>OY725328.1:5552841-5872175 GCA_963242795.1 Inga leiocalycina | reverse complement strand
AGGTGACCAACTCTCTCCCGCAAAAAAAACAATATAAAAAATTTAGGGGAATTACAATCAGGTTCCAAGAAAGGGACTTAATTACCCAAAAAATCCCCATAATAACTAAAGAGCACACAATGACAAGTTTCAGAATAAGAAAGGACAACATCTCACTTGTTATTGAGACTTCGTAGTCGTTAAGTTACTTGCTTGGGACCTCATTGTAATTCCCAAAAATTTACTGTTTTTAATGATTCTAAGCTAGTTGTGATAATAAATCAAAGCAGGTTAGAAGTGATGAGCTCTGGAGATATGTGTGTGTGTTTTTGAATAGTTTGATATGCTTATCTTCTATAAATGAGATGTATTCCTTTTAAAGCTGTTGGAATTGAGACAAAGAGTACTAAGGGAATAAAATTCACAGTTGCAACAACAGCGACAACAGCAGCAGCACCAGCAGCAGCAACTGGGGCAGGTGCTTCACAATCTTCTTCAGGAACAGCTTCTGAGCAAAAATCTTCAACTTAGAATCTCCAAGCAGATAAATAAAAAAAAAGTCAGGCTAACCAGTCCTAGGGGGAAAAAAAAGCTCTGATGATGAAACGGAAGATCAGGGAAGAGCCTGCATAAGAAGAAGAAGGATTTTTTTCAGCATGGAACAACATTTTATTGAAGGGACTTGACAGGGGAGAAATTCTTAAGTAAAAAATCATGAATAGACGTATAAGCATGTCAGACACATTCCTGTTATGGAAGGAAAAAGCTCAATTTGGATTCACTTCTGACACACTTATATGTTTAATTCATGATTAATACTTGATTTTACTTAAGAATCCCTGTGTCTTAAGATTCATCTTACATAAAGCTTGTGCCACTATCTGGCCTTTGATGACGACGTCTCAAACTCATGCTAAGAATCATCATCATGAAAAGTGTCTGTTTTAGGAAAATAGGGGGTCTTTTTTTTGTTAACTTTTCTTTTGGAAGAAGAGTTTAGAAGTAGCTAGAGGAGGTAGGATCATATATTCATTATTATTGCGCACTGAGCATGCATAATAAGGTAGAATATCTAAATGTTTGGAGCTTTGGATTCTTTACCTTATTGACTAAATTCTTATTATTAGTAGCCCATATATATATATAGTGTAAGTGTCTTGGGTGCAAGGAGCATCCAATGACACAACATGCCTCTTGTTCATGATGGCAAAAGTTGAAAGAGAGGGTTCAAAAGATTAGTTTTATATCGGTTGGACCCTTTTTTTGATTGGTTGGTCAATTAGGAAGGAAAAAGTCAGTGCTCATCAAGTTTGTTAATTTAACTTGTTATTTTATTTATTTATTTATTTAAAAAGTCCACTTTTGCCTTCTTCCTAATTCATGACTGGTTGTTTTTGGCCGGGTGAAAAATGATGAAGATGGCTTCTATTATATGTGTTGCTTTAATTATTGGGTTTTGATAATAATGGCTTCTGATATATATATATATATACACACACACACATATACACATATAATTCAACTTTCACTGTCAAAATGGGATTTCTATGATTCTTTGCTTTTGCGTCAATCAGATCTCTTTTGCAATCTGTACATTCATCCGTTTGGAATCCAATGGAAGCGCCGAGTCAATGGTTGTTGCCTTGATGGTACCTTCCTCTCGCACTTTTCTCACAGTACTTTTTTGTTTTGGTTGATCGGTGAAAATTAGTATTTTATCCTTTGATTTTATTTAATTAGATTGTGGGCCCTTATTCATCTTTAGTTCAGCAAATAGACAACTTAGGTCATCTTCCTTGCCACGTATGTGTGTGTTTGGAATGGCTTATTTTTGTCCAAAACGTGCTTATAATTCGTGATTCACGGTATACGAGGTAAGTATGTGAGAGGAGTTTTTTCTCGGCTTGCGTAAATTGGGCTTATTTACTGTGCAAAAAGCTTAACCAAACATGCACTATATCAGCTCTATCTCTGCGGACAATTACATGGTCATCATTTATATTTGAGGATGCAATATTTTTTTATTAGATGAAACTAATAATGTTAAAATTAAAAGACTAAAAATATGTTTTATATGCTTAATGGGTTAAAATGAAACTTAATGAAAACACAAAGAACCATACATATGCTTTAGCTTTAATTAAATCAATCAAGATATTAATTCACGTTTAAATAATCCAATCACGCGACGTACTGGTCATAATTAAATTACCATGTTTTAAATAATATTTAATTAAATAAAAATAATCATCTTCTTTTTTTTTTGCCAATAAAATTAATCATCTATAATCATAAACAAGAATATATTGAAATATACAGAAAGTAATATTTTTAATAATCCATACAAACCCCTGCACACAATTTATAAGTTAACGATTTAGATTTACAAATTCTCCAAAAAAATTACTACTTAATTGGATAATTTATAAGTTAACATGTGATGATTTATAATTTTTTCTCTAAACTTTATAAATGCTCCTCTGAAATTTTACAGCTCATCTAGTGTATCCAAAATTTATAAATGCTCCTCTGAAATTTTGCAGCTCAACTAGTGTATCCAAAATTTATAAAAGAGTGTGCTTTTCAAAATATTTGAGTTGCAAATTAAAATATTGTAATAAATTATATATTTTCCCAAAATTTATAGGTCCTTGTTCCGAAATTTACAGCTAATGTAAAAAAAAACATATTTAATTATAAATCACAACTTAAATTGCCTTGCGCCATTCTATGAATAATACAGATTGGATTTTTTCCCCCAAACACACCCTCAAACACCACTCTAAAAACTTGGTTTATCTAACCCAAATTATACAAAACAACAGATTGGATACTTTGGCTTGAGTTTAAATTATCATAGTCACTGTTCACCCATACACAAAATATCACTATCATTCATATTTATTTTATAAATTCCGTTAAAACCACTTATGTCCGTTTCTTATGTTTTTACTTTTCTTGCTATTTTGTTGCTTATCTATGTGCGGGGGAATTATACTATTTTTTGGGTCTTTAATATAAAACATATTTAAAGAGTTAATCTTGATTATAAATATAATATAAAATTTTCATATTTATTAATATTTTTCTAATTCATCTTTATTGATATTTCCTCAACACTAATTAAGGAGGAAAAAAAATAGAGGGATTGAGCAAGATGACCAGAATGTTTAAGAAAATATATATTATATTAACTAAATCAGTTAACTTCTTTATATTTTAAACAAATTAAAATAAATATATTTTATATTAAGGATCAAATGGGTACTCAAAATGAGCATACTTAATCGGTATCGTTTGGAGCCTTAAGTTCAATGACTGGTTTATATAAATATATATATATATATATATATATATATTAATGTATATAAATACAATTATTACCGGCAGATAAAATTGTACTACGGGTGAGAGAAGGGGGGAAATGTTGATATTTAGGACAAGTTTTGTCTTCATCTTAAAAGAGTACTTTTATGTTGTATGAGATATAATTTATTTCCCATATTTATTTCGGACACCCCAAAGTCAAGCCAAATCAAGCAATAAAGGAGGAAAATATATGAGAAAATTGGGAAAAAGGTTTTCAATTCAAAATTTTATTAGTGAAGAGTATCTAAGAATTTTTTATACATAAAGGTAAGGTTTTAAAACCTGAACTGGCCACTGAATCGGTTAAGATATTGGATCAAGAGTCAGTGGGTCAGAACGGAGTTAAACTGGAGCTAACCCGAAGTTAAATCCGTAAGAAATTGAAGATTTTATGGTTATTAATATAAAATTATAAAAAAATTAAAAAAAATCGATTTAAACCCCCCCAAAACATGTTTGACTCTCGAACCGGACCGGTTTACTAGCCGGTTCATCTGGTTTCTAATCCGGATTTCAAAACCTTGCATAAAAACACCAGTAAGTTGTAGATTTTGTATACACAGTATCAATGCATTGATTCATTTCATTCTCATTGGCAGCCAATAAAATTTTAAGTAGAAAAAATCTCCCACATTTACTTACAACATGCTCATCTTATTCTAAATGTAAGACCTACTTTGTGGTTTAGTAAATTTTAGTCGTGGAAGTAATACATTTACTTTTTTTCATTTTATGCCTTATATTTATCAATTTTTTAAATTAATTTATCTAATTTATAAATTGATATACAATCTAATGTTATACAAAATTATTTTTGAGAAACTATGTCACATATATTATAATTAAATAAATTATTTAACATTCCTAATCTTACTGAAGCACATAAATAGGTTTGACATGGTGTGTTTGGTTTGAGGGTAGGGTAGGGGAGGAGAGGGGCTTAAATTACCTTTTTGGGGTTGAAGGTATTTAAATTTTGGGCAGGAACCCAAAATTTAAAAAGAATGAGAAAATAAATTTTAGATAGGAACCTAAAATTTAAAAAGAATCAAATGATAAATTTTAAATTTATCTTATTCAAAATTACAATTGATCAGCCATCGCTAGGGGTGTGCAAACGGTTTTTCGGTTCGGTGTTCGGTTAAAACCGAAAAAACCGAAAAACCGAAATATACCTATTTTCACAACCGAACCGAAACCGAAATCACTAAAAAACCGAAAACCGAAAATCCGAAATATTTCGGTTCGGTATTTCGGTTTTTCGGTGATTGGGCTACATTGTGGGCTTTTTTGGTTCAAACTTGTCCAATCCGAAAAATATAGAAATAAGGGCCTTTTTAGTTCAAGCCTGACCACATTTTAGGCCTTTTTGCCAACACAATAGTTAGAGTTTAACATTGAAGAAACAAAGTAACAAACCATAAATCAAAAAGCCAAGTTTGACAACAATGTTGGCCAATAATCATCAAACATCAAACATCAATCAAAAAGCCAAGTGCCAATAAACATCATACAAAAAATGGCAAATTTAACAGCAATGTTTCCAATTAAACTGGAGCATCAAATCAAATACAAAAGTTTGCTGTGTAGTCACAACACCAAAATCAACCGCAGCAACTCATCCATGATCCATTGACCCTTTGTGTGCTGAAATATTTGAACAAAATATATAGCCATCATAAAATGATCCAAAACAGGAGCATAGATGAAATGAAAAGAAAAGAAATAAAATATTACAATAATACAAAGATATTGATAAATGACTTACAAAAATAACAGTGATAGTAAATCAACATCAATTACAGTTGTAAACTTACACAAGATCATAGCTATGTAATAAACTATCATTTGCTAATCCGATCTCCTCTGCAATCAAAATATCATCATCTTTAACCACATGCTCTTACCAAATCTTAGACTAAACAATAAATAAAAAATTCCTACAACATCCAGCAAACAAAATTTTGTCACTCAACTTTCTAATTCTCTAAAGCTCTTCAAAGTTTCGAAAGGCTTGGACAGTGCTGTAGACAAAAGCTGAGGTAATGAACTCTACTTGTGATTCAACTTTCTAATTCATTTAATTACTTCTTTATTATTAACACACATAACTGAATACAGCCACTGAAGAATCATTGCCATTGTATACACATCACTAAAAAACATATCCAATGAATCAATGAATCAAGCAAGCAAACCGAAGTGAAGCAACTCAGAGACCCAATGAATCAATGAATGAAGGAAGTAACTCGTGAGGGTGTGAGATCGACATTTTCCAGATCGACGTTGTGAGGGTGTGAGATCAACGTTTTGCAGATAAAAAAACTGAACCAAAGCTAAAAAAAACAGAACCAGAGAATCAGAAACCCAATGAAGCAACTCACCCAAGTGACAGAGGAGGCTTAGACGGCAGATCCACGTTTTGATTCCGGCTGAGATGAGGTGGAGACGGCCAGATCGACACCGAAGTGAGAGAGAGAGAGCGAAGTGAGAGTGACGAGGCAGCGGCGACCTTCTGCTTCTGGCTGAGAGACCGAAAGAGTTAGGACAAACCAGAACAAAAATGGCAGGAGCACAACAAAAATGGCGCCAAAGCTATCGAACAGACTTTATTGAAGCTAACAAACCAGAACAAAAATGGCAGGAGTAGAGCCGCAGAATAATTTTAACACTGCGTTAGGACAGGAGCAGAGCACAAACCTGAAGGAGAATGGGAGCAAAGACGCAGCACGAATTCAACAAAGTGAAGAAAGGGAAGGGGGCAGCCCTCAAGAAGGAGAAGATGATGACGATGCTTGAAGAAGACGGCAATTACCGAGTGAGGACGAAGTGAGTGATGAGAGGGAGAGGTGGAGAGGACTGAGGAGTGAGGACGAGAAGTCAAGAAGACGAGAATGGCTAGGGTTCCAGATCTAAGTGAAGTTGAGAGTTGAGAGACAAGAGTGAGAGTTTGAGACTTTGAGTGAAGTAGACAAGTAGTGAGTTACGAGTGAGGCCGTGGGAATTGGGGTTTTTTTTTTGGGCTCAATGTTGGGTATTGGGTTGGGATTTGTGGGACGTTGGGTCTGGGCCAAGTTGGGGAGTGAGGTAAATATTGAAAGCAAGAAAAAAAAAACATAAAACGACGTCGTTTAGCATAACTTCGGTTATTCGGTTAAAACCGAAATAATTTTACAAAAACCGCACCGAAAACCGAAATATGTATATTTCGTAAACCGATCAAAAACCGAAAAACCGAAATCCCTTCGGTTCGGTTCGGTTTTCGGTTTCGGTTAATATTTGCTCACCCCTAGCCATCGCCTCCCCCCGCCCCCTCCCCTCAAAACAAACCAAACAGAGGGAATTCAATTTATAGATTAATTGAAAAGAAGGGTGTTGATGTGTCGTGCTATAATTGGGTGGTCCACAGTAGTTGGAATGGACCCCATTTGGGCACAAAAGAGTGAGGAGTGTCAGTTGAGGCGAGGATCACATGCGTATCGCCAGTTTCATTCATTCATGCTTATTATTTACCCACCCCCATTAATTAATTAAGCTGTAAATCTAACGGTTCTTTTTACCTTTTATTAAGTGTGTTGAGTTTCGGGGCTCTTCAGGGCTAAAACATGTCTTCGAGCTTAAAAAAGATTTACAGAAATAATTACAGATCGTTCACTAATAAAATAATCTTATAGTTATGAGTCAACTCTTTATCAACTAAATTATATTTTGTTAGCGAAAAAAAATCTCTCAACAGTTAGCTAATGCCAAATTTTAAGAAAACTAGATAAAAATAAAAATAACATCGTAATTTATTTATATACTCGTTTGAAAGATATATAACTAATATGCATACTCATTAAAGACCAAAACTGACAAAGGTTAACTGTGCTTGATTCACAAGCATAGTGAAGAAACTAAAATGAGAAAGAGAGGATTGAATGAAGATTCGTAAATTTGTCCTTGATTTTGAAATATCCAAAATTTGTTTTCACATAGTCGTGGTCGTGGAGACCTCACAGCCATTAATTAGCAATAATGCATAGTATACTGGAATCCTTTTTTTTTTTTTTTGATCAATCAATAATGCATAGTATATTGGAATCTTGAAGTGCATAGGAACCTATGATATTGACTTTGATTTCTTACCCCACACTAAATGACACTCAAGCAATTAATTTGTGGCCAGACCTATATATGAAAAATCCAACATATCTAATATATATATATTTTTTCCACTTTATATTTAAATAGTACTCAGTAGTAGGTGCTACTTAATATGTTGCTGCAAATATGTCATTCTAAAGGCCCATAAGAATTTTTGGGCCAACAACGACCTATAGAAATTGAAGCCCAATTAGCTGGACCAAAACAATTCCTGGGCTGAAATATCCCATGTGAACGTCTATGAAATTAAATTTTCTGAATAAAACAATATAGTTATTTTAAGAAGATTATTCGATTCTTGAATTACAAAATATAATTTATTTTTAAAAATTATTTTCATTACTTGATGTAAAAGGACACAAAATTGAAAAAAATTCATTATTTGCTGAAACGAGAAACATATACGAATGATTATGATTATATTTAAAAGATCTTGACATCACGTAAAAAAAAAATAATATCGCATCTCAAGCATATTATTACAAAATAGGTTATTTCCAGGATTTGCAAGGGAAATATTAGAGTGGGGGAGAAATTAAAGATACTGTCCTTTTATTTTATTGAATGAAATAATTGAGAAATTAAACAAATTAATGAAATTAAAGAAACGAAGTTAGTTATTACAATTATACTGTGCATGTGAGAGTGGTGGTTGATGTGTGCGTGTGTGTATAAAGGTTGTTAGAAGGCGAACGAAGTCATGCTTCATTGGTGATTCAGTTCAGAAAACGAGCACACACACCCTTTGCTTCTTCATCTTCGATCTTCTGCTTCGAGCATGGGAAGTTGCAAGCCAATTGGTCTAAGGCTAGGTCTTCCTTTCGCTTTAATGGCAGCATTTATATCCATTATTGCTGCTACAATATTTGTTTTTGGGTACCTACCAATTTACACTCATCATTCCTTCTTTATTCCTTTGATTTTGGATATTCTATTAGTTTTGATATAAATTCTTATGTTTCGCTATATATTTTGGTTTGGTTATTTCTCTTTCTCATCATTCACCTCACCTTCTTTGATCTCTTCTTGAATTAATGTACATAGACATACAGGTCAGGTTATTCTTCATTTTTCATTCACTTGAATTGAATTACCTAGCTACTTTCTTTATAACGCTTGTGATTGATCTCACACAATGAATTGATTGAGGTGTGGTTTGATTGGTTGATTGATTAAGATTTGTGGTGGTGTGAGTTAATGGTGCAGGAGATTGCTACATAAGGTAAGTCCCTGTTTCAAGAACTGTGATCAAGTTGCAGACAAGGCTTGCGGTCTCATCGACCTTCCCATCAGGGTTCTCCGCTGGTTCTTTGACAACCATCCTTGCTAATCCTTTCATATGTTCATGCAATTAATGATGATGATATCAAATATTATTCCAAATCAATAATGATGATGAGAAGAATTATAATATTCTTCTCGATTCCTCTGTAATTCTGACATCTGAATTTTCTTAGTTCGTTCCTATGCGTTCATCCATGTACTGTGTGGACAAGAAGTAATACACTGTGTGGTTGAATTTCCCAAACTACATATATTCTTTCTTTTACTTTGAGATCTTACATCTTAACTCTAATTAAATGTCATTTATTATGTGCTTTGAGATCGAAATATAGGTAGTGATATACTAGAGACTATTGAACAAGTTGAAAGCAATATAGCAAGTATGCTCTGTTGGATAGGATAATTTCTCAAGATCTTCAATTCTAGTGTATTCTCAACTGAAATTATTTTGCGCTAATTATTCTTTCTTTAGTTGAACGTACAAGAACTTACTTATTTTGCACTAGCATGCACAAGTATTTTGATAGTGATGGTTATGTTGTAGTATAGCTCTTGTTCTTGTAGCATACATATTTATTATGGGTTGCCAGGGTTTCAAATACATATATACTCTGTTGGATATATATATATATATGAGTGAGAACAATTTCCTATATCCATATTCAATCGAAGTAGGAATGCTTGCTACTGTATATTCTATCGTCAGGAATTGTCACTTTTAACTATCATACAGGAGTTGGGGAAATCTTCAAACAAAACTCAAAATATATTATCATTATTATTATTCTTTGAATTGAATAATGCTTTAGAGGTCGGCACGTTTTCTCTGCTTGTTTGTTCACTTTCTTCTGCCTTTTTTTATGGAAAAAATAGATAATTTCAAAGCAAACCATAAAATAGATGCTAAAATAATGCTATTGTGAAGTGGTTTTCCTGCCCACTTGGAGGCAGAGAAATTTACCTAGTCCCAGTGTGGTCACCAAGTTTTCTTGTCCAACAAGTCCGTAGGATTTATATTTAGTCATCGAGAAAACAACAAAGCAATACACAATTTGCGAGTTTATTTTGTAAGCCACTCTTTTGAGTGTCCTGAAATTTGGTGCCTGGGTGGATTTGGGTTGTGGGTTTTAATTTTTTAAATCTCTACATGTTTCGTACTCTTACAAAACACCAAAGTACAAGTTTAAAGTAGGGATACACTTACATTTTGCTAACTGTCGGCTTCGATTAGCAACTTTCAAACTACGCTGTTCTCATTAATATTGATTTACCCCCCCTAACACATATAGTAACATCTTTGTATGCTAATACTCGTTCCAATCCTTAATATAATATTTTGACTAATTCAAGGTCAAAGGGGTTGATCCCTCAACAAAATTGGGATAAAGTTAAACTAAAAGATCCCGGTTCAAGATAAATTCATGAGGAAGTTGGATTTCTTTAGGATTTGCTCCAACATTTGTAAATTGGTTAATTGATAAAGATGCATATACTTGATGCCACGCTCCAACATTTAGAAATTGGTTAATTGATAAAGATGCATGTACTTGATGCCCCGCCCAAGGAAGAGACCCAAGTCCTAATAGCCCTGTTAAATGATGATTCAATATAGATTTCACATCTTGGAACCAAGCCAATTTTGGAGCAACTTTGTGATAATGAAACCAACCAGCAAAAAGTATTAAGGTTGCAAAGATCAATGCAACAATTGCGGTACAATAAAGTTGTAATTAACTAGTTACTCAAAATGTTCGCCAAATCTGGAAAAAATGAAATGTTATTGTATTTATTGAAACAACAACCTACATCACTATTCAATATTTTGTAGACACTATTGGCCAAACCACCTGGGCACTAGGTCCAATGTGAGTAGGATCCTTTAGCCATGCTTCGTAATTGGAAAAAAGAGCACCATGGAAATACATGCCACTCAACCAAAGAAAGATAATGGAGAGTTGGCCGAAATGAGTACTAAATACTTTTCGTGAAATCTCCTCTAAATCAATAGTATGGCTATCGAAATCATGAGCATCAATATGTAGGTTCCAGATCAAAGTAGTAGAATCAGGTCTTTTAGCTATTGTTCTTGAGAAATTATTGGGTTTAGCCCATTCCTCAAAAGACCTTTTTATAGGATCCATATTTAGCAAAAATTTTTACTTTTGGTTTCAGCGAACGAATAATCACTGAGGGCTTGTTTGGGAAGGTGGTCGGGGGCTAAAAAAGCATGATAGAAAGGGAAAAAGCATAGTGGGAGAAAAATGAAATGTTTAGGAAGGCATTTTTTTAAATGGGCTTTTAGGCCGAAAACAACATTTAAGAAGAAACCACTAAGACCTATTTTTCACAATGTAAATAGGTTTCTACCACTGTCAATTCAAACATAAATCACATTTACAATATGAATTTTATCCTATCTTAAGTTTGTAAAAGTCATATTAGAAAAAAAGACACTTTTGTCATTGCTAATCCAAACGGCTCTGAGTCCTCTTCTTTCCAGACAACACATACAAAGAGACCTGCCAACAAAAAACATAATTAGTGAACTTATGAGAGATTATTCTATTGAGTTTCTTTCTCTTCTATCTTTCCCCTATCTATTCTATTTTCTTTAGTTATTCACAATAATTATGATATGGAAGTCAATTTAGGGCAAGTGTTCGGATTTATTATGACGTAGCAGTGAGGCACTCAACGGACCTTTTGAATTTTATAAAACCCTTTCTAGACTTTGAATTGAAGGGAAACAGTTTTTTTGTGCAACTTAATTTACATTACAAATGAAATCGCATACTAAGGACCATAGACTATTAATTAGGGTTGAGATTGACCTAACATCTTGAAATAATTTTTTTAAGTATATTCAATACTCTAAAGTATTCAGTAATGCAATTTTACACTTAGAGTAATTTTTCAAGAAGAATTTTAATCTTACCACTAACTCTCCAAAAATCTGTTAAGTGAAGGTGTATTTAGCACTATAAAGTATTTTTTAAAATAGCAATTAACACCATAAAATAAATTTTTGCCGCAGTTTTTTAAGCTGGAAGATATAGGTGACTTTGGGCCCTGTCAAGGCAAACAAGATTTGTTAAATTGTTTCCTCTGGGCTGAGCCACCCCTCAGGCATGTGTCATTTTGATGTGCTAGGTCAGGCCCAAAAGGCCCAATGATCAGACTGAAAAGCCTTCATCCCAAACGGGTTAATGACTCCATTATAATATGGGAGCTTTCCGTTTAGGCCTAGGAGGTCGGTTTATCTGGGCTCCTGTTCACAAAAAGCACTTTTTTTTTAATCATGAAGTGCCAGTCTGATTTAACTTTTTAGAGTTGAGGTGCTCTTTCTGTCCCTAGATTTATATAAGTTTTAAATAATCGTTTTTATTTATAAAAAAAGTATTTAAAAGCAGGTAAGATCAATAAATATGTAAATTATATATTTTTTTCTCAATAAGGTCCCCCCTCGTAAATACAAACCTTATCCATATTCTTAATTAATACAATTCACATAGTCACTGGTCAAAAAAATATGCAAGTCAACAAGGGTAACATTGAAAAAAATAATAATAAATGTTGAGATAAGGTTAAAATAAAGCTTATATTTTGAGACAGACGTATTTTCAAATTTTGAATCTTATATTTAGGGATAAAGGGAATACATTTTTATAATTTTTTGGCTTTTGGATTTTTTATATTTAAATATATAAAATTATCATCCAAACAAATCTTTTGGCAAACTAATCCTTTTTATAAAAGTTTAACCATATTTAAATCACATTACACTAATTACTCCAATAGTAAAAATCAGTTGGTTTGCAGTTGTTAATCCAAGCCCTTAAGCCTAATGTCTTGGAAGGCTGTGCCAATGGTTAGATTATGAGGAAAAAGAATCCCAATTTTCAAAATAATATACTCGTATTATTTTATTTAAATATTGGCGTACGCGTGTAGAATGATGATACCCCACCGGGCATTGACATCCTAAAATCTTTGAAAGGTATGCGATTAATTAGTAGTATCTATCATCTCCAAATAAAGTTCCAGTATGAACCATTTATTCTATAGTCGGAACTTCCATTCTAAACAAGAAAATCCTATCCTTTGTGCCTCATATTTAAGAGATGAGAAATTCTTGGGTGCATCCAGTACACCACGTAATTCACGCTCTGACCATTAAGAATATGCCACATCAATTATTTCAATCTTGTGTGTCCTGAATTTACAGTATTACAAATTTTAATAATTCAATAAATCTTCTTTTATGAAAGTGTGCCAGTTCAAATCTAATGTTATATCCCATCTCATCTGATCCTCTCTCCTCTCTCCTCCTTTATCATTATTTTTCCGGCATCCCTCTTTTCTCCCTCCTCTCAGCCCCTCTTCTCCTCCCCTGCCACCCTCACCGCCGGCCCCTCATTCCCCACCACCGTCAGCACCGGCCCTCGGCCCTCCCCCTCTGTTTAGGCTTCACCCCGGTTTCTCTCAGATGCTCGAAACCATCACAACCAAGATCGGCTGGGATACTCTCATTTAGATAAAGATTTTCCCTTCCAAACTCAAACCAAAAAGTTTCCCCAACTCCACTTGCCCTCACGTGCAAGATCTATATATACATGGGTCATACCTAACCCAAAAAAACAAAAAATAGCTTTTTTTTTTTGGGTTATTGTTAGCTACTGGTTTGGGCAACACTTAATCAGGTAAAAAGGAAACCTTTTTTTTTTTTCTTTTTTCACTTTGGAGCTGATCAAGATTCAAGACTAGGCATATAAAACAAAAGGGTATTTAAAAGTTGAAGTATTTTTTTCTGGCTGATTTGATTTTGCCCCATTCTGTGGGAAGTTTGGGGTATTCTTATGGCTATACATAGCTAGCATAAGAAACAAAGTAGGAGCTTGGAGAAGGAAATGGTGAGTTCTACGACGGGGCCCACGCCGATGGTGGTGGGAAGGGGTGAGGGCGAATTTATGACGGTGCCGACGCCGACGGTGGGGAGAACGAAATGATGAGAAGTAAATAGAGAAGGGGAGGGCCGAGGGCCGGTGCTGACGCTGGTGGGGAATGAGGGTCCGACGGTGAGGGTGGCGGGGGAGGAGAAGAGGGGCTGTGAGGAGGGAGAAAAGAGGCATGCCGGAAAGTGATGATAAAGGAGGAGAGAGGATCAAATGAGACGGGTGATAACATTGGATTTGAACTAGCACACTTCCTTAGGAGAAGATTTATTGAATTATTAAAATTTGTAATCCTATAAATTCAGTAATTGACACTTCAGCTGACACATAAGATTGAAATAATTGATGTGGCATATTCTTAGTGGTCAGACATGAATTACGTGGTGCACCGGGTGCACCCAAGATTTTCTCTTGAGATATTTACATATTACAGGACTATCATCTCATTTGTATTCTAATTTATTAAAATAAAAAAACATGTCTTATTTTAATTCTACGTAATATATGAGTCATCTGGAAAAATTCAAATTTTATGATTTTAAAGATGATGAGAGGGAATTACATCTTTTGTTTTTCTAAATTAAAAAGTGTATACTTTTTAAAATCATAAAATTTGAATTTCTCCATACAACTCATCTGTCATGTATAATTAAAATAAGATGAGTTGTTGTATTTTAATTAGTCAGAGTACAGATAAGGTGACGCTCCTGGGAGAAATACTTACATACCCCAAAAGCACCACCCCATCTGTACTCTGACTAATAAAAATACAACAACTTATCTTATTTTAATCCTACATGATAGATGAGTTATCTGGAGAAATTTAAATTTTATGATTTTAACATAAGCTTTTTAATTTAGACAAACAAATAATGCAATTCCCTTCTAAATTAAGTTTAGGTTTTAAAAATCATTTGAATTTCTACAAATGACTCATCTGCCGCTTAAGATTAAAATAAGATGAGTTATTGTGTTTTTATTAGTCAGAGTACAGATGAAATGACACTCCTAGAGTATATAAGTATCTCTCCATATTTATATTTCTCAATTTATTTGATTAGAATAATTTAATTGAGGATCAAATCTTTAAAATTTTAAAAAGGAAAAAAGAATAGAAAAATATTAATTTGGCTGGTCACACTATCTCTCTCTACACACGCGCGCGCGCACAAATCAATTTATCAGGTTTCGTAGATTGAAATTTGGAAGGGTTTATCTGAGTTCAACTTTGATTTATCTGTACTTTACATGAATTTCAGATACACAGCTAGCTCGAATGATTCTGGAAAGATACAGTTCCAAGCAAAAAGAGATCGCTAGAAGATCAAAACAACAAGATATATATTACCCCAACCAATCTCTTCTCTCTCACACACACAGTTGATATATTATAAAACCCAGAAACTTACTAATGATCATGATGGTCTTCATCGTCGTCGTCATCATCACTACGTTCTTGAATTGTGCTCAGACTGATGTTGCTACCTGAGAACATTGTTGACTGATGAGAAGAACCATGAGAAGTGTGAGAAACAAGACGAGCATGAAGATTTCCTTTCAAGCATTCCCTAAACACCAAACGCCCCAACTCAGAATCATCAGAAAGGCCTTTCCCCGGAGAATCTTGCTTCTTCTTCTTGAGCTCAGCCATCAATTCCTGCAGCTGCCCACTCGTCATCCTCACCTTCAACCTCCTCACACCGCCTCCTCCTTCATCACAACCGAGACGGCTATGATCCAGTGGGTGCACCACCACCATCGCCGCCTTGCTCCTCCTCCTCCTTCCAAAGCAAGAAGCGTTACCCATATATATCAATCTGATTTTTCTGGGTTTGGGGACAGATCTGTGGTTAGATGGGTAGAGAATGGAGATAGGCCTTACCAAGAAGGAAACTAGTGCGATGCAGGGTTCATTAAATAAGAGAAGAAGCATGAACAAAGAGGACGGAACTGAGCGTCAGCCATTATGGCGGTTGACGTAGAAGACGCATCCCTTATTGACGAAGACAAATTATTAATTACATCACCCCTTTAATTTTGTTACAGTTGGCACTTGGCAGTTTCCCATCTGTTTCACATTTAATTTGCGTCCCTCCCACGCAGGAGCACCATAACTAATATCAACATCAATCTACCACCACGGTTGATACGGCCTCCATCCCTCTATATATATATATATATATATATAAAAGATAACCTTTCAAACTGAACGGGCAGATGTAAAAAAACAATTAAGATAGTTAAATGTAATAATTATGTAGAAAATTTATTTATTTTTCTAAAAATATCTCTATTTATGAATGTGTGTGAGAGAGAGTAATAATGAGAAAATGATGAAAAAGAATATATATAGTATAATAATTAATTGAAGGCAAAAAGGAAAAAAATATATTTATTAATGAGACAAACTCAAAAGGGATCTTATATTTAAGAACAAGCCCATTAAAAAAAGGCAATTATATATAGGAACAAAGGGAGTTACTTGATATAATCCTTTAGTTCTATATATAGAGTACTTTCAGCATTTTTCATAAATGATGAAAAACCTTAAATCTTATTAACTCTGCCATAAAATTTAACAATTTTTTAACTCTATTCCTATCTAATATACATGATACCAAATGGAAACAAAGTAAATACAATAATAAATGAATAGTTAAATTGTACATTCATCTCAAAACTTTAATAAGGTGCCTTATAAATAAGACTAAAAAAAACTTTTCTCTCTACCCTATATATACGACCAGAGGAATATTTCCTCTGATCCTTTTTATAAGCAACTTTCTCTTGGGTTTGATTCCTTTTATAAGCAACTTTCTCCTTGTGTTTCAAAATTTAAACTTCTTTTTTCTTTTCTACCCTTATTAAATATACATCTTTATATTAATTGTCCCCCATTCACCACTAATAATGCTCTTTTATTTACTTATTTATTACATATTCTCTCTCATATTTTTTGCTCATACTCTCTTATATTTATTACTCATTATCTCTCATATGCTATTTTCATAAATAGGGGCATATTTAGAAGAAACGTAATATTTTTTACACATTTATTGTTTTTACTTTTTAACTAATCTTAACCACCAGTTCGTTTTGCGCAATAAAAATAAAAATTGCTTATAAAAACAACTGGAGACAATATACTACAAGTAGTTTTCAACTAATTCAATTTAGAAAATAGTTAATTCATTAAATATATCTTAAAATAATAAAGTTTCTAAATTTTGATTTCTCTTCTTCTGCGATCTTAATTGTAGGACAAATTCTGAAAACATTAATATTAATGTTTAGGTTAACTACTACTACTTTGTTTAATTGGTAAGGGAGTTGTCGAGACTTGTAGCTTAACTGACATCAAACGTCTATTTTAAGAACTTTTTAAATGTGAAGTTATGAGTTTAAATCCTTTGTGAAAGATATAATGAGTGCCTAAGTTATGGAGAAAAAACTGATAATAAATATATCAAGTTTAATAAGAGATTTTGAGTTCTAACCTAAGAATATAATGTGGAACTTTAGTTTATTTTTTTTAAGAATGTGGAACTTAGTTTTTTTTTTTTAAAAAAAAAACACAAGCTCTGATGATATTTTTTTTTTAATAAGAAAGCACTAAATCTCTTGGAGAAGAGATTTTTTATCGGTAAAATTGCTGAAGTGCCTTATAAAACAAGTAAACAACTGATATGGGCGTGAGATGTCCGCTATACAATGTTGCCATTTTTGTCATTAAAAGAATGTTGTTATTATATTGCTGTTCGGCAATTTAATTTTTAAGAATCACAAATTTTTTTTTTAATATTCCACTCATGAGATTAGTGTATGAATTAGTTATAATCACTGTACAAGACTTAAATAGAAAACTTTAATTTTTCTTTAGATTGAATTGAAAGAATGGACTTTAATTCGAAACACTGTACAGCTCTTAATTAAAAAAAAACAAAAGAGAAAATTCCTTTTTCAATAAATTATGATGTCTCACGTTGTTAGGTTGGTCTATCTCTGAAGAATAATAATGAAGTCTCAAAAAATTCAATATCAATTTTTTTCTGGATTTTCAAAGAGTTTAATGATGAATGAGGGATGGAAGGTCCTTGATTGCCGTGGCAGAAGGAAATGGAAAACTAATAATTCAAATAAGGGATGCTGAAACCAACTTAATTGCAAGAAATTAAAGATGATCAGTGACATATTTTGTCAATAATTCAGCTGTAGCAAAGTACTACTTAATTACGTCACTTAATTTGTATTTTCCCTTTATCTAACATATTTTGTCCATTAATGACACAGAAGGGAGGAACTGCCTCGCGACAAGACCAGAACATTGTTTCAAGTTGAAATAGAGAGAAACCATTAGCGAGTAGCCACCCATGTTTAAATTAATTAGCGAAGACATATGAACATGGTTATTAATTTACCTATACAGAACCTGCCCAAGTTGAAAAATAGCGAATTTTTTTCATCTCCTCCCTATCCCGGCCTTTTTTTTTTTTTTGGCATGAGGGATTTGGAGGGAGGAGGAGAAAAAATTTTATGAGTTGGATTTTAAGAAATTAGAGAATAAATTATTTCAAAAATAGAGTACAGAAGTATACCCTAACCCTGGTGAGCCACAGAGACCCGAGTCACTAAAATTAAAAAGATGTGAAACACAACACATATGAGAAGAATTTCATTAGAACGATACATTTGACTTTGACAGGAATTCAATTCAAGTGTCAAAACTGCAGTCCACATTTTTAGTTCTCGTGTTTCTCGATAACTCGAAGAAAGGGCATATCGTTGGATATGAGAAAATAATAACTTGTAGAGTGATGATTATACAGTTGTTAAAGAGTTAGGTTTTTGTCTTTACATATATATACGTATATATAGTGACGGAGATCGATTAATGTAATTAAGCCCGAAGTTTGAAGGGGAAGCAAGAGTCAATTTGAATAGGCATTTATACACTGAAGATACATAAAATAGAAGGTCAAGGCAAGTTTCATGTGTGAGATATAGAAAATTGAGGGGCGTTGAATTGAAGAAGAGCATGTGGTATTTAATTAAAAAACCATTTCTTAAATTTAGGTTGCTTTCGTCAATAGTGAGTGTATATATTTTGGCTAAATTATGCGTGATGCATGGCTTCCCTTTGGCAGAAGTTAGGTGAAGATAATTTATAAAATTTAATTATGCATATGTGTCGGACAAAGTCACGACCCTTATTTGATCACCACTTATATATCAATTTATTCCCCTTCAATTCATTCTTTAATTTGTCATGATGGTTTTGTTATTTGTTTAACTCTTCATTTAACAGCTTGATAATGGCAGCAATATTTTAATTCATCATTATTCTTCCAAGTTAATAAGATCTAATTTGTATTTTATATATATATATATATATATATATATATATGTATATATAACACCCCACACACACATGCACGCGCAATATTAATGCTGTGGAAAATAATGTGTGTAAAACATAGTGAATTTGTGTAAATATGTAATTATGATTGGAGTAGTTTGGTTAGTGTCGGTTGGGCCTTAATGCTCTTTAAAGCCCATTAGAGTTGATGTATAAAAGAGGTCCAGAGCATGTATGAAATGTTGTAATGATTCATTGATCAATATACAGATTTTCTCTGGGCCACCCGGTTTGTCAATATGGCATCAGAGCCCCGGGTTATCGGATATTCAAAATCCATATCCACTTTCGCCTGCTTTGGGTCATTTCTCAAGATCCATTAGATTGAGACCCACTCTTACAGACGCGTTTCTCCATGATAGTGCAAGATCGATGACTTGCCCAGATCCGATCCTCCGACAATGCAACGACGGCCATGGCTGACCTAAAGAGGATCGCAGTATCGGCGATTGATTGTCAAGATTCGCTGGATTAAGGCTTCTGCTCTATCGCTTCTCCCTTCCTGTAATTTCAAGATCGACATTTTCGATCGGTGAGTGAACCCAGCAACCGGAAATCTCCATGGCAGATCCAAAAGGGAGTGAAGCATCGCCGGCGACTACCGTCGATTTCGCTCACCGTCTATATCTCCATCCGTCAGACACCCAAGGCACGACGATTATATCGTTGATACTCACCGGTAACGACAACTATTCCGTTTGGAGCAAAGCTATGAAAATCGCTCTTCGAGGTAAGCACAAACTCGGTTTTATCGATGGATCTTGTAAGAGGGAGAAGTACGGTAAAGAATTAGAAGACCAGTGGGAGCGTTGTAACGCCGTAGTTTTATCCTGGATTCTGAATTCTTTGTCACGAGAACTGGCAAACAGAATGGTATATCTTAGTGATGCACACATGGTGTGGAACGATTTGAAAGAAAGATTTGATAAGGTCACAGGGTCTCGCATATTTGCAATCTATCGCGAGTTGAATTCACTGCAGCAAGGAGACTCGTCGATAGCAGTGTATTACTCACGCTTGAAAGAATTGTGGGAAGAACAGTCCTCTCTTATGGCAGTAGGACCGCTTGTAATTGTTGCCGAAGTGGAGCATCCAAGATTCAAGGTGATTTGGTGCAGCAACAAAAGCTCCTTCAATTCTTGATGGGTTTAAACGAGACCTACCATATTGCAAGGAGTCAGATATTGTTGATGTCTCCCCTCCCCACTGTCAATCAGGCTTTTGCAATGGTTGCAGAAGATGAGGCACAGAGAGGTCTTGTAGGATCAGGCCGAATAACTCCCACTGAAGGTATAGCCATGGCAACTAGGGGGAGAGGGAGAGGGAGAGGAAGAGGAAGAGGAAGAAATAACTCCTCACTGAATTGCACCCATTGTAAGAAGAATGGGCACACTAAGGAGAATTGCTACCAGCTTATAGGCTACCCTCCTGACTTCAAAGGGGCAAGAGGAAGACAGAATCAAGAAGTCAATCAGCAGGGTACTGAGAGCACAAAGGACACAGAAAAAGCTATGCATTCATCAAGCATGATTTCGCCATCTCTCACACAGGAGCAATACGACAGATTGCTTGAGCTCTTGAAGAAGGATCCAGATGAGAGTGTTCATGCTCTTATGGGTACAGGTTTGACTAAATCTACCTTCCATAAAAATATATATGTAACTTGGGTTATTGATTTTGGAGCAACCACACATCTAGTTAGTGACTTGTCATTGTTAGATAATTATAACATTTATTCAGGGCCAATTAGGACTGTTAAAATTCCTAATGGAGATAGGGTTCACATAACTCACATAGGAAATGTTAGATTCTCTAATGGCATAACCTTAAGCAGCATTTTATATGCTCCTATGCTGAAATTTAACTTAATTTCAGTGTCAAAATTAACTGAGGAACAGAGATGTGTGGTAGCTTTCTTTCCTAATGTTTGTTTGATACAGGGCCTTCAGGGTGGCAAGTTGAAGGGGATTGGTAAGCTGATTGAAGGACTATATGTTTTGCAATGTAACCAAGCTGATATAGTGAATACGGCTATTGTTTGTACCAACAAAAGTAAACATGTTGATGTATCTTTGTTACATAAAAGACTTGGTCATGCTCCTATTTCTGTATTGCGGCATTTGGACTTGATAAGTGATAAAACTGTTGCCTTGAATAAAAATTGTGATGTTTGTTTCCAATCTAAACAGACAAAACTTCCTTTTGCATCTAGTTGCATTAAGTCAAAAAGGATATTTGAGCTCTTGCACCTAGACGTGTGGGGACCATATCGGACCCCTACACATTCTGGTTTTAGATATTTTCTTACGATAGTTGATGATTTCTCACGTGCAACTTAGGTATTTATGATGAGACACAAATCTGAAACAATGGCACATATTCAGAATTTTACTGCCTATATTGAAAATCAATTTGCTGTTACTATTAAAAGGGTTCGCAGTGACAATGGTTCAGAGTTTGTTAACCATACACTTAGAGATTTCCTTCTTAGAAAGGGAATCCATCATGAAACATCATGTGCATATACCCCGAAACAAAATGGTATAGTTGAGAGGAAACACAGGACTTTAATGCAAGTTTCACGTAGCCTAATGATGCAATCACAAGTACCGACTAGATATTGGGGTGAATGTGTAAAAACTGCAGCTCACTTGATCAATAGGATTCCTTCTAGAATTCTAGGATTTAGAACACCATATGAAATTGTTTATGGGACCATGGCTGATTACTCATATCTTAAGGTCTTTGGTTGTTTTGCATATGCAACAAATCTAGCTAATAATGATAAATTTCAAGCAAGATCTACTGCATGTGTGTTTTTAGGCTATCCATCCAATCAAAAGGGTTTTGTACTCTGTAACATTAAAAGCAAAGAGATATTTGTTAGTAGACATGTAAGGTTTATTGAGAACAGGTTTCCCTTCATGGAAGAAAGGGGTTCTCAGCAAGGGGGAGCAAATCAAGGGGCTGCAACTGATTTGTTCTGGTCTGACAGTGAACAGCGTCAGCACCAACTTGAATGTCACAGTGAAGATGCAGCACATGAAAACACACCAGAAAATCAAGGTAATAATGATAATGAGTCTGTTTCTGAATCTGAACCAGAAATGACCTCAGTAAGGTCGCCAAGAGAAAGGAGACCACCTATTTGGTCTCATGACTACATATGTAATCTGATTTCACAAGGAAATATAGGTAAATCTGAATTACACTTGAATAAACAATTAGAAAATCGTTGTAAGTATCCTATTGCAGATTATATGTCTTACAGAGCTGTGTCCCCATCCCATTTATGCTTCTTGTGCTCAATAGACTCTAGTGTTGAACCTAGTTTTTATGATGAGGCTATAAAGGACACTAAGTGGATTAAAGCCATGAACTTAGAGATAGGTGCTTTAGAAGCCAATAACATATGGGAAATTGTGCCTCTTCCCAAGGGAAAGAAGGCAATTGGTTATAAATGGGTATATAAAATTAAATATAATTCTGATGGGTCTGTTGATAAATATAAAGCTAGGCTTGTAGCCAAGAGCTACACCCAACAAGAAGGCATAGACTTTCATGAAACATTTTCCCCTGTGATTAAGATGATTTCTGTTAGAATTGTCCTAAAGATAGCTGCTGTGTTGGGATGGAACTTGTACCAAATGGATGTGCATAATGCTTTCTTGCAGGGAGATTTAGATGAGGAAGTGTACATGTGTGTTCCACAAGGTTTTGGAAAGGTAGGAAAGAGAATGGTGTGCAAATTAACAAAGTCCTTGTATGGGCTTAAGCAGGCTTCACGACAATGGAATTATAAATTGACCACAGCCTTATTGAGTGGTGGATTTAGACAAAGTAAACATGACTATTCTTTATTCATTAAGGAATGTGATGGTAGTTGTGTTTTGATTCTTGTCTATATAGATAATCTAATTATTACAGGAAGTTCAGCAAGCAAAATAGCTGAGGTGAAAAAATTTCTTCATGAACAATTCAAAATAAAAGATTTGGGTGAGATGAAATACTTCTTAGGAATAGAAGTAGCGAGATCCCATAAGGGGATTATTCTTTCACAACGTAAGTATGTTTTGGATTTGCTTTTGGATATGGGAATGAGTGGATGTAAACCTTTATTGGTACCAATGAAGGCAAACCTGAAGCTTTTAGCTTATGAAGAAGGTCGAGATCGAAAGGAAGACTTATTGAGCAACCCTGAACGTTATAGAAGGTTGGTTGGGAGGTTGATTTATTTGACTAACACTCGTCTTGACATCTCATTTCCTGTGCAGGTCGTAAGCCAGTTCATGCAAAGGCCTACCAAGACACATATGGCAGCAGCAAGGGACATTGTTAGATACCTGAAACAAAGTGTTGGGGTTGGAGTGCTGCTGAGTTCAGAACAGGATCTCACATTATCATGCTTCACTGATGCAGATTGGGGAGCATGTGAAACCACCAGGCGATCAGTCACGGGGTACCTGCTCAAACTTGGAGATTCTCTCATTAAATGGAAAAGTAAGAAGCAGGAGACCGTGTCACGATTGTCGGCTGAGGCAGAGTATAGAGCGCTGGGATCTGGAGTAGCAGAAGTGGTTTGGGCCACTGGAGTGCTTAAAGATTTAAAAGTTCCAGCCAAGGATCCGGTTAGTGTTTATTGCGATAGTAAGGCAGCAATGTATATTGCCTCCAATCCTGTATTCCATGAACACACCAAGCACATTGAGATCGATATGCATTTTGTAAGAGAAAAGGTTCAAGTTGGTCTGATTGATTTGAAGCATGTCCGTTCACACGATCAAGAGGCTGACATATTTACTAAGGCTTTGGGAAAAGAAGCTCACAGTAGGTTAATGAGCAAATTAGGTACTGTCAACGTGTTTCCTACCCCTAATTTGAGGGGGAGTGTGGAAAATAATGTGTGTAAAACATAATGAATTTGTGTAAATATGTAATTATGATTAGAGTAGTTTGGTTAGTGTCGGTTGGGCCTTAATGCTCTTTAAAGCCCATTAGAGTTGATGTATAAGGTCCAGAGCATGTATGAACTGTTGTAATGATTCATTGATCAATATACAGATTTTCTCTGGGCCACCCGGTTTGTCAATAAATGCACATAGAAATTAATACAAGTATGAAAGAGTCTCGTATATATCTATCAAATGAGACTTATCGTTATGCTCATTTATTTCCATTTATTGTTTTCAGCGATGAATGAAACTGAGTTTTCTATATCTTGGTTATACGATGGTGCAAGTTGTATGGATGGAGTTTAATAATTTATTTACCAAACCATGCAACTTGTATCCCCAGTCACAAGCCAGCCACACAATTTTGTATATGGCCCATGAATAATCATGGCTGATTTGTTGGTTCACAAAATGTGATGTGTGACGATGGTTATATATATATATATATAAAGCTAGTGATGTACTCACTAGTTTTGTCTTTTTTTGGTGCCTGAGAATCAATTTTGACAAATTATTTTCATTCTTATTAGAAGTAATTCTGTTCGATACATTGTCTCACACTAAATGTATACATCTATTTTCCGTGAGAATTCGGACCTTAAGTTACCGAGATTAACACATTCCAATAAGCTCAATTCCCTTTGTTGTCATTTCCTTTTTTTTTTTGGGGTGAAAATTAAATGAAAGTATAAATAACAAAATCTCATATGTGTAACTGGGCACACTGATAAGGGGATAGGTGATGACCTGAGTGAGGAATGATTAGCCCAAAACAGTAAAGTAATACTAATATAGGTAGCTATGACGGGCTGGTCCATCCTTTAAGAAGCCCAACCGTGCTTGGGCCATTCATTAGGCTAGGCTAAACCGTACGATTGGATTTTTGTCTTACAGTTGATTTTATATATTTAGCTTTGATTGGGTTCCTTAAACATGATATCTTAGGTTTGAACCAGCGTGCATGGAAAAAACTTTGTTGGGAGAGGCCAAACCCACTTCTGCGACCTCTACGCCTCAGCAAGATTAGTCTCTAATTATCGGCTGGGGGATGCCACTTGGATTTTACCAGAAGAGAAAGAGTCATAAAATTCACACATTCTATGGATTTGGAGGGGGTTAACACAGACAAAAAATTCTGATTCTGTTGTAGATCTCATATTTTTTACCGTTTTATTTTTTTTTTTCCATTTTATATATCTCAATGTACCTTGTACAATTTTTTTTATAAGCACACGTATCTTCTGATTAGGAGAGGCAATCCTATTTGAGACATATGTATCTCATAGTTTGCTTATGCTATGTGTAAGTAGGCCTTTTGCTTTACCTAATTAACACCGTTTGTTAATCACCATATGATATTATAAAAAAAAACCTCACCAAATCCAATATTAGATTGAAGACTAAATTGTACTATTATTTTTTAGGGACAATTACATTCAAGTCTCACACAAGAGGAAAAATGAAAAAACATTCCTTAAAGTTGTTAATGACAAGTTGAGGGGCGTCTATTAATAAATTGAGGGGCGTCCATTAATAACTTTAGGAATCATTTCTTCATTTTTTTTTCTTTTGTGAGGGATTTGAATATAATTATTCTTATTTTTTTCCCCTTGAAACAACCAAAAGGTGTTGATATGTAGTTTTGGAAATACAAAACACGAAAGAAACGATGAAGGAAAAGAATGAGAAAAAGGCTGTGAATCTCACTGGGAACAACTGGAACCGCTAATTAAAAATGATAAGAGTTTTTAGTAACACAACATTCCAACTGTGAATACGATGATTTAAAGCCAGCCCGTGAGGTTGTGCTTTCAATACCAACTTTGAAATTTAAAAGCACATTTTCACTCTACTTTCATCATTATAATTATAATGCCGTTATTTGCTATTCGTTATTCGCACTAACCTCGGGCTTGACATATTTTGTTTTAATTTGTTTAGTAACACAACATTCCCACATGCAGGCACATCAACGGACACCATTTAACTTAGCTAGCTACAAGCATATCATCAAAAGCCATATAGGAATCTTACCTTTTAGGCTTTTTGCTAATTATGCTGCTTACCCCTTTTCAATTATTTTTGTCATTTACCACCAAAGGTTAAGTGAATATAAACCAAAAATCCATTTTCCCTTGTTGACCTAGCTTGAATAAAGATTCAACACACACACACACACACACTCTATAAGGTACTGAGAGATCTCAAGCACACACCATTATTCATCATTAGTATAACCCCAAAGCGTCAAAATATAATCGAGTATCACCGAAAGTTGAACGATCCCCTCATGAAACTTCCTCAGCATAATTGTTCTTCAAGGTTTTGAGATAATTATGTTTACATTCATTTCATGTACTTCCTGAAAAATATATTAAAAAAAATCTAACCATGTCAGGAAGCATCCGTGCCTTCTTCTTCTAAGTGCTTGATGGTTGAATGGATATCATGAGATTTTTTTTTTTTTTTTTGCGATCTCTCCACCGGTACCTCTAAATAATTATTCAGGACTTGAATATGAGATCACTGGTTAAGATAAAACGGCCCAAAAAACCAGTCAATCTAAGTGTTCAGGTTTTATATAAGAATATTTTAAGATGTTGATTTATTAAAGATAAAATATTGGAATGAACATACATAGTTATGATGTCTTATATCATGACACGATATATATACTGAATATAGGTTCATAATATATATATAAAAGTTGGTCACGGGTGATGGATTTTGATTGGGGTTGACTTTTTAATTAAAAGGATCAAAATTTGGCCAGCTTTTAATATCAGCGAGATCAACCAGAATCACTTGACAACGATGTCGTTTGCGATTGTGAAAAGACCCTCTCTATACTTGTCTCTCTTTCAAGCATAGTTATAAAAACCAGATCGGACAAGTTGGTTTGAGTCGAAAAATCAGTCACATAACCAGTTTGGCCGGTTTGACCAGTCCAAAATTTTTTTATTTAAAAAATAATTTACTTTATTTTTAACATTTTTTTTAGAATTTCATATTAATAATCATGAAATCTTTGCTTTTCTACCTGTTTTGTTCTAAATTAGTTTTGATTTGACTCCGATTTAACTCATTATCTCAACCGGTTGAACGAACGGTCTTAGTTTGGAAGAAGTTCTTTACTTGGCCGTTTTTATTATTTAAATGGGATGCCTTTCTGGACTCATCTTTGCAATACCATTTTCAGTCGGTGAAAAATGGGTCCCCTTTTCAAAAGCGGAAAAAGGTTAAAGTGATAACGCATGCCCCTTCAACTACATCACATTTTGCTACCACATTAATATATAATAATTAATTGTATATACACTCCATATAGAATTTAAACTCTCCATGCAAATACATAGATTGTCAGGGAATTAACAAGGTAATTATAAGTAGCTAGGACATCAAATATGTACTACTCGTATATTCTAGGAACATCGTTTTTGTTTGGGCCAAACATGTGAACAATATTTTAATGTTTTGATTAATTAGTTCTCCATCGGCCATGCAAGTGCGTACAAATCAAATAAAACTTTCAAAATAAAAATCTCATTAATTAATCATATACTACATAAAGATTCGTACCTTGTAAAATTTTTTCCTTTGCATTGCTTCTGAATACAAGCAAAAGTGGGACCTCCCCACTATAAAACTACCAACCATATCCTACAAAAGGAATCTGCGTTTTCTGATCTCAAACAAGAAAGGTATTTGATGCTTTTAGTGTCGGCTAGTTTTTTTTTCCCTTTCTTCCATGGAGAAACCCTCAAGAAACCTCCTTCTTCCTCTTAAATAAATTCTTCAGAAACAGAGTTAATATATATATATATATATATATATATTGCTTCCTTCTTCAATTCAGTAATTTCGTTTCAATTCATTCCAATATGGGAAACTGTGTCTTCAAAGGCTTCAACTATGGCGACGACATGATGGTCAAAGTTGTCACCTCCAACGGCGGCATCATGGAGCTCTACGCTCCCATCACAGTCGAGTGCATCACCAACGAGTTTCCCGGCCACGGCATCTTCCGCCGCGGCCGCCCCGGCTTCTTCTCCGAGCCCATGCTCCACTCTGACGAGCTTGTCCCTGGTGAACTCTACTACCTTCTTCCCCTCGATACCTCCGCCGGCTTGTCTTCCTCCTCCAGCAAGAGCATGGCGAGAAAACAGGCCGATGAGTCTGCTGCGGCCAACATGACGCCGTACCGGATGTTCACTTACGACAAGAACGGCCATAGCGGTGGCAAGATGATGGGGTCGTCGTCGGAGGCCGAAGTGGTTCCGAGGTATAATAGCTCCGGAGTGTGGAAGGTGAAGCTGGTTATAAGCCCGGAGCAGCTGTCGGATATTTTGTCACAGGAATCACGCACGGAGGCGCTGATCGAGAGCGTGAGAACGGTGGCTAAGTGCGGCAACGGGTTGCCGTCGGCGGTTAATTCCGATAAGTGGAGTGTCTCTGGCAGTTGGAAGGGTTCTCTGTCCGAAAAGATGGCTTACGATAGTTAATTAGTTAATTGTGATTTTGTGTTGTTAATTAATAACCCACATTAACTAATTACCTCCTTAATTCGTTTGTTCATTACTACTAAGTCATAATAGCTGCTAAGTATTACATTTTCTTTTTCTTTCTCTTCAATTGGTTGGTACATATATATAGGGTATGCTATCTGTATGCATATATGTGAATTGGGAATTTTAGACTAACATTTAAAACTTCGACATGTCATGTCCTTAAATGTTACTTTACTAATTAATGATAGCAATGTATTAGGGGAATTGTTATACTGATTATTATTATTACAGGACAAAAGTTAGTGTAGTCCTTATCTTTTTTTAAACGATCATCATCAGTGTATTCCTTATATATTACTCTCTCATATCCTAAATATAAGATAAAATTGGTTTTTTTGGGAGATTAAGGAAACTAATTAAATTATTTTAGGATATTTATATTTTTTTATTTTTCTTCAAACTAATTAGTTTGACTAATAAATATAAGAATACATAATATATGATATGATTAAGTAATTTATTTAACTTTCTTAGTCTTTGTTTGGAATAACTTATTTTTGGACAATAAGTGATTATAAATCGTGATTCACGGTATACGAGGTAAGTATGTGAGAGGAGTTTTATCTCAGCTTGCGTAATAAGGACTTATTTTTTAAGAAAACGCTGAACCAAACAAGCTTTTAATCTCTCCAAAAAGAGTCAGCTCTGTTTTATATTTAGGACCGGAGGGAGTATCTTAAGAGCTTTCTTGTTGTGCTTTCAAAGAAAAATATTGTGAATGTATGATTTTTTTGAATTAACACAAGTGATTATTTTTCTTTATAATCAATTACAGAACATCTTAATTAAATTATATGTTTGTCATAATTTTATATCAAATTGTTATCGCATTTTACCATGAAAATTTGACAATGAATATATAAAAAAAATTTTATAAATTTAATTATAATGGATGAATTGCTTACTAGTCTGAATATTATATAGATTCATAATAAGCTGTGCTGCTGGGATCATGTGTTAATTATGAGGGTCTACATAACAAAGGAACTTTTAGAATACATTTTATATATAAATCCCATATTATTATTAATTATTATTTGGCATGTTTTAAATTTAAAAGAGCGGACAAATGCATTAAAAGTTTAGTAAGTGTTTGGGAAGATCCCAAACCTAGATTTACGTAACCTGAGACAAAACTTTTCTCACACACTTACCTCATAAATCATAAAATTTATTCTTAAAAGCTAATCTAAACACATACTTAGGCGGCAATAAAAGCCCGGGAATGACTAGGGACGGGAAGTATTTCTTGGCAAGGCAGAAACCATACATTTTGAAAACTATCTTTAAGTGTGTGTGATGGTTATAGCTCAGTGCCAAATAAACGAATAAGGAAATGCAAATGCTGAAATTCTGATCATATATTACTATTCATCATAACATCTGAATACAAAACAATGAATAGCAGCAATTCATATACCGAAAAGTACTGACAATGCAGGAAGTAACAGGAGAGAAGGAAGGCAGAGAAAGGATTTCCACAGCAGAAGTGTGTTTTGGTAAGTCTCATGTCGTGATTTTAAAAGTATTTTTTTATAAATCGAGATAAAATTCTTCTCACATACTTAACTCGTAAATCATAACAATTATTCTCCAAAAACTAATTCAAACGATCACAATCATTTTTCACACAGTTCCTCAACGGCATTTGCCTTTATATAGCTGTTCCTTCCTTGATTTCACGTAGCTTGCACGTGGGCCTTCTCATACGGACACTGCATCTTGGATCGCCCTTTTCTTGGGCTTCTTTGTGTCCTGATGGGCCCATTTAATGATCAGTCATGATAAAGAGAGGCACTAGAATTGATATTGCTATATATTATTAATTAATGGATGTAATTCTTGGGGTTATATAGTTATATAAAATTATGTTGTTCAAGAGAATATAGCTATTAATTTTATGCAGCATGTGGGGCGAAGTAGAGGACTTTGTTTTTATGCACAGGAAGCGCCAATCAATATTTATTATTCTTTCCGGTCCTAATTATAAGGTAAAGTTGATTTTTTTGGAGAAATTAAAGAAGCCAATTAAATCACTTTAGAGTGTTTATATTTTTAGGATATTTAGATTTTATATCAGTTTATTAGTCAAATTAATTAGTTTGAAGAAAAAAGATAAAAATAAAAATATTCTAAAGTGATTTAATTGGCTTCCTTAATTTCTTAAAAAAAAAATTAATTTTATCTTATAATTAGGACAGGAGGGAGTACTACTGTATTATGTGAATCGCATTCGCATGTGAACAATCACATGGAGTAAAAGAACAAATTAATAAATCAAGAAAATATTCCAACTTTCTGAATGTATTCTCAACTACCCAATAGCAGAGGGGAAAAGGGACCAAGTCTCACTTATGGAAAAAAAGAGAAAAGGGACGAAGCCTGGAATGGAGGGAGAAATAATTTGATTATTGTTTTTTTTATAATTATTGATATCTTCGTATTAAAGATAAATAAGTATGGGACGCTAAAATGTGTGTATTCCTTCCAATAAAAATTCAAACCTTGATTGTTTGTTTGTTTTTATTAGCAATATGTTGCTCTGTTTATTAACAGTTAGGGGAAAAATCTTCAGAAATAATTTAGCACATAAAATAAACTGTCATGTTGGTGTGTGGTAATCTATGCAAATACAACAACAAAGTTCTATTTCCCTAAGTATCTCTTTGTTTTAGAGTTTTAAAAATGCTTTTATGATTTATAAATAAATATGTGAAAAAAGTTTTATTTCCTTTTTAAAAAAAGGACTTCTGGGGGGCTTCCCAAACAGGCACTAAATGAGATTGGCTATATAAAATTATATTATTATTGTACTTTATCAACAACTAAATTTTTAGATACAATATTAATTAAAATATCTCATACAGTAATTTTATGAACAGTCTCTTTAGTAACCTCTGCAAATCATTAACTTAGTACTATACCTTAAAACCTTTATCTAATTTCTTTTTTGTTACAAAAATTTTAAAAAAGGGGTTAAGGTCACCTACGATTTAATTTAACTCATTAACATAGAAGAAAGCAGTGGGCCAACTTTTTTCTTGTATATCACACAAAAGAGGCACTTTTTGTGATATGCATTCTGTTAAACGAGTGGGCTCGATAAGGCCCATGAGCCCAAGTATAAAGAACAGTCTTCTATGGCCAACATGAAGTCCCTATTATCTTATTCAAAAAAAAAAAAACCCCAACGAACATCCCATTCTGTTCCAACAATGTAAAGTGTTTATTTCAGACTATAGCTTGACCCAATTTCAATATTTTTGGCCCACATATGAACTGGAATCACTAATAGCCCGCTTGGTTCATGGAATTAGAGGAAAAATAATATAATGTAATATAATACAATATAATGATAATTACATGAATTTGTTTGGTTTCTTATTAAAGAAAAATCATGCATAAACATAAAAGCATTTGGTTGAATTACAAAAAACTTAAGAATATGTGAGAAAAATATAATGAGAGACAAACTTACCCTTGTCTCTCCCTCTCTCTATATGCATGTATAATGGATATTTTTTTGACCTGTAAGTATAATGGATTAAAGCATAAATCTTTCACCAAATACATATAATAACCCTGTTCATATATATATATATATAAATATTAAATTAATAGACAAAATTATTCTTTGGTCATGTGCATAACGAAAGTTTTATTAATTAAAATCTCCTGTACACACACACACACACACTTTTTATGTCTGTAAAATATCAAATAAAAGAAAAGGGAACTCAAGCTGCAAAAGAATGGCTATCTATCGGTTCACCAATACCAAAATTCAATATCTCCTAGAGAGTGACAAGCCGGAGATTCAATTCCAAAAACCATGTCTCCCTAATAAATCCACTTGGCCTTTCAAAGCACCCACACTTGGTGATACGCAACACTACGTGGATTTTGCATTCAATAAAGATCGATCATCACTATTCTCAAATAGTAGGTAGATGCTCTTCGATTCTGATATCACGGATGAACTTCCCCGAGCAAGAACCTATACAGAAAATAGAAGCAAATAACTACTTACTTCGCCACGCTTCCTCTGATCACGATCAAGCAGCAGGGACCTTTTTTAACAGCGAGGAAGACGATAGCAAAAAGCAGCAAAAGATAATGGGCGCTAGCGGTCAAATGGGTTTTCACTAATGGCCCTTTTGTCAATTTAAAATATATAATCAATGTTGTCTTTTTAATAGAATTATAAGATGTCTAAATCCCCATTCATCAGTCCTAACATTGTAATTCTGATTATATCATTTAATGTAATCAGGATTGCAAATGTAATTTTCATTACATTACATAAGCCTGACTAAATATCATAATCTATCTATTAAATCATGATTACATGTAATCCTCTCCAATATATTCAAACCAAATGGGCTATAATAGTTCATTAATCGTTTACCCTTCACCTCTAAATTCAGCGGCTCCCTAATAAATAAGTAATTGTCTATTACTGATATTGATGTGTCTGCATATATAAAAGCAATAATCAATAAACAGTCATCATTGTTATTTTAATATATCATTTTGAAACGAAAATTCATGGGGCAGCAGGAAGTGAAACGTGTAGAGCCCAGAAATGATTGAAAATGGAAAAGAATAATTAAAACGGAGAGAATGATGCATATTGAGGAGTATGAAATGTACGCCAAAGCTAAGGGGGCTGTTCCATATTCTTTTGTCAACGACATAATATTGAAATTAAAGCACCAAACAAAAGTGACCAACAGAGAGAGACCTAACGCTCCAAATAATTAAAGCAAAAGCCTGAAATGAAATGAATATAATGCAGTAAGTGGCCCGGAACGACGAACATTTCAGAATCTCTAATTAAGACGCCCTTTGATCTGTTTTGCAAGCGAAATGTCAATTCCTATCATGTTTCATGTTTGTGTGCATTCAAAGGGTCTACATGTTTTTCTCACATTTCTAATCTTCAACATGTTTCTTCATTTTCCCCCTTTTTTAGCTTATTATATTACAAAAATTCAACTTGATTGGTTTTCAGTTCCTCATCATTCAGCAGTATACAATGGATTCTCTCCTACCCTGGCCGATGATGCGTCACTTTCTAGTTCAGATTCTAATTCAAAGATGATCCAATCCAAAAATCTTCTAATAATTTTGGGTTATAAGAAGTTGTTGGACTCTTCTTCTGATTTGAACATTGATATCCTAAAAAAATTGCGTGAATAAGAAGTTTAACATACTAATTATCGGGGCAAAAGTGTAGTTTAACCCTAAAAGCTGTTTAATTAACAATATATGTTAGCCAAATGTTTAATTCACCCTATATTGTTTAATTAACAATAGAGGGTGACATTTGGGGCCAAAGTGTTGTGACCCATTTGTTATAAATAATTAACTTAATCAATTTTTTAATATTTTTAAATTAGTTATTTAATATTTATATTAATAACCAGAGGTAGCATGTATTTTTTTTACACACATGTGATTGTTTGCCGCATTATCATTTGAATGTTAATGGTGTTGATGCCACTTATGCATTGGGAAGATTTTGCAAAAATATGAATTTAACTTTGACGATGAGCTCTGCTAAGGGACAAATTTGACTTTAGGGGCACATTTGGAAAGGTTGATTCTTACGTCAAGTTCTATATATCTATTTTGTCAAGTTTTTTAATCATATATGACTAAATGTCCTTTTTGTTTATATGTATTTATGTTTAAATGATAATAATTGACAATAAGACATACGATCACATGTAATTGGAGAACTTGATCAAATGAATATAAGAAACTTGATCTAAATTATTTTCACTTGAAAATGAGTATAATATATGGATCATTTTGATTTATTAATTTTTTTCCCAAGAAAATGAAGAACGTTGTAGTGTGCATGGCAGTATCCGCACCAAGTAGTTCAAGTTACTTTGGTAAAATAGTTAAAGACTTAAATATATGGGTGGGAATAGGCCAGATCCCTATCAGGCAGCTTACAACCTTGCTTGGTCAGGGCTTGACCTGTTTAACAAAGAGGCTAAGCTAAAACATATTTAGAGGCTTAAATATGTAAACAAGCTAGGCCTATTTTATGAAAGCCTGGCCTGTAAGTCTTCAGGTTTGGCCTGTTTATACATTTTAAAATATAATTTCATTTACATTATATGTGTGTGTTATATTTATATTTTTATCATTTTTTATTTTAATTTTAAAAAAATTATTAAATTAATATAGTGGGTTGGTTTTCTATAATTAAAAACTTAAATAATAGCTTTTTAAATTTTTTATATAGATTTATTAAATTATGGGAATTAAATTTTATTTAAATAACATTGTAGGCTTTAAATTATAGTCCTTTAAACCTATTTAAAGTCTTATGTTGGCATTTAAAAAGGCTTCAGGTTAATATAAAAAAAAGGCTTCAAATTTGATTAGACATTTTTAAGGCTTAGGCTTGTGCCTATAAAAATGCCTGTTTATAGGCCTAGGCTCAAGCTTAGGTTTTAGGCATATGTTATATGCTCAGGCTTATTTAGCTAAAGCCTGATTTAGTTTGATCTGCTTTCACACCTACTTAAATATAAGCCTATATGCAAGGAAAAAAACGAGAATTTAAGGTTGAATTAGAGTCAAAAGATTTAAAAGGAAAAAGAAAGGCTGAACGACCACACAAGGTCCAGCTGGTCCCAGAAAAAATTTATTTGACGCCAGACCTTTGAGCTTAAAAAATAGACATAGGCATGAAAAAAATGAAGGTTCTGATTTGAGATATAATATACTCAAAAGGTTATACCAAAATATTTTTTGAAAAATGAGTGTTATTGTGGCCTAAGACTTTAAAATTGGGGGGGGGGGGATAAAGAGCATGCCGAATCCAATCATATTTTGGGGAAGTCTTGATCAAAGTCTCGTATATCTAATAATAAGAATAAGAAAAATAAAGGGTACACAAACTGAATGATAATTCTAACTAAGTAGCTTAATTAGTTAATTTTGTGAAATGAATATAATAAGTCCGAGCATAAGCTCATACAAAACTTAATACTCCCGTTCTTAAAATAAGACATATTTACATAATTTGATTAAATTAAGGAAGTTGGTTAAATTAGTTAATATGATGTATATTTTCTAAAATATTCTATTCACCTTCCTTAATTTCTCTCTTCCCTCTCCTCCATGATTATTACTGAGGGAACATCAATAGAGATAAATTAAAAAAATATTGACAAATATAAAAACTATGTTTTTTATTTAGGATTAAGATCAACTTCTTAAATAAGTCTTATATTAAGGATCGGTGGAGTAATACATAAGGCCAACAAAAACTTGGCTTAAAGATGTGAATAATTATTTTCTAATGGTCAATCAAAATTCGAGTTCCAGTTAAATTCCGAAATTTTGATTGAGTAAGCAATTCTTTAATTGATGATTTGCACCCCTGATCTCGACACAATTTATTTTGAATATGACAAAAAAATTGATACTTTTATTTTAAGATTATTGAAAAAGTGACCCCGGAAGATCTAGAAGCTTGAGAGGGAAAAGAGAGGTAGATGTTAACGATCTTTGGAGTCCAATTTATGGGTGGATGGTACATATCAGCTTGGAGTTTTGGACATTTTTTTCTTCAAGGTTTTTGTCCTTTGTCTGATGATATAAGCATGAATGATAATGTTGTCTGCTGTACGTTAGTGTGTTGATTATTCAGAGACAAGTTTAATTAAAGAAACTTTTCTTTAAATTTACTTTTTGTATATCCTTTTTATATTTGTGATTTACCTAGCTAGAAAGTACAGTGTAATCAAGAGGTGTGGAAATTTAATACGAGTTTGTTATAAAATGCCAATTTCATTAACACTTTGATAATGTATTTACTATTTAGTTTAAGCATGTTATGAGTATCTAAATTTATCGAACTTCAGGATTGGTAATATAATTATGAGTGAACTAATTCTTTAAAGTTTAAATTAATCTACATAGATTTTTTTCCTTTCTTTTGAACAAAGAGATATCTGAAGGGTCAATTGGTTTCCTAATTAATGTACTTATCGATCTTTGAAATTAAGAGAAGCATGTATTACTATATCATTATTTTCCCACGATAAATTTATTGATCATAACATATGTATTACCTAGTATTGCTATGTATAATCTCTACAAATTTTTGAAAAATGGCATGGGACATTATCAGCTGTGTTTTTGAAAACATTTTAACGATTTTATTGATGAAATTAATGAAATCAAAATAGCAATTTCAAAATGATGAAAAATAATTTGTAAATTATATCAAAAGGAGTGGGATTTTGAGAATCATTATTCTACTATTAATGTTTTGAATTTGTATGTGGAAAGAATATCTAAATCAGTATAAAGTATATTGGCAAATTTCAGGGATAAGTTTGTTTATGAAAAGTATTGAAACCTAAAACTTTGAAGGTTCCAAGCACAACACAAATCATGAATGGTCATAGTTATTGTTACACACAACGGGAATTGACAAGCAAATTAATGATTTAATTAGCCTAGTTTTTAAACATTTAATTATATCGCTAATAATAAATAATTAAATGATTTGATTATTAATATAAATATATACAGGCTTGTCCTCGATGAAAATGAGTGGTATGGACATTTTGAAGCTTTTAAAGCCTAAAATTACGATTCTTGTCGAGTAGATATTTAACAAGTTTATCATTAATATGAATGTACGTACAAGAAAAAATTGCTTTCATCTGAGCTTTGATTTACCTTTTCGACGAAGTTCAATTATTATACTGAAAAGAAGGATCCAAAAAAACAACCTAGAACTTTACTAAATGAAGTAATACAAAACTGTTATATATGGTAGAAGTTTGCAATAAAAATGAAGTAATATAAATGTATGTGTTTGGATTAGTTTTTGAGAATAGTTTTTATGATTTACGGGGTAAGTGTGTGAGAGGAGTTTTATCTCAATTTACGTAAATCTATATTTGAGGGATGTTGACAAACACTCACTTAATTTAATACATATTGGAAGGGAAAGATATCACTTTTAGAAGGTCACGTGTGGAGTTGTATTAACGATCAAAGAATTGTAAAAACAAATTCGAAAATGCACATCCCTGCCAGCCCAAAAGTTGATGATGCAATTGTTTAATTTGGATTTAATGATTATTAGTACTTTATGCTATGAAATTCTTGAAGCAAAACCTGCGCTTACTAACAACAATTAAGTGCCATGCATATAGCTAGTGATAAACAAGAAATATTCTCTATTTGTTTTTATATACATAAATCTTTTCACTCTTGCTTTAAATCGTCTTCTCTTGTATGTTTTTATGTACTATTTGTTCTCTTCATGGCTTTACCAATTATGTCTATAATTTGATTACGCGGATAATTTATAGTAATGGGAAGAAGAAATATCTTCATAATTTGGTCCATATCTTCCAAATTAATACTGATGATCACATTATTGAGTCAATATTAAACTACAAAAAGAAATGATTTCATTTCAATTTATTTATTTTTTCAACAAATGGGGACCTCTGCCTCTCTCTGATTAATTTTCTTTCAAAAAGAGAATAATTTCAGACGGTAAGCTAGCTGTTTTAGCTTGAAATTGGAGGCATCAAGTTGATTCAAATATACAAGTCATGTGGGTCAAAATTAAACTGAGAAAAAAGGCAAGCTGATGAGCTCCTTATCTTCCCCAGAAAATGACATAAAATAATTGATACATATAATTAATTAGTTGTTGTCACCTTAAAGAGAAGAAAAAGTAAAGCTTTCTGTAAAGAAAGCCAACAGAATAAAATGAAGCAAATGAAAACGTATTAAAAAAAAAAATCAAAGCTTTTGAAGTATGCTCCACACTTCCTTCCTTGTCCACTGTATAACAAAGCCTTTAGTTCCTGTATAACAAAGCCTTTAGTTTTTGAATTAAAGGTAGGTACTGAGATTCTCACAACATGATAAACCAAAATTTAAATTTTTATTGAGAGTAGAGTCCACATTTAGTATCTGATCGTACCTCAAATGGAATTGCTATCTGAGTCTCACATTGGGAAGTGACAAATTCCTATTTTAATTATATATTTTTATATTTTAATTAGGAATTTTGTCATAATAACTGAATTTAAAATATTTTATTTGTGTTTAATTGAGATTAAGAGTAAATACATTAAATTGAGACTTAAAATGGCAAAATGTCAAAATAATTGTAATTACTCTTAATTATTGATTTTTGAGAGGATTTGATATTGGTTTAATTGTTTTCATTTGGAGATACTTGAAAATTTGGATTAAATCTTAAAATGGCAGTTTGGGTTTGAATTTAAGAAATACTAGAAAAGAACCAGAGAGCCGAAAAAGGGGAGCTGCGGGAGGTAGCTGAGAGCTGAGAGGCGGAGGTTACGCAGAACGGAGGAGGAGTGGCGGCAAGCTTCATTCGCCAATCATCATCGTCTCTCCTCTAGTGAACTGGAAGTTGGGGGCGAAAGTTGTGAGACAGAGAAGAACGACAGAGCTGAGAGCTCACCGCTGCCACCACAGGTCCTCCGCCAAGCCACCGTCGCTGGTGAGAGCCGAGACAGAGGAGGCCGAATCAGGCACTTGAGATAATCATCATTCCCTTCGTCTTCTTCGATAGCCACTTGCGCTTAACAATTGTAGAGGGAGCTGTGAATTTTGAAATAAGAGACCTTGATTATCCGTGCTCACTCTGTTTCAATTTTGCTTCCCCGTGGCGTTTTCTATGGCTATGATTTTGTTGGAGGAGGAGGAGCTTCTCTCTGATGATATTTGTATTGATGGTTTGCAGTAGCTAAATCTCTTCTAAACCTAGAGCAATTGATTGATTCTTGATGTTTGGAGCTATAAGGGGGGAGTTTTATTTTATTTTATTAGCTTGACTATATATTTATGATTTCTTTGGTTTAAGGAGTTGTAATTTATAGTTAAGACTAATATATTTGGTTTAATATTTGTTTGAATCAATTTGTGGTTTGAATTAGTTTATGTTGAACATTGTGCTTATCGATATATGTGGGTACATATATGTTTCATCGTCATTTTTTTGATTCTCTATTATCTTGCATAGTATTATTTAGATATTGAGTTGACTTTAAAATTGCATTGAACCAATTACATCAATTAATTCATAATCACACTAAGAGTGCTTAATAGCATCTCTAGAGTAGAAGTTCCTCTCTTTTGATATTAGACTCATCAGTTGATAGGGTTTGGTATTTAGAAAACTTAGTTATTTCATAAATTGCATACAAAGTAGTTTCTAATAGTGTTTTAAAAAGTGATTATTTTCTAGGTCTAGAAATAATCACTAATTAATGCACTAGACTCAATGGTATTTGAAGTTTGGTATTTTGGGGGACTTTGATTGCAATTGCTAGTGTTTTGTATTGAGTTTCGGTTTTTGGAATTAAGTCTTGTCCGGTGTTGGAGATTTCATTCACCTAACTCAAACTAGCTTAAAGGATCTTTTGAACATTTTTGTCAAACTAACACACTCCTAAAAATAGTTTGAAGCAAATGATAGATGAAATTCATTGTTCTAGAAGGCTTTATCACACTCTTCAAAACTAATTTCCATTGCATTCCACTTTTATTCCAAAAATATCTATTTTAATTACATTTAATTCATAGTTTTTGAAAATCAAGTAATCATGTTTTACCCTTGTCAAATTTGCACAGTAATTACTTAGTTTATTAAGAATTAGTTTTATAATCGGCTCCTTAAAGTTAAACGACCTGAGTTTGTGCATTATATTGCATTAATTCGGTTTTATTTTTGATAACCCTGAGGCTACTAAAGAGCTATTTCAGGAAGCCTCACAAGTATAGTGTACTTTATAAGTCAAGGGACTCTCCCTTCTAATAGGCTAATCTTTTAAGATGAACTCTCCTTTTAAACTTGTGATCATCACCAATTAGTGATAAATTTGTGTCAAAACCGTCTTACTCTTACAAGAGTTTTATAAATTAAAAGGCTCTTTTTTTGAACAAAATTTTTTTAGTGGAAATCTTTTGAACGAAGATTGACAGATTCTCTATGTCTGCATTCCATGTATGCAAAGAGAAGTAACTCTTCACAATAAAATCAAATTTGAGTCCCTAAGCCTTGAAAAAAAAAAACAAGCTCAGATTCTTCCCATGTTTGAAATATTTTGATGAATAATTGGAGGATAATGATTTCATTATTGAACCCGTATGAAAAGTTGTGCCTAGTTGCCTACCCTACATTTGAATGTATCCTTGTGTGCGTAAAATAGTCAACACCATATAACACATCAATCGTACAAATTATTTTCAATGATTTGAAATTATTTAGTGCTTTCATTATAACCAGGTCGACCTTCTATATATGTATAACATAACATAACATAACATAACATGATGCACGTGTAGCATTATTTATGACTTGTGAATATTATATAATTTTTGATAGTGATATTGATATGAAATATTGAATTGATGTGAATGAAAAAATATATATGTATGGGCATTCAAAACATCCATGCACAAAGAAAAGTAGTAAATAATACAACTTTGGTAAAATTACATTTTGATCCAAAAATAATTATAAAATTGATACATAAATTTATAGAAGCAACAGAACACGTCTCTTAAACTTCAAGATATGAAAAAGAAAATGAAAACACTTTAAGGAGCGTTGGTTACATGTTCTTAAGAGAGTACTGTGCCTTTAAAACGTTTTTAAGGAATTACATTTTTCGAATTTTTTCCAATATACGTAGGTTTCAAACCTTTGGAACTCACCTAATCATCTAATTGAGCTGCCTCATCAATATATGAATCACTTCACTTTTCAATCCTTTTTATTTTGAATTATCTGAGTCAAATTAAGTATGCTTACTTTATTAAAACACTTTCCGCTAAATGCATAGTGATAGAGAATAAAAATTGAAATCCGTTTCATCAACAAAAAATAAATAATAAAAATAAAAAGAAAAGAAAAATGAAATCCCTAATACCTGGAAGCTGGCACGCAATAGTATTTTAGTAGAGGATGCTGTGTTAATCGACATTACTATATATGGGATTAAAAAGTACGAATACCAACGATTAAAAGCTTGCACGCAATTTTATTTTGGCCAATATAATATTTAATTATAAAAAAGCATTATTCACAATTTAGGTTCATCGTCTAATAGATTGTTTGGAAAATCCTTATGGAATCTCACTTACATGTGGTCCAAAGATCTCTTGTATATATGCATGAAAATTTCTACATATTAATAAATTAATAATGCGAGTATATCCTTAAGCACGTGATTTCAAAATTAAATAATATTACATGGATGAGATAGCTACCTTCCCTTTATAATTAAAAATAAGATTATACGAGTAGATATATATGGACCTTCCAATAATTGAAGCTCAACCTTTTTTCTCTTTTATTTATTTAATGCCGGTGGCACATATCGTTTCTATATTATAGAGCCAATTGTAGCTAACTTTAGGCCCTTTTTTTTTTTTTTTTGTATATTCTGATATATATATTTGTTGATGATATATAATGATGCAGGGAAGTGTATACACTTTACAGCTGGCGATAATTCCATGTCATTTGAAGTTTACTTTTTCAATTTTTATTTATTTTTCTACAACGTCAAGCAAGTAGCTTGAGGACTTGATAATCTCTACAAATTCATACATTTGGACATATTTTCCCAAACTTTCATTGGTTTTTGGAATTGATTTGTGCATAAAAAAGACATACATAAAGGAAAATATGATTTTTGTGAAACATTGTTCAAATTTTAGAAAGTCTTGAACTAAATGTGAATAGTTTTGACTAGTTAAAGAGTTTTGAGTAGCACATAAAATTCTTCTTTTTGTATGAGGATGATAATCAGATGTGAAAGCTTAAGAAGATCACGGAAAGCTTAGAAAAGAATACAAGAATCAGATGAAAAAGGAAAAAGATGATGTATGCATTTGCCACGGGTTTGCCACAGTAAAACTACGGCGAAAATCAGTGACCGTTTTGTGCAATTTAGTGCCATTTCGCCACCCATTGGTCACAATGAAAGCACGGCAAATATTAGTGACCATTCTATGCAAATCCGTGCAATTTCACTACTAGTTTGTCATGGCAAAACAACGGCAAAATGCCTGAAAATGAAGCTGCACGTTTTGAATATCTGATGTAAAAAACCTAGCTAATTAAAACCTGATATGGAGCACTGAAAGTAACCATTTTGACTTGTAGAGGCCAAAATTTAGCTAAAGAGACCTTGGGAAAGGGGAGCTTTAAAGATTTGAAGCCTTGGGTTGAAGTTTTAAAGAGATTTGAGACAAAAATCTTGGGTTTTTCTTGTTCTTCTCTCTTTTTCTCTCATTTTACTGATATGGTTGATGTTTTTATGTTGAGATTTTGGTATGTGCAAACCATGAGTGGGTAAAACTCTCATTTATAATTACTTTTACCTATTGTATAGATTTAAACTATTAGATTATCTTACTTTTATTGGCTAATGAGTATATATGTTAAATTTTCTTTGTGCTTAATGCTATCTTGGGCTTGATCACCACATGTTAGAGTAGTTCAATTGGAATATGCTTGAAAGAGCTATTTCAATTGTAAAACTTAAGAAAAATCATGTTAGACTTAAAGTTTAGGAATTAAATGGATAATTTATTTTTTGAATAGAGATATATCTAACAACCTAGTATAGTTTATTGAATGATTGCTTTGGAAAGATGGTTTTCATTAATTATAAATAAGAGATTGAATATTTTTAATGAAGATTAAAAATCAATCTTGACTTGAGAGAGCTTTGTTGATGATTTTGGAACCTTTAATTAGTATATAGACTCATTTAACTAATATAAGTGGATAATTTCATAGTTTTATGAAATACAATGGAGAAGAATTAATCCTAAGCCTATAACCTCTTGAAGTTAGACCCAATTTCCCAATTTTCATAGTTTTACTTTGTTGTTTTAATAAAAAATCCTTATTCAACTTGATCAATTTCAAATTATTCCATTCAATCTTATTAAGAACATGGTTACATTAGTTAGCTCTATCTTGTCATAGTTGCAACCCCCTCACCCTAATTATATCCGAAATACGCGATTAAAATGAAATAAAAATCAATAATAAATAAAACTCATTTAAGATCCCACTTTCACAATGGGGCTTTCACAAATACCTTTCTAAATCACTTACATCTGGTCTCACATTCAAATTCCAAATACAATTACTACGCGAAGATAAATAACATTCATATAAATATCAGAGTGCACAACATAACTCCTGGTAATTTCGGGTTATTACCTTCGCTAAAGATACACAGGGCACATTTGACCATACAACTCCTCAAATAGGGATTACACAACCTAACTTGAATACATATACAAATACCCAAATGCTCAATCCAAATACATAAACATAAACCCAACAGAATGGATAACCAACTACTAACTCTCATCTCGAAGGAGTCCTAGCCGCTCCCTCCACTAGCCACTTGCCCTATCTAAATTATTGGTAGGGGAGGGTGAGATTCGAGAGAATCTCAGTAGGGAAACATTATCAATATGCAGGAAGATAAGTGTTTAATGCATGACATGCTTGCATCACATAACTCATGCACACATATAATGACAAATCTATAAGCTCAATGCTTCGAACGATACACATATGGCCATAGCATATATTGAAACATAGCCTCAAATCATTCATACATGTTCCACATAATCAAGCAAAGCAATAACATGCATCAACACATTAATACAGTTATCAGAGCATGCAGGAGAGATAAGTTCTCTACCTTAATCCTTTTATGCCTCGAAACGTGTACCTCAATCTACGTGCAAACAACTCGGGACTTCATATTCGATCCTACAATGTCAAATGTACTATTTAGACACTTCCATAGTGTTTCTGGGGGTTATATGAGGCTATATTGAAAATTTACTAAAATGCCCCTAGGGACTCCGCCTGGCCCCACCATACCCGGTCCGGCTGCACTTTTCCCGAAATTTTGACACGGGCTATTCTAACATATTTCCACCCAAGGAATCCATTTCCAAACTTGAAATTATCAAATTCAATGTCAATTACAAAATTACCCTTGGCAGCCCCCACTTTAAGGGTTTCAGGGGCGTTTTCGTAATTATGCTTTTTCGGAAAAAGTGACCAACTGTAACCCCACCTAATTTTCACTCCTGAACTCAATGAAATCATCAAATCATTGAAAATCTATCTCTAAGGCCCATATACAGCCATAACCGAAATATACAAGTACTTCGGGGAAAATTGGGGTTTTTCGGTTTCGGCTCCGTAAACGTATTCCTTTATACTCCTAACCACTTTATTGACTATTCCATTAGGTTACAACTACCATTTAGTACCAATTTGGGCAGCATAACAGCCCCACACACCCATTTTCCATTTTTAAAACCAATGACAATCCGGCAAAATTTCGCCGATTAAATCGTCCACAACAACCAGAATAGTCAATATACAAGAGTTTGGAAGTTACCTCAAGCTCCTACTGGCTTTTCTCAAGAGTGGATGAACCCTAGCTCACTTCAACACAAGAAATGGAGCTTCCAAACCTTAAATTACGTAGAAGAGTAGCTTAGGAATGGAATTATACGCGTTAGGAACCGATTTACCGAAGAAATCGGCTTACCGTACAAGATCTCTCCTTTCTCTCTCTAGGATATGGCTGCACTTCCTCTCTCTAAATGCTGAAATTCACGTCAGGTATGGCTGAGGAAAGGAAGGAGATGATATTTTAATATCATGATGATGTCATAATTCACTTATTTGTCAATTTCCCAATTTTCGAATTTTTCAGAAATTCTGGCAGATTTTCTGCCCTAACTTTGAAAAATCATAACTAATTCTAGAAAAATTGAATTGGAGTGATTCCAAAGCCTATAGAACCCTTATTGAGTTTAGTTTCAAGAAAAAATATATAATTTTGCCAGATGAAATCAAAAAATTCCTAGAATTTCAATCTTTTCATACTGTTCCAGAAATTTCAAAGTTTTTCTATGCTGACTTCAAAAATTCATAACTTTTTGGATATGGCTCTAATTGAGTCATATGACCTATCAAATTAAAGCTTATGATGTCTAATTTTACCCTGTTAAATTTCATAATTTTTTATCATCATTTGGTAATTCAAAATTACATGACAAGCTCATTATCTCATAGGTGATTTCACCAAAAACATAATTACTTTCTCCAAAATTCACCATTTTACTTTCTTTAATACCCCAAAGATATAAGAATAATCAGGGAATAGATTTGGGCTCCTGATAAACTGGGACTTAGCAGTCCACTTATTTCAGGCTTCTCCTCTAGCCTCAAATTTCAAAATTTGGGGTATTACAATAGTCCTTGTGAAACGACACTCGTTTTATTACTCTACTATGACTTGTGACCCGTACTCTTGCGGTAAGCTAAATGGCAAATAGGAATACAAAATGTTTACTAACTAGAGATCACTATTGTGGCTCTGTGACACTTCACCACATTCCAACTTACATAGCTCCCAACAAGCCAAAGGTTGTGTCACTAAGACATCAAATTCTTGATTGATCTCCTGAGCCATTCGAGTTAGATAGTCTACACATCTTAATCTTTCCCTGTACAGATGAATAATCTCAAGATCCCAATTTGATCGGGTAATGGATCTCACTTCTTGAATTTCATCGTTCAAATGATGTACCTGTCCACAATCAAGCAAAAGCAATAATTTGACGAGGATGTATCTTTTTCAATTTTTATTAATTTGACGAGGATGCTTAGAAATGGCATTCTTAAATATTATTTAATGTATTTAAGATTACTATTGAGGTAATAATGATATAGTTGATGGAAATGCTTCCCTTATATATTAATTAAACACAAGAAATTCTAATTTGAGTACGCGTTAATTGGAAAATTAAACTTGAACATGACAAATTAATTATTCAGGCCAAACATAATAGAAAAGAAAATATATGGAAGATATAGAAGAGATCCAAGTTTCCTCAAACACTTTAACTTGCCCTCTGGACTACACATAGCCAGGCCACATTAGTTAAATGGTTTTTTTTTGTTTTTTTTATTTTGCATATAATATTTTTATTTATAACAGTAATTGTACATGACCACATTATAAATCATGATGTTAATATAAATGTCGGATTTAGATAATCGCACTCTTAAAAAAATGACATATTCTAATTTGGACCCCGCCCTTCTAAAAAAGTGAAGGCATACAAGCATGGAATTATATTTTTATTTATTCCTCACTTTCTAATGAATAGAATATTGGCTATAGAGAACATTCAAACATTATTTCTGGTGATCTATGGGAGAAGGAATAGAATTGTAGTTGTTGACCCCGTGGCCGCCATTATTTCTTTAAGGAGCTCTAAGGTTTCATTTTCATGCGAGATTTGATTGATTATTGAATTCAGATTACAGTTATCGTCTCTCGGCTTTCTCTTCTATTCTCTTCCCTACAGTTCGCTTCCCATTTTACATCAAATTTATTCCAACGCGAAATCTCTCAAAGTTAATATTTGGTTTTCCACCAGCTTGCATATTTAGAAGGATACGTTGACTTGTATTGTTTTTAATTTTGTTGACTTGTATTAAATGGATTCCAATTAGCAATCCACTCTTTAGAAGATAGCTTCATTTTTTTAATGAAATAATGAACCTATGCATGACAACTTCCCAATCCAATTGAATGTCAACCTTTGAAAATTGGATAGTAATGTGCATATAAACCACCAAATAGTTGTTTGCACTTGTTTGAAAAGCATATTATACACTAATTTAATTTCTCTTTTAAGAAGTATATATCATCAAATGAACAAATATACCAATACCTCATTATCACTAAATTTACGAACATATAAAGTATAATTTTATGTGACGTTCTTAAAAAATTATTTATCGATTGACATTTGATTATTTTTTATCATATATATATAATATAAAATTTACAGAAGAACGCGTATTAAAGTTTACACGGTACAATACTGCAGAATTGGACCGACTTAATTTGTGTAAATAACTGTAATTACTAAAAATTAAAACACTGTTGGCCATACAATCACTTCCACGCATATAACTGCAAATACTATTTAAATTACCCAAACACTCCATTATAAATCCATGTGTCATGCTCAAAGATAGTGAAGTTGACAAAACGTATATCATCATAGAAAAATTGTTTCGAAGAGAAGATCTGTTGTAAAAGTGCGTTATCGTGATGAAATCACTTCATGTATTAAGTGTACAGCAAAATCATTACAATACGCCATAGTGGCACTTTTCTGTAGAAATATCTATATGTTTTCATTTATATGACTATATTTAGGCTCAATGTCACATTTCTAACAACTTTAACAAGAGACAATTTTGATATTTTCAAGTCATGTAATAATTTTTCCCAGTCGAAAGATGATAGTGGTGCCGGCAGATTTATGATTCCTCTTAGGAATCAAATTAGAGAGAGGCACGTTGGGTTAAAACAAGATAATATCTAAACCCAAAAAACCTAAAAGCAGAGAGTAATAATTTCGATTTCTTAACTTAAAATGTTACTATTGCTGTTCTTGTCTTCTAGTCTGGTCTTCTAGGTTGTCGGAGCTCATCCAAATAATGATTTCATTTTCACCTTCTTGTTTTTCCTAAACTTTTTTTTTTCCGATCAGCATTATGGTTTTGACAACTAGTCTCGTAACTGATTTAAATCTTGGCCGGTGTAAACACAAAAAAGGAAGAAGAAGATTACATATCGTTTTAACAACACCTAAATTTTAACTTTTTTGAACCACTTTTTCTAGGGTTCAAAATGATGCATATTCAAGTAAAAATTAAATAATAATAATAACATTGGAAGATGTCAATTCAAAAAGGGCCATTGGTATAATTAACAAAATAGAAATATTAATTTATAGGCTTTGTGGATTCGTGATCTGTCATATACTGTTGTTGTGCAACTAACCATAGTGTTTAAGATAATTTTCTCATGTAATCATGGTTAATAACGAATGAATACACACATTTTTAAACCTAAATACAAATTAAAGCTGGATTAATCATGTTGGTTTGTTATTATTTGACAAAACTAATGCATGCTTAGGAACCATTAAGGAGTCTTCACTTGGAGAAAGAAAAGAACCACAAATATAAAAAAATTATTGGTATTTCACAGAATTAACATGGAATGTAATTAATTAAGTGAAATAATGAAGGAAAAAATAATTTTAAAAATGGAAATATAGAAAGACCGGAAGTAGTGCTGGTTAGTAACTAAAAGTGGTTGCTCCATCGTCTTCCAGCGAGAATCAATGATTAGAGGCATGGAATTTAGAGGAACAGGAGAATGATTAGTGCTGTGACTCCTATGACGTTTTTTAACTAAATACATCTTCTTTCACTCTATATATATTGATGATATGCTTGATGTCACCCATTACAATTGAAAGTGAACTACAAGTAATATATGTATACCTAACTAAGTTCTAATTCTAATTAATATTCATATATGCTCTTCTTGACTTCAATTTTCTTCTGTTACACGAATATGGAATAAAGTTAAAATGTCCGTTTCTTGTTTGATATGTTCTCGTATATAAAACTATACGGAAAATGTTGTATTACCTTTTCTTATGTGAGGAGATCCGACTGAATGAATGTTTTAATATTACACGTATAAATATGACCCCTCTCTCGAAAATAAAGGGTATGATCTTGGTATAGTCATCTCAGGTAAAAAAAGGTATAGTAATCTGCATCAATCTCGGAATTTGTTACAACTAATTACTCCCTCCTGTCCTATTTTTAAGTAATTTTTTCCTGATTGCGTAAAACCAACTGATGGTTAAGATTAATTAAAACAACAAATGTGTCAAAAATGTCATATTTTTTCAAATATGACCCTATTTATGAAAAGAGCATAGGAGAGAGATTGAGTAAAAAAATATGAGAGAATGGTAATAAATGATTAAATTAAAGAAAATTAGTGATGTAAGGGGGATAATTAATATAAATATAGTAGAAAAGGAAAAATATTGTAAATTTTGAGACACAAAAAAAAAAGTTACTTATATCAAGAACTAGCCCCAAGAAAAAGAAAGTTGCCTATATAAAAAGATCCTGAGGAGAAATATAATGAAGATTGGTCTGATTAACAAGGATGCGACTCATACTTTGTAAAGAGATGGGTTTAAATATTACTACCACTAGCATGTGACCAGTCATATGAGTTATTAATTAATTGTATAATATATCATGAATTTGAACTTCACCAAAACTTCAGTTGAAAGATATTCAATTAACTGTATTTGCCAGAATGACCGTCGATCGGGGATTTGGTTGGTCTACTTTATATTTAACCTATTTTAACAGGGTCGAAGCACGGTCGATGATTTGATTGATTTATAATGCATGAAAGTCATCTTAATTATATAAAATTTATTATGCATGGGTGTTTTTATATATAGCTTCGTTTTAGTTGTTTTTGGACCAAAATCAAAGCTCGGTGGATTACGGGATTTGTTTGGTTCGGTTTAATTATTAGTTGGTTTTTTTACGGGTTTTGTTTGGTTTGATTAATTTGTAGAATAGTAAATGAAACTATTTTCGTTGAATGAATATACATATATATATGTTATGACTTTTGAGTTTATGCGTATTGCATTGGCTGAAAATTGTGTATTTATATAACTCATTATAAACATTGTGTTCTTCGTTCACTAGTACCCTCAGACACATAGTTGTTGCGGAAGCGGGATATATATAGTGTAACCAATTATACTAAAAAATCACAAATTAGAAACAAAGTCTCTAGACGTAATTTAATAATATAATAAATCACAACTACTATATCTAATAACAGCTAATAAATAATAAATAGGACAACAATAAGGGAAATACCAGAATCTAATTTCACTCTAAATAATTTACAAGTGAAATATTATAAGAGAAGAGGAAATACAAAATGCCTTATAGAAGGAAATAGGCAAATTGAGGGGTGAGTTTTGAAGGAGGGAGGGGGGCTCCTTTTATACTCAACGCCCCCCTCATCTAAAGAGATCCCACCAATGTGGGACTCTTTTTCCACAACTAACAAATCTCCACCTTGGAAAAATTCCCACATTCCTAAATTTCTTCTGATTACAAATTCTATTTACAATTCAACAATCAATATTCAACAATGTTGATCAAATCCGAACAATGTTGAAATTTGACAGAGGTCACCACCTGTGTCAGCATATCAGCAGGATTCTCACTTGTCCGTATCTTCTGTATCATGACTCCACCTTCTTCTAAAATTTCTTGTACGAAGTGATATTGAACATTAATGTGCTTCGTTCTTGCATGGTAAACTTGGTTCTTTGCTAATTGAATAGCACTTTGACTATCACAAAATACTATAATGTCTTCTTGACCAATACCAAGTTCTCCTAGCAATCCTTGAAGCCAAATTGCCTCTTTCACAGCCTCTGTAATTGCCATGTACTCTACCTCTGTGGTAGATAAAGCAACTGTTGACTGCAAAGTCGACTTCCAACTAACTGGTGCTTTTGCAAGAGTAAACACATAACCAGTAGTTGATCTTCGTTTGTCCAAATCACCTGCAAAATCTGAGTCACAATACCCAACTAAAGATCGGTCATCTTCCTGCTCAAAAACCAAACCAACATCCACAGTATTATATATATACCGTAGAATCCATTTCACAGCTTGCCAATGGTCCTTTCCTGGATCATGCATATACCTCCTCACAACTCCAACAGCTTGTGAAATGTCAGGTCTCGTACAAACCATCGCATACATCAAGCTACCAACAGCATTTGCGTATGGTACCCTTGACATATACTCTCGTTCATCTTCATCCTTTGGCGACTTATCAGCACTAAGCTTAAAATGAGGGGCAAGTGGAGTACTAACTGGCTTCGTTCTCTTATCCATACCAAATCGATTTAGCACTCTCTTCAAATACTCCTTCTGAGATAAAAAGAGTTTCTTTGATTGTCTATCTCTTGTTATCTCCATGCCGAGAATCTTCTTTGCCTCTCCTAAGTCCTTCATCTCAAATTCCCCTTTTAGTTGAACCTTCAGCTTCTCAATTTTTGCCTGATTTTTTGAAGCTATCAACATATCATCAACATATAATAGGAGATATATAAAGGATCCATCTTCAAGCTTTCGCAAATAAACACAATGATCGTATTTGCTTCTTTTGTACTTATGCCGCAACATAAACTTGTCAAATCGTTTATACCATTGTCTCGAAGATTGTTTCAATCCGTATAACGATTTTTCAAGTTTACATACCATATTCTCCTTTCCAGCAACTTTGAATCCTTTCAGCTGAGTCATGTAGATTTCCTCTTTCAAGTCTCCATTTAGAAATGCAGTTTTAACATCCATCTGAACTAGTTCCAAATCCAACTGCGCTACCAAAGACAACAAAATTCTAATGGAGGAATGTTTCACAACTGGAGAAAATACCTCATTGTAATCAATTCCCTCCTTCTAAGTATAGCCTTTAGCTACTAATCTTGCTTTGTAGCGTACATCACCTTGGTTAGGAAATCCTTCTTTCTTTGCATATACCCATTTGCAACCAATTGCCTTCTTACCCTTCGGAAGTTTGGTCAATTTCCACGTACCGTTCTGATGAAGGGACTGCATTTCTTCATTCATGGCATTCCTCCACTTATCCTTCTCTGAGCCATGGATAGCCCACTTATAAGTTGAAGGAATATCATCAGCTGCAATTGAGGTTGCTCAAGCCACCATGCCCTCAAAACGAGTAGGCTTTCTTATTGTTCGTTTTGGCTTGCTGGTTGCTATTGATTCACGTTGCTGTTGAGGTTCATGAGTTGAAACCTCCCTTTCAACTGGCTCTTCATCTGCTACAAGAAAGTCTTCTTTTGTTTCCCCGTCTGCACCTTGTACTGGGAAAATCAACTTTCCTTTAAACTCTACCTGCTTTGAAACACCATCACCTTGCTTGGTATCTTCAGCTGCTACCTTTCTCATCATGGCAGATTCATCAAAGGTAACATCCCTACTGAATACAATTTTATTTGTCTCTAGACACCATAAACGATATCCTTTGACTCCAGAAGTGATTCCCAAAAAAATGGCTTTCTTTGCTCTCGGATCCAATTTTGATTCTTTCACATAGTAATATGCAGTTGAGCCAAATACATGTAAAGAACATAATCTGTAGTAGGTTTTTCATACCACTGTTCCAATGGTGTCTTACCACCAATAGCAGAAGATGATAGACGATTAATGAGGTGGCTCGCATATGTAATTGCCTCAGCTCAAAATTCTTTGCCCAAGCCAGCATTGGACAACATACACCAAACCTTCTCCAGCAAAGTCCGGTTTATGCGTTCTGCCACTCCATTCTGTTGTGGTGTATGCCTGACTGTGAAGTGTATGACGATGCCATCATCCTCACAAACCTTCTGAAAAGGATCATTCCTGTATTCTCTTCCGTTATCTGTACCAAGACATTTGATCCTCCTGCCTGTTTGTGTTTCTATCATCACCTTCCATTTAAGAAAGATTCCCAACACTTTTCCTTGGTCTTCATTGTATACACCCAGACTTTTCGGGAAAAATCATCAACAAAGGTTAAAAAATAATGTTTTCCTCCTAATGACGGTGTTTTGGAAGGACCCCAAACATCAGAGTGAACATAATCTAAAATACCTTTTGTATTATGGATATCTGTTTTGAACTTAACCCTTGTCTGCTTCCCCTTTACACAGTGCTAATAAAAATCCAAACTGCAATGCTTTAATCCTTTTAACAACCCTTGATCTGATAGAGTTTTTAAGGATTTACCTCCAGCATGTCCCAAGCGCATGTGCCACAACCTTGTCGCTTCTACTTCCTTCTTATCACTGGATGTCACTGCTGCTGTTCCAATAACCGTACTACCTTGATAATGGTACGTGTTATTGTTTTTCCGTATACCCTTCATTACCACCAGTGCACCGGAAAATATCTTCATTACTCCACTTTCTGTGGTGATTTTGAATCCCTTTGAATCCAGAGTTCCCACAGAAATGAGATTTTTCTTCAAATCCGGTATATATCGAACATCAGTCAATGTTCTGATCAGTCCATCGTGGTTCCTCAAACGAATTGAACCAATGCCATATGCGGTAAGTGAAGTGTTGTCTACTATGTGGACAACTCCACATCCTCCTTCTTGAAAATCAGTGAACCAGTCTCGATTGGGACACATATGATGGCTGCAAGCTGAGTCTAACAACCATACGCCTGACAATTTTGACGATATTGTTGTAGATAGTGAAAAAACTGAATTTTCATCATCACAGTCAGCTACATTTGAATCCATAGTAGCCTTCCCATTGTTGTGTTTGGATTTGTTCTTCAATTTCGGACATTCCTTTTTCCAGTGGCCCTTTTCTCGACAAAAGGCACATTCATCTTTACTAGGTCTGGACCTCGATTTGGATCTCCCTTTCCTCGATCTTGACTGATTTTCAGTACGTCCTCTTGTGACTAGTGCCTCCGCTTCTCCGCTTCTTTGTTTCTCTTTCTTTCTTTGTTCATAGCTGTATAGCGCAGAACAAACGTCTCTAAGAGATACTTCCTCTTTGCCATGAAGTAAAGTAGTCTCAAGGTGCTCGTACTCATTAGGAAGTGATCCCAACAACATCAAAGCCCGATCTTCATCTTCGAAGGTCACGTCCAGATTCTGCAAATCTATTACCAACTTATTGAAGCTGGTAATATGATCATTCATTGTGGTACCAGGTACATAGGTGAAGCGAAACAGTTTTTTCTTCATATGAAGTTTATTCTGAGTGCTTTTCTTCAAAAATTTGTCCTCCAGTGCCTTCCACAGTCTATATCCAGAAGTTTCCTTTGTGTGTGGATACTTCTGTTCTCTTGAAAGGAACGATCGAATGGTACCACAAGCAACACAATTGATCCTCCTCCAATCTTCCTCCCCCATGCTATCTGGTTTTCTCTCTTCAATAGAAAAGTCTAGTGATTGTTGCAAAAGGACATCAAAAACTTCGCTCTGCCACATCCCAAAATGTCCAGATCCATCAAATATTTCAACTACAACCTTCGCATTTGACACAATTCTTGTCATAAGTGAAGATGTCAATGACGAGTTATCGACATTTGATGTGGATTCTTCAATCTTCTTGTCCGTCATTTCTACTCTAGATACTATTTAATAGCTGTCAATACAAAAGCCAAAAGTAATTCTTTTCTGATGTGAAAGTTCAGATTACACTGCAACCACAGAGCATACTCAGACAGAACCTTGGCTCTAATACCAATTGTTGCGGAAGCGGGATATATAGAGTGTAACCAATTATACTAAAAAATCACAAACTAGAAACAAAGTCTCTAGACGTAATTTAATAATATAATAAATCACAACTACTATATCTAATAACAGCTAATAAATAATAAATAGGACAACAATAAGGGAAATATCAGAATCTAATTTCACTCTAAATAATTTACAAGTGAAATATTATAAGAGAAGAGGAAATACAAAATACCTTATAGAAAGAAATAGGCAAATTGAGGGGTGAGTTTTGAAGGAGGGAGGGGGCTCCTTTTATATTCAACGCCCCCATCTAAAGAGATCCCACCGTGGGACTCTTTTTCCACAACTAACAATAGTGATTGAAATTGGTGATACGCGTTTATTAAAACGTTATTAGAAAACCTTTTTAATTTAATGTTAAAGTCTTGTACTCCCTTTGCTCTTTTTTTTTTTTTAAGTAACAACTACCCAAATCTCACAAGTTAAAATGTTGGTTAAAATTAACTAAAAGCAATAAAGGTGTGAGATATGCATGTATTTCTTTTTCTAGTTACATCTTTACCTGCATTTATGAAGATTAAGAGCGAAAGAGAAACAGAGTAAAAAGAGAGATGATACTTGAGAGGGAATGAGTGAGAAAAAGAAATGAGAGGGGGACATAATTAATTAATTGATGGTAAAAATAAAAAATATTAAAATTTTAATTAAACACAGATTGTTGTATTTATATTTAGTACCAGGTTATGTAAGAGAAGGATTAGAGAGAGTTTAAATTTGTGGAGGAAGATACAAAATGATAACGTACGTGGACACAGATCGAGCAGTTCAGGTTTTCACGTACGTCAGCAAAGTAATCTTCAAGGTAATTAGCAAGCTTGACCAGTAATTAATTAGTAATAACCTTTTTAAAAACTAATTAATTAGTTGTTGCATATGTAATTGAATCGCAAGAATAACGACAAAGTTTTGTGGTAGGCGTTCTTTTTCTAAATGTTACTTAATTTTTAAATATAATGATAATAATATTTCTTTTTCATTATTGTGGCTTAGTTCTTGTCAATCTTTTTCTGCAACGAAACAGCTCTAAGAAAAAACCGGCACATATAAATGATTCTCCCTCTAGTCCTAAATATATAAGATCCAGTTGATTTTTTTTAGAGGTTAAAGAAGCTAGATATATCAGTTAATCATAGTATATGTTGTTTATCATTAGATTATATATCAGTTTATAAGTCAGATTAGTTAGTTTGGGAAAAAATGATAGATATATAAGTACTTTAAAATAAATTATTTAGCTTCCTTAATTTGTCTAAAAAAATCAACTAGATCTTATATTTAAGACAAAAGGTAGTATACATAACACACATATTAATTACGTGTTCAATAATGGATTATCTTAAAAGCTGCAAGAGATCATATTAATTACATTATCTATAATGGCAATATTAGGGGAGTAGTTTTAGGATTAATTTTTTTTTCCTTTCTCATAAGATTTTTTTTTAATTTAAAATTTTGTTAATAGAAATAGTAATACATAAAGATGTTAATTATTGAAGGGCAATATTGAGTGGTGAAGGGAGACAGGAAGAAGAGGTGGCTGCAAATATGGGTGACATTTATGGTCATTGATAGTATTATGGATTTTTGGTACAATAGTGAGAGTGATAGTGATGGTAAATATATTCAACGATGATTGGTGTGATAAACACACAACCTTAACATTTTATTATTAGATGTCACAGACATTATACTCATCAAAGCTTCTCGAAATACATTTTAGTTTCTATGCTTCTAGTATGAATTAGAGAGGAAAGAATTAGCTCCTTTTGATTACTTATTCTATTGCTTTGTTTAGATTATACTCATCAAGCTGGTTCCCCCCCCCCCCCGGGCGGATCAGCTGGGTGAATTTCTTTTAAGAAAGTCAAATCCCAGCCCATTTATTGTTTTTAAATTATAGTACTAATTAGTTTCTCTAAAATTGAGGAAATATAGTTAGGAGGAATCTGTATGCTCTTTATTCATACTTCAAAAATAACCAAATGAAGAAAAAAAAAAGACCAAATGAAGAAAAAACATGTAAAATGGGAAGGAGAAAATAAATTTTTAAAAAAGAAACTAGAAGGAAGAAGCATGCTATGAAAGATAAAATTCAATGCATGTAAAAAAAACATGAAACTATAAACTAGAAACGGCAATAGTGAACATTTAGTTTTTTTTTTTTTTAAATTTTATACAAGTTTTGATTTTATCTTCTTAAGTTTATAAAATGTTTTTTCAATTATTTAACATTAACGTTGTTGATAAAAAAATATTGATATTAAAATTTAAATGTTTGACAAAACTTTCTTAAACTCTAAAGTGTTAAGTTTAATTTTTAAAATTACAGTGATTATAAAAAAACATATCATTTGAGATTAATATATAGTATTAGTGTTAAAGGACTAAAACAATATTTTTTTAAAATTAGGAGACTAAATTAAAACTTTGTGTAACATTAAGGGACAAAAGGTGCACTAATACCAACTAAAAGGCCTAAATAATATATCCAACAAGACCCAATAAGTAAAAGTAACGAACCAAAAACAAGAATGGAAGGTTGGAAAAACAAAACAAAACAAGAAAAAAGGGGGAAGGAGCAAGAAGCAGATTGAGAAAGGGGAGACAGAATATTATATATCCATATGGAAAACGAAACGTGACAGTTTTTTTTTTCAAATAAACATTTACATATAAATGGGAAATTGATTATCAGAAGTACTTTTCTTCTGTCATGTAAAATATTAATATTACATTCCAAGTACTATTAACGGTTTATGATTAATGAATTGCATATATATGTTGTTAGTGTGTCAATTGATTATACGTAAGAAAATTAAATCCCCCCCCCCTAGTGAACCTTGTGTTGTTAATTAAAATAAATGAGAAAATAACTAATTAAAAAGAAAGAAAGAAAGTTTGACAATTAATTAAGGAGAGTGTTATTAAGTTGTTACATCTGGAAACACATTTTCCTCATTTTCCTTCTAACGGGCCCTGAAAGCGCAAGTCCATCATCTTTTTTACTTTTTCTCCTCATGGTGGTTGCTGATTAGCGCTCAAAGCCATCCTGTTATGAGTATCACTCTCAATATATATATTATTTCTTTATTCTTACATTTTTATAAAAGAACTTTTTAATGTAGTAAACAAAAGTTAAAATCACATGTATTTTTATATATTCATCATATACATATTTTCACTGAAATCCAAATGACCTTTTTTCTAATAAAATATTTTATATCCAATAGTATCAGATCAAATTCTCAAAGGCGTTTGTCCTTTTTTTCCCCTTTCTTGTTATATATAGATTCGGACTTGAGAGTCTTTGCTTCAACCACCATCTCTGTTGGTAAATTCACAAGAATGTTATATATAACAATTATAACTGATTTGATATTTGATCTGATAATGCTAGAGTCTAATATGATACTCCTTTGTCTTAAATGTAGGAATTATTAGATAACTACTTTATCTATATATATTAAGAATATTATTTTAAGTTATTTGTAGCAAATTAAATCGGATTTTAGTAAAATAAGTGTATATTAGGCCTATCTTCCTATCAAAATAGCTTAAGTCATTGGATACGCTGATAAGAAAGATAGATCATTTAGTATAGAGCCCTCTAAAGTGGGTAGAGAGAGACCAAGAAAAACAATTTAATCAAATGAGTTTAATTATTGAGTAGGGCATCCTAGTTAACAATCTATCAAAAGCTTTGAACATTGATATATAAAGCACAATAACATTGTATGAGCCATATAGCCGACCCACCCATATGGGATAAGGTTTGTTGTTGTACTTGTAATAAATATATATTGATTTTTCTAAAATACCCTTTAATCATTAGCCACATTGATGAAACTCCCCTAAAACATGTACAATCAGCATGAATGGTTTGAGAAACAAATTATGAATCTGAGAGGTAAAAGTGGACTGAAGATATTGCATTTAAGGGAAAAACAAACGGATGCTCAATTATTTTCTATATTTATGACCCAAAAAAGGAACATGGAATACCCAATAGTGAGAAAAATAGGAATTATAACTGAATGCGAGAGAGAGAGCGGGAAAATGGTCCAGAATGGTTGTTTAAGAGGTGGTTTTCCGTGGAGATTTTTAAGGTCAGGGGTCATAGTTGTGGATGTGGGCGTCCGTCCTTACTCTTCTTCTAAGCCCACACTATGTCCAAAATTTTTGTTGTGGGGCCCTCATGTGATCCCCTCATCCCCCCCGGCCCCACCTCCCACTTGGTCCCCCTCCTTTCTTGGTAGGTGTGGCTCCCTCACACACACTTTCAATACATCAACCAGAAAAATCCCCCGTACACACCCACACCCACACCCACACGTTCTCTTTTTAAGTTTTATCTCCTTCCCTTTCATTTTCTCAATATTATTTCTCCATTCATTTTAATCTCATATTATTCAGTCTTATATATATATATATATTACTTATTAAAATCAAATCACATGAATATTTATTAGAATATTTCTTAGGTGTATATATTTTGGTCGTTTCAGGGCCACGCATCAGATATATATATATAGTGATTCTTTACATACTCATTCCAGTACACCATCTCTTTCCATTATCTCTCTTGTTCATTCCTGAAAGTGTTCTCTATCTTTCTCTCTCTCTCCCCGTTTGGTCACCCAGAAAAGAACTTCAAATTGGAACCACACAAGCTAGCTATCTTGTGTCTCCTTCATTAATCAGTTAGCTATCTGAATTAATGCAGGAGAACATGAGCATCTCAGTGAATGGACAATCCCAGGTGCCTCCTGGTTTTCGCTTCCATCCCACCGAAGAGGAGCTTTTGCAGTACTACCTCAGGAAGAAGGTCTGCTTCGAGAAGATCGACCTCGACGTCATTCGCGATGTCGATCTCAACAAGCTCGAGCCTTGGGATATTCAAGGTAAAATCATAACTGTACCAAACATATTTGCTTACTCTTTGTTTTTTTTTGTTTCTTCATCTCTTCCTTGAAGAAGTACCGCCAATCCAAACAGCCACTGAAACGATGCTTTTTGGATACATTTCAGAGAAGTGCAAGATCGGAACCACCCCACAGAACGATTGGTACTTCTTCAGCCATAAAGATAAGAAGTATCCGACCGGAACCCGAACGAACAGAGCCACGGCGGCCGGATTCTGGAAGGCGACGGGGCGGGACAAGGTGATATACGGCAGCGGAAAGAGGATTGGGATGAGGAAGACGCTGGTTTTCTACAAAGGACGTGCCCCTCACGGCCAAAAGTCTGATTGGATCATGCATGAGTATAGGCTTGAAGATAACAACACCACCAACACCGAGACCAGCATTGTGAGTAGTAGTGCTCTCTCAAATCAGAAAAAAATATATACTTTCTTTGACTTTTGGAAAGTGTCTAAATCAAATGTTTATTATATATGGTGTGTTTTTCTTTCTTCATTTATGATTGTTAACTGATGTTGAAACTGTTAATTTTGTTGGGAAAATTCAGGTGACGAATGTAATAGGAGATGGAGCACAGGAAGAAGGGTGGGTGGTGTGCAGGATATTCAAGAAGAAGAACCATCTCAAAACCCTAGAGAGCCCCTTGGCTTCATCCATTACAGAGGAAACAATCAGAAGCAGCCACCACCACCACCACCACGAATCCTCCATGTTCGACGTCGACGACGACGACGACGAGGGAGCTCTGGAGCAAATTCTCGAGCAAATGGGAAGAAGCTGTTGCAAAGAAGAACAAGAACCACAAAACGACCCGACCTCCAACAACAACAACAACCGAAGAATCACCAGACCGTTTGACGACACTGCCATGAACAACAACAACCTTAACAATGGCTACTTCCACCATGACAGGTTCTTGAAGCTTCCTCGCTTGGAAAGCCCAAAATCGAATAACAACTACGGGTACCACCCTATTATCGAAGGGGCATATGGCGGCTGCGGCGGCGAAACCAGCTTTGTTCGTCACCAAACGGAATCAGGTAGTTCGTCCGTTAACGGTGGTCTAATCACGAACTGGGCGGCGCTGGATCGGCTAGTAGCTTCACAGCTTAATGGCGGCCAAACGACGGAGACTTCTCGGAGCCCACCTTACTTCAACACCACCGGCGCCGGAGACCCCACCACCATGGGGTATGGGTTGAGCGAGCATGATCTGCAACTTCCGACCCTACGATCTTCGTTGTCACTTTCATCAATAATATCATCATCAGGCCACAATAGTACAACTGGAACTAATTACGATTACACCACCAGCGAGATTGACCTCTGGAACTTTGCCCGATCCGCATCATCCTTAGTCTCAGGCTCCGAACCACTATGCCACGTGTCCAACACATCATCAGTGTAGCTGAAGAGAATAATAAAGCTATTTAGTCCCTCGCATGCCATGTGAGATATAATTTGAATAAGTGATGAGCATATATAAATATATATACATATAGATGATCATGTTTTTAGTTTCCGCTCTCAAGTCAGAGGATCATTATCATCACCAACAGTTAAACGTGATCAAGTTCATTAGTTAGTGTTTTTATTAATGGAATTAATTAGAATGTTGTCTTTGTAATTCCTACATGAATTATATGGAAAGTGATGAATCATCAACTCATTGCTAAAACAAAGAAACATAGTGTCAAAGACTGGAAACCTAGCCAGCCAGTTCCTTTTTACTTTGAAAGGCATTATATTGTTTCTCCATTTTTTTTGTAAGAAAAAGAAGGGGAAAAAGTTTCCAGATTTATTTTATTGAGAACAATTTTTTGTTAATTTTCAGATGGAGTGGCACTGTCAAGTGTGTCAAACCTGGGCCTTTGCTTAATCACGATGTCTACCATTCATTAAACCTTTTTGGGGTTCTTGGTGAGTGTATGTCAGAGAAAGATATGCACCCAGAAACTCACTATAGCTGCTTTGTGATATATATATATATATATATATGAGAGTGCAATAATTACAAGGGCATGTATAAAATAATAATACGTATCTCACTTTTGATATTGTCCATTTTGAGTTTATCATCTCTTAGGATTTTAAAACGCATTGTAAGAAGGGAGTTATCCAAATCATCATAAGGCGTTTTTTATTTCCCTCCCCAGTTAACGTGGGATACCACACCGTGAGTGAGTCGATTTTTATTTGATTTTTTATTAAAGAAATGCATAAAGAAAGGTGGTGATGATGATGAAAATAAGGTCAGGTAGCTAATGATAATGAGGTATTCATGTAAGGGTCACGTGGTTTGTCGGATAGCTTGAGGAAGGTGCAGAGGCCCATGGGGTGGGCTTTGTCTTATTGTACCATTTAACAAGATAGAGATGATTAGAGAGACTCTCCCTTGGTTACTATAAGGGTGTGACCAGGACGGAACCCTCTAAACCTGCATCAGTACAAATACTATACTTTCACTCACACACAAAAAAGGAAGAGAGAGAAAGAGAAACGACTAATCAGTAACTTTAAGCCAAGTCAAAAAAGAATCTCCGTGGATTCATTATTGTTATTCCACATAATTTTTGTTTATTAATACGTAAGCTTTGCATCTTCATTTCGTCACTACTTCGGGTTAAGGAAACTGGCACAGGCCAAAAAGCACAGCGTCCACTGGTTTGTATTATATTGTGGTTTTTCTGTTCACAACTTGTGATTCGTCATAACTTTAATTCCATAAGCAGAAAATCCCCCAGGGAATCAAGGTACCACCATAGCACTACTAACTAACTGATAAAATGTTTCATCAATTGATATTTCTTTCTTTTTTTTTTAAATTTTCCTTTTTGAGGGCTGCTTCAAATTTTCAAATGATTAAACGTAAGGTAGAGGTAGGGTTGCATCTTGGACCACTCGCTCTCTCTCTCTCTGATACCTAAATTTTATTGTGTGTTGCTGATGCTAATTATTTAATTCATGAAAAGTATAGCAACGTTTGAATTCGAAGTTCAGTATTACTTGGCCAGCAAAAGTTGGTGTAGTGTCAAGTGTGTGATATGTCTACCAGCTAGGAATTAGCTAGAAAGAATTATCGACATCAAGGGAACTGAAGAGAAAATATTAATCAACCTAGTTGATTAATTAAGTACGTCCAAATTGATGTCTTTTCCTTGCTTTGCCTACCAATAAGGAGGAAGGAGTAATATTATTTATACATATATATATGGACCCCAAAAATTAAAGATGAACTGCACAACACTACTATCTTTCCTCGGACTTTGTTTTTTGATTGATCAGTTTTATTTCTATCTTGTGTGGGGATATATGGGAAGGTTCGTCACACATATACGTAAAACGACCAATAAGCGTGGTCCGAGGTGAAAAGTTACAATTTTATTGATGCTTGGCTAGTCAACATCCACAGTCAAATGAAAGGCTCAAAATTATCAGAAACTGTTAATGATACCATGAAAATTGACTTGGTGGCATTAATCGAAAAAATAAAAGGTTTCAACTTTGATATATATAAATATGCAGTAAATGAAATAAAATGAAATGGAACAAGAGGGTGAGATGATTTCAAAGACTTAATGTTTCATGAGACAGAGTTAACGACAAAGACGAAGTGGTGGATCTGTGGGTATGTCTTTTGGAAAAGAATATGAATAATATTAAGTAAGTGGGAAGTTGAGTTGAAGATAGCTAGGTACCGCAATTTATGGCCATGCCACCAACCACGACATACGTATCCTAAGGTCTATCGTAGTCACGTACGTTTTTGTCCCTTTTAAGTTCCTTCTTCCACCTGTGATACAACTTTTTTTTTTTTAATTTCCTTTCCAAAAAAATTTTCTAGAATCCAAGATGAGAAAATGGAGAAAACTTACGAGGGAAAAAAAAAATAAAAGAAAGTAGATTTCGTATTTTTTTCGTGGGTAACAGCTTCGGCACTCATGGCTGTGGTGAGATCTACATTGTCCATATACTGTTCCAATAATTTAGATTAAAACTTTTAATCTAATTATTTTTAATTTTTTTTAAAATCTAAAAATTAAGATATTATCTTTATTGTTGATTTTGTACCGTTAAAATGATTTTTAATAAAATAAAAAACTAAAAAAAGTTACATTGGGACCATCTAGACTAAATTTAGGTTGTTCAGATATGGGTGCTCATCACCCTTAGATTGATGAGCACCCAAACCACAGTTCGTTTGTTGTGTTACTTTTTATTCATTTAGACTTAATAAAAATCAAATTTTAAATTAATAATTACTACTAAATACTAGTACAGTAAAAAAACTTTACAATAACGTAGTCAGCAAAATTCTCACTCTTTCTTCTTGTTGTGTTTTATTTTTTTAAATCAAATGATCTTTCTTTTTTTTCTTTGCTCAAAAATCAAATGATCTAGTTAGTGATGCGTGTTGAAGAGCCTTGTGCAAATATTGTGCGATAACTAGTCAAAATGCAACAACTCAATTTATTTTAATCCTATATGGTAGATGTGTTATTGGAGAAATTTAAATTTTATGATTTTAAAAAACATAAGCTTCTTAATTTAGAAAAATAAAAAACACAATTCCCTTTCATCATCCCTAAAATCATAAAATTTGAATTTCTCCTGATAACTCATCTGCCATATAGGATTAAAATAAGATGAGTTGTTGTATTTTAATTTGTCAAAGGACAGATGAGGTAGCGCTCCTGGAGTATGTAAGTATTTCTAGAAAAGAAGGCAAAATATAATGGGATAATTCTAGAAAAATACCACTTGAACTTTAAAATTCTAAATTAGTGACTCTTTTTTGTCAATTCTATTACGCTTCTTGTCAACGAGATTTTGAAGTTCAAATGGTATTTTTTTGGAATTCTCCCAAATATAATCTACATCATCAATAAAAGAACAAAAGTGGTAGTCTAACTCATAATCATATATCTATGATTAGATTAGAAAATTTAAAAGCCGAGAACAAATAGAAATACAGTTATGTGCTTTGTAATTTGAAAGTTACGAATGAAAAGCAAAATTGAACAGCATAATACAGCTAGCAAGCGCGTAAGACAGATTAAGGGAGAAATAATCTTGATTCTGAAATCAGCTATGGCCACGAATTTATTCCTTTATTTTAAAGTATTGCTCTCTGGATATGATTCACGTATATAATAGTTCTTTTAAGTATGTCATGTACAATATTTAGGGTTAAAATAGTATTAACCAGATTATTTTCGCACCAAGAATGAAAAAATTAATCTCATGATTCATAAAAAAGATTTAACCTATTGGATAGAAAATAAGTCAAAAAAGAGAATCCCGGCTTGTATACCAATATGCTAAGAAATTAGGGATTTATGGTATAATTTTTTTAACAACAAAAATTAGGAATAGTTAATTTCTTTGAAAAAAGAAACAGAGATTTTTGTCAAGTACTCCTGCTAGATTTGACCATATTCAAAACTTACACCATAATCCATTAATTAATATATAGAAAGTATACATGTGAATTAATTGCCCCCAAAACGTGGCGGATTTCTACAATCTAAAGTGTCCTTGTCTCTGCCTATAACTTCCTTGAACAACTAGTTGATTAGCAGTTTATAGCACATGAGTAGTTTTAAAGAAATTTACCAAAAGATCTGTGTATATATTATCTCAATCATCAACCATTTTTATTATTATTTTATTTTCAATTTTATAGAGTGCCTGTGAAAACGAATCTTTTTATTTTTCCAAAACAGCACCATGATATGTGATAGTAATTGTAATTAATTTTTTATATGCACAAATTATGAATATATTCTCCTCACACAATGTTTATATATATTAATTATGTATTAAAGAGAAATATATGATTGACCTACCGGGGTGTGAAGCCCAACTAACACCAAGAACCTCTTTTAAAGTCTTTTTAAGCGTGAAGTTGTAACTTCAAACCATATGTGGAATACATATAATCACCATTACAGAATTATGATATAACCATTTTAAAGGACGTCCTAATTTTAAAATTGGGTGGTTAAAAAGAAAGGCGGTGGCATTTTCGTAATTAAATGTATGTAGGGAAACCTTTAGATGTCCCAAATTTAAATTTAGGACGCCTAAAATACTTCATGGCACGAATTTAAATTTTTCAAAATTTTTTTAAGCACCAGAAATGGGGTTTAGATGTCCCAAAATCTATTTGGGACGCCTAAAGTCTTACTTTAGGCGTCCCAAATGTATTTGGGACGTCTAAACCTGGGACTTTAGAAGTCCCAAATGGCATTTGGGATGTCTAAACTTATCTTTAGGCGTCCCAAATAGCCATTTGGGACGCCTAAAGGGGTTCCTAGACGCATGTCAGATACTCGTCTGACATGCGTCTTCTCACACACACACACCCCCTCCTTTACTTTTTGACCATTTCCTTCCTTCATTCATTCATTGTCTTCTTCACAACTCAACTCATCTTCTTCTGCGTTCTGGGCATTATCCTCCTCCCTTCTTCTTCTTGTCTTCTTCAACTCTTCCTCCTCCCTTCTTTGTCTTCTTCACAACTCGTCCTCTCCTCCCTTCTTCTTCAACTTTAATTTAATCTCCCTCCTCCTCCCTTCTTTGTCTCACGCGTCCCCTGTCCTGCTCTCTGATTCACTTCCTTACTCTTGGAACCCCTTCTTCTAGCTTGCTGCAGATTCTGAAGAAGATTCTGAAGAAATCAAAACACACCATTGTGACGCCCTCCACCTCCTTCCTTCCATTGTGACGCATGCAGCTCCCCCCTGTGGTTAGTTTTTTTTAATTATGAATTTACTTGAATTAAATTTAAACTTTCAATGTGAAATTATTTTATATGATTTTAGTTATTGGAGTGATTTTACCTTGTGATTGAATTTTGTGTGTTTTTTGGCCAGAAGCATAGAATCATTGTTAGCTAGTAGATTGTTTGACTTGGAGTGATTTTAGTTATTGGAGTGATTTAACTTGTAACAATATATTGTTTGATATGTATGGAGCTTGAAAATGTTTGTTTTATATGCATGGAGCTTGGAAATTGAGAGGGAAAAAATGTATGTATATTGTTATAAATAAATGAAGCTATTGATTGATTTTGATGAAATGAACAACAATTAAACATAGTAATTTTTGTTTCTTTAAATATGGTCGGTTTTATTTTCGTTAGATTAGATTAGTATGATTATTATTAGTGTAGTGATGAAAATCTTATTTTAAGATAAAGAGATTAATAAGATAAAGACATTGATCATTAATAAATATATAATTGATTATTAAGAAACACAATATACTTAATAAATAGATTGAAATATATTCTATTAATCATTCTCTTCAAATTATTATAAGTTCTTTATGTCCTAGAATAGAAAAAAATTGAATATTTATTTGAAATTCTATATTCATAGGAGAATTATATTATCAATAGTTAAGAATACAGAGTTAATAACTAAGATAGGGTTGCTTGAAATTTTGGGATGTCTTACTTTTAAGGGGAAATGCTGTCGAAATTTTTGTTGAAAAAAGTGAAAAAAGGCAATCCCATCCTATATCGTTGACAATTGTACTAAACGTGTGAGTGTTATTGGGAATGACTTAGGTGGTAACAAAATGGATCACAGTTGGATGAATGCTTTGAGAACTAGTGAAGAATATGAGAAAGGGGTGGAAGAATTTATTGAATTCACTAAAAAGAATGCTCCAGCAAAAAATGGGAAGTATTTTTGTCCTTGTGTGAGTTGTTTAAGTAAGAGTCGACGGGATGTTGATATAATAAAGGATCACCTACTTTGTGATGGAATAAATCGGCGATACATAAGGTAGATATGGCATGGTGAGGAAGTAACGGATTGTCCGTCGCACAAGAAGAAAGATGTGGATGTCATAGATGAAGATAGAATGGAGAAAATGATTCACGATGTTGAGGTAGAATCCTTTACGCAGTCGCATGAGTATGACAGCCTGTGGAGTGATGCAGAGACACCATTGTACCGTGGGAGTAAGTACACGCAGCTGACGGGAACATTACATTTGGTTAACTTAAAGACAACTTGTGGGTGGAACGATAGTAGTTTCATATTGCTACTTGAACTATTGTGTGATATGTTTCCAGAGGATAATGTACTTCCAAATCGTATGTATGAGGCCAAGAAAATCCTGTCTACGATGGATATGGAGTATAAAAAGATACATGCTTGTCCTAATGACTGCGTACTGTACAGAAATGAGTACGGAGGTCTTAGTGAGTGTCCTAAGTGTAAAACTGCACGATACAAAGTGAAAAACGATGGTAGTTGTGGCGATGTGACAACTAAAAGGCAACCTTTAAAGGTTATGTGGTATCTTCCAATAATACCACGTTTTAAACGTTTGTTTGCGACTGCAACAAAAGCGAAGAAGTTGAGATGGCACTCTGATGAGAGAATATCTTATGGGAAATATCTTCGGCACCCAGCTGACTCTCCACAATGGGGAAAAATAGATGAAATGTTCCCTCAATTTGGCAGCGAGCTGAGAAACCTTCGGCTTGGGGTTTATACAGACGACATCAATCCGTATGGAACTCTTACTAACACACATAGTGTGTGGCCAGTTCTCCTTGTAATATACAACTTGCCTCTGTGGCTATATATGAAACGCAAGTATATGATGCTATCTATGATGATTTCTGGACCAAAATAGCCAGGGAACGATATTGATGTCTATTTGGTGCCTTTGATTGAGGACTTGAAGAAGTTATGGGAGGAAGGCATAGATGTGTTTGATGCTTATAAGAAGGAGTCTTTCAAGCTACGTGCAATGATTTTCACAATGATAAACGACTTCCCTGCATAAGGAAACTTGTCAGGGTACAGCGTGAAGGGTCATAAAGCATGCCCAATATGTGAAGCAGACACACACTTCCATCAACTAAAGCATGGAAGAAAAACTATCTACCTTGGCCAGAGGAGGTTTCTTCATCAGTTCCACACGTATCGTAGGCTAAGAAAGCATTTTAACGGCTTACCGGAGCATGGAATGGCTCCAAAGTCATTAACCGGAGAGGAAGTTTACAGTCGAGTGGAACGTATCAATGTCACTTTTGGTAAGAATCAGAGGATTGCGAGTGAGAAAAACATATGGAATAAGAGATCCATTTTCTTTGATCTTCCATATTGGCGTTCGCTTGACGTGAGACACAGTATTGATGTGATATATGTGTAGAAGAACGTTTGTGATAGCCTTATCAGTACGCTTTTGCACATACCAGGGAAGACTAAGGATGCGATTAGTGCGAGATTAGACCTTGTTGATATGGAAATAAGAGAACGGTTACATCCATAAATAAGAGATGATGGTAGGAGGGCATACATGGAGCCAACGGCGCATACACTATCAAAAGCAAAGAAAAGAAGTTTGTGTGGGTGTTTGCATGAAATTAAAGTGCCACAAAGGTATTCCTCTAATATGAGAAGATGTGTCTCAATGGACGATTTGAAGTTAGTGGGAATGAAGTCCCATGATTATCATATGTTAATGCAACAACTATTACCGGTAGCTATTAGAGGTATAATGAAAGATGAAGTACGAACCACTGTAACAAGATTGTGTGTTTTCTTCAATGCTATCTATAACAAAGTCATTGACACTGAAAAGTTGGATGAACTAGAAAATAAGGGTTACATTATTTTGTCACAACTCGAGATGCATTTTCCTCCTTCATTTTTTTGATATAATGGTGCATTTGGTAGTTCATTTGGTAAGGGAGGTAAGGCTCTGCGGTCTAGTTTACATGAGGTGGATGTACCCTTTCGAGCTATACATGAAGATCTTAAAAGGGTATTCTAAAAATCCTTATCAACCAGAAGCCTCAATAGTAGAAAGATATGTAGTTGAGGAGGCTATGGGGTTTTGCAAAGATTATATGTCAGGGAAGAAGGAATAATCTCAGCATGAAGAGGGGAGAAGCAAGGAAATACGAGGACTGAAAGTGAAGAATGTTCCTCGTGAAGAGGTGTTGCAAGCCCACTTGTATATCCTAAATAATATGGAAGAAGCTCAGCCTTACATAGATGAACATAGAAAGACTTTGAAGAACAAGAATCCAAGGAAGAATGACATGCAGATTGCTATTGAGCAAAACAAGACATTCATGCAGTGGTTCAAGGAAAAGGTTTTGCATGAGACCGGTGTGTCTGAGACAATCAAGTGGCTAGCTTGGAGGCCTTCGTTTCAGGTCATTACTTGGACCGATTATGATATAAACGGCTATTTTTTCTATACGAAAGAGCAAGATGATAGAAGTACCATGCAAAATAGTGGAGTCATGGTAGAAGCTGAAGTTATGCACTTTTCCAGTTCGAAAGACAAAAACCCCATATTAGCGTCTATGGCCTATTATGGAGTTATAAAAGAAATATGGGAGATGACATACAACAAGTTCAAAGTTGCTTTTATTCAAATGTAAGTGGTTTAGCAATAATGCTGTGGTAATAGATAAACAATTTGGATTTGTCTTAGTCGATCTTCGAAGAGTTGGCTATAGAGATGAGCCCTTCATTCTAGCAAGCCAGGTGAAACAAGTGTTTTATGTCACCGATCCTGTGAGCAAAAACATGTCCATTGTCCTTAAAAGTAAAAAACAGAAGAATGGTAATCCGACCTTCAACCTTGATGACACACCACCTTTCACAACAACTCCACCTCGAACAAATGAAGTAGAATTGGTAGATGATGACGAATATGATGTAAGAAATGACCATGGTGAAGGATTATGGGAAACAATATAGAGTAAGACCTTAATTTATAAATGAGAACTGTGTGTTTTTTTTGTTTTACTCCCTCTTAGTTTATTTTATTTTTATTGTAATTTATTTACATTTCTGACGATGCTTTTTGTGTTAACAGGAATATGGACAACTCTAGTGATGACGAAAGGCATAGAGATGACGAAAGCCCTAGCGATGACGAAAGGCCTAGAGATGAACCCGTTGTAAGAAGGAGGGTTAGAGGCTGTACAAAGATGGGAGCATTGGTTGCACGTCATGAACATCAACAATAGAGGCTGCATATAGACTTCGATGACAATCTGAATCCAGTTGGTCCTAAGGAATACCACTTCATTATCTATGTAGGGTTTTTGGGTTGAAGCAAAGTGCGCATTACCTACGATAATTGGAGATTGGTTCCCCCAAAAACGAAAGACATGATTTGGCAGCAACTTTTGGTATATACGTTTTGATGCATCTATGGTAATTATAGCTTTATTCCTATTGTTTCAAATATAATAATCTTATGTTTTACCTTGCAGCAAACATACGATGTCCCAGACACCAGGGAGATGTACAGGCACTGGATGGATGAGGTTCGTATACGATGGAAAGGTTTCAAGAACAAGCTAACAGCAAGGTACATTCGAGGGGCCCAGAGGGGTCAGGATCCATGTACACATTATTCGTATTTGTCTCCAGAGGACTGGAGGTTGTTTGCGGCATCACGAGAAGATCCTGAGTTTTTGGTAAGATTTCTGTCATCATGATATAGAGCTTTGAATTTTCATATACTTGATATTGTTGATTTATTTTTTGTTGTTTTTCATTCATAGAAATTAAGTGCAGCAAATACACAGAGGCAATCAGAAAATAAATATCAACATTACATGTCTCGTGGTGGATATCGAAAGCTTGAGCGGCAAATGATGCAAGAAGAGTTAGAGAAAATGAAGGAAGCAGCGGAATCTGATCCTAGTGTTGTTATCCAGGCACTGGCACCTCCTCCATGTCACAAAAAATGGAAAGTAGGGAGGATTAAGGTTGGGAAGTACATAAATCTTGCTGTTACTGAGGTTGCTGCAAGGATTGTAAGTAGTTATACCATAAGTACCTAATTTTTTGCATATCGAGAGTGGTTTCGATACATTTACGATAAACTGTATGCTACAGGATGAACTGGAAGATCAGAGTAGCCAAGATTCATTCAATCCAAGTAGACGAATGGACATCTTATCGACGGCTATTGGGAAGGCAGATGACCTTGGTCGTGTTCGAGGAGAGACTGGGGAGTTAGTGCCGCGAGGTATTTTGGACGAGATTCACGTTATTCTCCATAAGCTGGACCTAGTAAGGACCTTGTGGCCAAGATTCGAGAGGACCTCGAATGAGAGCTCGAGGCCAACCTTCGCGACAAGCTCCGACAAGAGCTGTTGCCAGAGCTTTAACTTGAAATGGCAAAGATGTTCGAAGCGCAAAGGGCAATGGACAAACATAGAACTTAGGAATCCCCGGCCTTTAATAGCACCAAAGGAAGTTACAACCCTGTAGAGGAACTACTTGGTGACCCTTCTTCCACTCCAGTGTCAGGAAACCCTTCCACCCTCTATTTGGATGATCTATTGTTGCGTGTTGTTGCCGATGCTCTCGTTCACACACGTGCTACCACCCACCATCATTAGCAAATTTCACAGGATTTTCGTAGGGTGAATGTGACGAGTGTTAGAAAGGGGGAAGAAGGTACAACCATCCCAGTTCCTGATCCAGAGGTTAGCACGTTAGGTTAGGCGATAGGATCTTTCATCCTTTGGCCTCACAATCTTATTGGTTTAGACGCAACACCTCCAATGGTAGGAATTACCTTATTATTACTGAGAATCTGTTGGCATCCTAATAACAATTTGTTTTTTGATGTTCTAAAAGGATGACAAAGATGCGAGGAAATAGCCCTACTTAGCACGGCTGCAACAGATCTACAAGGGCATTAAACAGGTTGACTTGAAGATGCCTCAAGGGATTATAGGCCTTACATTGGAGTATCCCTACACGATTGACAATATAAATCTCAAGCAATTTATCAGGTTGGAGGAGATAGATGCAGGCTGGGTGAAATTTACAATCCGATAAGTTTTTTTTTTTCAATTTTCCTATAGAATTCATTTAGTGGTTATTTGATTTCATACATCAATAATTCATTGCTTATTTTATTTCTATCATAGCATCTTCCACGGTCTCTGCACAAACATGGAAAGACGTGATTGGTATGGATTCTTATGCCCTGCGAATACGATAGGGGATACCAATACTGTGGCGCATAGGACTCATTATGTCCGCTACGCAATAGGAGAGACCAAACTTTGTTGTTATCTAGCACCCATTGTTTAATGGTTTGTATTTTCATTTTGTCAATTTAAGAAGTTTAATAAATAATTGTCTTGTCATCTAACTTCATTTTAATCTGTACATGTTGTTATAGTTACCACTGGAGTTTGTGTGTTATATGTCCTCGCCGCAACGTAGTCTATTGGTTTGATCCCTTGAGTAAAAAGTCAGACAAAGATACAAAATCTGTCTTTGACACGTAAGTTATTCTGTTTGTTTTTCATTGACTCTTAAAAAAAATGAATATTTCTAATTTCTATTCATTTTAATTTTCATGATAGTGCTTGTCAAACATATAGAGTTCTAGGCGGGTCACGCAAGGGTACAGTTGTTAAAAAGCCAAAGTGGTTTTATCCGATAGTAAGTAGTTTCGATTCTAATTGTTTCATTGACGGACCTTTTAAACGTACCTTTATTGATTTTAACAACCAATTGCATGCCTTTGATTTAAAGTGCCCTCGACAACCTGGTAACACTGAATGCGGATATTATGTTATACTTTATATGCATAACATCACTCAAAGTGGAATTACTAGCGATTTTGAAAAGGTAATCGCTTCTTCAATCTCAAATGATAATATTTTTGGTGTTCTAATCAAAATGCTAATTAATTCATTTGCTTGATTCATTTCATCAAAGCTTATTTTCTAATTTTCAGATTTTTGATAATGAAGATGCCTACCTACGTGAAGACCTTGATTTGATCAGAGACCTTTTGGCTGGACATCTTCTTCAGCATATAGAGCAGTAAAATTTTTATTTATATCAGTTTGTAGTTGTGTGATGACAGCGTTTTGACACTTTCTGGTTGTTATTGTTGATATATATAGTAGTAGGTTGTACGAGTTGTTATTGTATATATATATAGTAAAGATTGTAGTGCTGGATGTCCTTACCATTTTGTAACGGACATTGTGGTTTATGTATCCATTTTATATTTTGTTTCTGCAGTTTGAATTCACTGGGTAATACAGAATGTAAATAATGGTTTAAAAAAATCTAACATTTTAACGTCCCAAATTAAGAATTGGGACGTCTAAAGTCCTCCACTGGGGGACTTTAAACGTCCCAAATCACAATTTGGGATGTCTAAAGTCTCACTTTAGACGTCTCATTTTTTTGAGACGTCTTTTCTTAAAACATACTACGCCCCCAACATAGACATCCCCCCATTTTTGGACATTAAAAGTGCCAAATTTGGGATGTTAAAACCCCTTTTTGTAGTAGTGAATATATGCCCACTACTTGATAGAATATTCCAGAAACTATAACTAATATGTAACTAAGTATAGCTTTGCCAGCTGTATTGTAACTAAGTTAAGCCACGTGTAGTCTAATATTAGTGTTGACTCTTGTATATAAGATAGAATATTGATATGAATAATATTCATTCATTATAGCCAAACACTTTCTCTCTTTTCTCTCTGACTCTTTCCTTGTATGGTATCAGAGCTCAGTGATCGATGGCTCAATTTTTTGCTTCCTCTCAATCCTATCCTTCTTCCTTGATATCTCAAAACCACTGTAGTGATGTGGTTACTTTCACACACCTTATCTCGATTGGCCTCGAAGAACACAATTATTTGCTTTAGAAACCCCAGATCGTGACGACGATCGAAGCTTATGGCTTGGAGTGATTCGTCGATCTGATGGTGAAACCACCACAAAAATATCTTCCTTCAATTGAAAATGATGACGAATTTATCATTAATTTAGAATTCCTTGCTTGGCAGGAGCAAAATTAGCTTCTAATATCCTGGATGTCATGCTCAATGTCTAAAGGATTGCTAACCAAGATCGTTGGTTGTGAATCTTTTTTCAAATCTAGGAGAAAATTCAGAAGCATTTCGTGTCTTAGACGAAGGCCAAAGAATGGCAACTCAAGACATAACTTAAGTCCACGAAGAAGGGCAATCTACCTGTGAATGAGTATCTACTTGAGATCAAAGATCTTGTTGATGCCTTGGCTACCATTGGTCATCCGATGACTGTATCGGAACATATTGACCACATCTTTGATGGTTTATCTGATGAGTATGACTCATTTATTATGGATGTAACCACTAGAATGACCCGTACATGGTAGATGATGTTGAATCTCTGCTTTTTGCTCAAGGGGTGTGTATTGAGAAGCATCTCAAATTAGCAATTCTTGTTCCTAGTTCGAGCATTAACTTCACTCACTCTCACAATGATGGCAATTATAATCGCGGTGGTCGTGGTGGTTGTGGCTATAGTTATGGCAATTGAGGATGTGGATGTAGCAATTCCTCACGGTCCTCGGCTAGTTCCTCTTCTTAGGACTAGAGAACATCCTCACCTTATCAAATATGTGAGAAATAAGGTCATCATGCTGTTGATTATTGGTATCGCAATCATGATTCTTTTAAATCTCTGTCTCTAAATGCTCGAAAAGACAAGAATTAGACTACTAATGCTATGGTTGCTAGCACCGATTCTATTGATCCAGATTGGTACCTTGATTCTGGTGCTTCAAATCATGTCACCAACGATACTCAGAAAGTTGTTGACAAGTCAGGTAACACATGTTTTCCCCATATCTTTGTTGGTAATGGACAAGATCTGTTAGTAAATTGCACTGGTCACTCTACTTTATCCTATTCCAATCATTTTCTTCACCTTAATGACATCTTACATGTTCCTTCTATGACCAAGAACTTTATTAGTATCTCTAAACTTTGTCTTCACAATGATATATTAATTGTCTTCTTTTCCATTGTTTGCATCATCAAGGATCTGCAAACTAACACTCTGATTCACGAGTGCTACACAAGCAATGGCTTGTAGCCTATTCGACAAGCTATTATCAATCTTCTTCATCAACAAGGTCGCAAGAAACCTGCAACTTATATAGCAACTTCTAGTTCTCCTTTTAAACAATTGCCATGTACTCAGTCTTCAAATATTGTTTCTGATTTGTCTTGTTTTTTGAAATTTCGTTTATGTCACATAGACTTGGCCATCCTACTACTCCTGTTATAACTGATATCATGAAACAATGTAATATTTCAAATAATAAGAGTACTATATTTGATTTCTGCAACTCTTGTTGTCTTGGTTAATCTCACAAACAAACATTTTCTTAATTCTTAACCACATATAATACTGCTCTTGAATTAGTTCACACTGACATTTGGGGCCCTGCTCCTTATAAATATCTTGATGGACATTCTTATTACATTCATTTTATTGATGTTTGTATGAGGTTTACCTGGTTTTATCCATTGCATACCAAGTCTGAGGCTTATCATGTGTTTTTGGAGTTGAAGAAAATGGTTGGATTTCAGTTTGGTCATAGCATTAAGTATGTTCAGTCAGATGTAGGTCCTGAATATTTGAAGATTGGGAGATATCTTAAGGAACATGGGATTATGCATATAATAAGTTGTCCCTATACACATGAGTAAATTGGTGTTGCTAAAAGGAAATATTACACCTTTGCTGAAATGGGATTGACATTATTAGCAAATGCTAGCTTGCTCTTTTCTCTTTGGGTAGAGGCTTTTCATACTGTAGTGTGTTATGTCCCATATCGGCTGGGAAGGGGAATGAAAGATGCCTTATAAGAGTCCAGATACCTCCCCCTCTTGATGCGTTTTAAAGCCGTGAGGGGGTGATAGGGCCCTAAGAGAACAACATCGATGGCGGGGCACTGGGATGTTTAAATTGGCATTAAAGCCAAGTTCAGGTCAATATGGGTTAATGTGCCAACGAAGACTCTAAGCCCATAGGTAGGTGGAGTGTTATGTCCCACATCAGCTGGGGAGAGGAACGAAAGACACCGTATAAGAATCTATATACCTCCCCTTCTTTATGCTTTTTAAAACCGTAAGGAGTGACGGGGCCCTAAAATAAACAATATTGAGAGTAAGATACTGAGATGTTACACTATATATCTTCTTAATAGGTTGGCTAGTAAGAGTCTTAGTGGTCTCTCTTTATTCCAAAAATTATATGGCAGAGTTTCTCATTATCTTTATCTAAAGGCATTCGGTTGTGCATGCTTTCCTCATACTATATCTTACAACAAACACAAAATGGAGTACAAATTAGTTGCTTGTATTTTTGTTTGTTATAGTGATGTTCACAAAAGTTACAAATGTTGGGATCTAATTGGTCGGATTTTTATATCAAGAGATGTTATCTTTAATGAGCTGAAATTTCCTTATACCAGCCTTGCCCAACCTTCTATAGCTTCATCTAACCCCATCTTACCTTTGGCCAATTCTCCTAAACCTCCTACACACATGACAACGTAAAATTCTACAAACATTTCTACTACTATAGGTTGTGCTCCAGATCCTACTTCTAACTAGGTCTCTTCTCTACCTGCTCAATCTACCGAAGTTGCTTTGCCTTCTCAGCTTGTACCTACTGGCCAACATGCCATGACTACTCGTTTTATGCATGGTATTTACAAACCAAAGGTGTACCTTGCTGTTACAAAACCTACCTCAATGAAGGAGGTTTTGCCTTCTCCTAATTGGAAACAAGCTGCGGATACAGAGTTTTCAGCTCATAAAGAATAAGACATGGCACCTCACTATATTGCCTCCTTGTCATAATGTTATTGGCTGTAAGAGGGTGTTTTGTCTAAAGACCTTCCTTGATGGTTGTCCCTCTTAGCATAAAGCTTGCTTAGTTGCCAAGGGCTTTCACCAACGAGAAGGTTATGATTTCTTTGAGGCCTTTAATCATGTGGTTAAGCCTGTCAACATCAAATCATTCTTCCATTGCTGTTTCACAAAAATGGGTGTTGCGGTAGGTTGATGTTAATAATGCCTTTCTAAATAGGCTTTTACATGAAGATGTTTATATGCACCAACCTCTTGGCTATGAGCATTGTAACAAAGACTTGGTTTGCAAGCTTGACAAGGCACTCTATGGTCTTAAACAAGCCCCTCGTTCTTGGTTTGAGAAACTTGCTGGCGTGCTTTCTCAACTTGGTTTCACTAATAGCAGGTGTAATAATTCCCTTTTCACCAGAATCATTCAGCTTAATTCCAGAACCAAAATTCTATACATCTTGGTGTATATGGATGATATTATCATCACAGGAAACTCTCCTATGAAGATTTCTGCCCTTGTTCAAGCTCTCAACAATGCTTTTGCATTGAAGGATCTTGGTTATCTGAATTATTTCCTAGGTATTGAAGTTACCAGGCTAAATAATGGCAGTTTATTTCTATCTCAGGGAATATATGTTATAGACTTACTCAAACAAGCTGGCATGTCTGCTACTAAGGGTGTGACAATACCTATGACCTCTGGTTTAAAATTATACAAGGATGGTAATCTTGCTATGACTGATTCTTCCTTATATAGATATATTGTTGGGGCACTTCAATATGCTACTATCATATAGCCTGATATTAGTTTTGCTATCAACAATGTGTGCCAATTTATGCAAAATCCTTTTGAAGAATATTGTTGAGCTGTTAAACGAATCTTGCGGTACTTAGCTGGTACTCCAAAGCATGGTCTTGTTCTTCAGCCATTTTCTGAACGCATACTTACTGCTTATTGTGATGTTGATTGGGCGCTGATTGCAATGATAGAAGGAGTATTTCTGGTAATTGTGTTTTCTTAGGGCCTAATCTTATGTCTTGGTCTTCAAAGAAACAGGCTACTGTTTATCGCTCAAGTGCAGAGTCTGAATATCAAAGTAGAGCTTCAGGGGTCTTTGAAGTTTTGTGGATCAAGTCTCTTCCAAGTAAACTACAAATGTCGATTCTCTACCCTCCTCATGTAACATCCCAAATTTTATATTCACAAAAAATATATCGTAAGTATTTGAGTAATTCAATAAAATGGTGAATATTCATGGAAATTGGATCTTGTGAATTTTGAAATATTCATATTCATGAGGAAATGGGAAAATTAATTCAAGAATCGAATTAAATTACAAAGGTGATAATAAAATCATAATTTTGCCAATTTAGCCCAAGATTAATTATTTTCCAATTAATTGGAGTTAATTCCAATTAATCAAGGAAAATAAAGGAAAATGCATAATTGGATTATTCTTGTTAGAATAAATCAATAATTGTGAAATTAGGGGGAATTATACATAATTCAATTAGGTGAATTATGGAATTAGTGAAAAGCAATTTTTCTTCTCTTCTCCTTCCTAATTTTGTCCAAGCCATAAAGATAAGGGGAGAAATTCAATTTCATGAGAACATGCTACATGAATAAAGTCATGATGGCTAGGCTACATGGGCATAGTACTTATGGCCAATGATGATAAAGGTTGAGTGATTTGCTAGGTTAGTTGTTGAGTGTATGATGGGAGGATTAGCTTGAGTGAAGGAATGAAAGAACTTGAGTGCATGAAGGAGTACAAACTTGGACTTAGTTGGAAGAGGAATGGGTTAGTTAGATCAAAGAGGGGAGGACGGTTTTGAGGAGCCAAACAAGGGAAGAAAATTGGTTCAAACTTAATATGAAGCTAATGGAGTTATCATAAGGGAAGGGAGGATTGTGACAAGTGTCACATTATGGTCCCTTGATGAGATCAAGGGCTAAGAGGCAAGAAGACTCAAATGATAAAACACATTTTCTCCCTCCTCTTGGACACATTTCGGCCAAAGCAAAGAGAAAAGAGAGAGAAAGTGAACTTAGAGAAACTTCAAGAGTTAGAGAGAAGGAAGAAGAAGAGGTTAAGGTAAGTATGGTTTCTTTGGTTTTTCTTATAGCATTTCCTTAGAATTCTTCTCTAAACACTTGATTCTCATGAATCCATGGTGGTGAAGACACACTTTGAGATCAAGAAGAGAGGGAGGAGGAGGCTAGAGTAAGAGGAAACTAAGAAGCCAAAGAGGGTAACTTCATGAACTTGCTTTCTTGTGGTGTTGTTGTTGTTGTTTCTTGTCTTTTCAAGTTTCTTGGTTGAGTTGAAAAATTGGGAAAGCTATAACCCTAAGGGGTTATGCTGTCCAAATCTCTTTAAATCATGATTAAAATGTGTTTAAACAAGTTAATAAAGGATTAAAAGTGGAAAAGTACAAGTTTTGGAAGATAAAACACAAAACTATTTTTTTTCCATTTTCTTCAATATTTCGGCCATCACTGTTTCAAGGGGTAGGAGTTGGATTTTCATGAAATAAATGATTCCATTGGATTCAGTGGTCAAAAAGAGGTAGGGTTACAATAGGGCACTTTTTTTAAAGAGGCCGAAAAAGCATAACTACGAAAATGCCACTGAAATCCCTAAATATGGGCTTTTAAGGGTATTTTCGTAATTTGACATTGAATTGGTGATTTTGAGCCCTAAAATGGATTTCTTGGGCGAAAATAAGTTAGAATAGCCTTAGTCAAAATTTTGGAAAAACATGCCATCGGGATGAGTATGGCGGGGTCGGGGTCGGGGTCGGGGTCGGGGTCGGGGTCCCAGGGGCATTTTGGTAAATTTTCATCATAGACTAATATAACCACAAGAAACACTATGGAAGAGTCTAAAATGATACTTGGGTAGGTTATGACCTATTTCTTATACATTTAATATTTTAGGACTGAATCAAAAGCCGGAACGACACGTTTTACGAGACGCATCTAAACAGAGAGTTATAAAGCTTTGAGGTAGGAACATTATCCTTCATACACTATGCCATAGTTATGTGATTGTGTGGATGCCATTGTTTGTAAATACACCTTATTAATTAACATGAATTGCCTAGAGAGAGGCTGTTAGTGCCGGTGTGCACTTATACTGAGAGTTGGCGGAAGACCAACCGATGTAGCTTGTGGGGCTGGGCCCTATTCATATATACATGACGATGATGTGTTTATATTATTTATTAATTGGTGCATACCTTGACGCATGTCATATTTACTTTTCACATTTTCTATGAATGATAGCATGTTTCTATTGGGATTCTTTGGAATCTCACCCTATTTTTAAATAAACATCTCAGCGGCTACCAGTGGGTCAAAGAGCAAAGGCATAGACGTCGGAAAGTGAGTGGCACGTGTCGCGAGGAAATGGCAAGATAATGGTTATAATTAGTTTATGTTTAGATATTTTGGAAAATTCTGTAAATATTAAAGTTTTCGCTATATTTTCTGTGTTTCATTGTCGATCGACATGGGATTGTGAACGAATATTTTTATCAGTATAATTATACTTTTCTGTATGCCCATTGAATTCCGGCTTTATTACTCTTCGAATATCAAAATGGAAATGGGTGTTGACACCTCAAGTATTATGTGATAATTAGAGTGTTGTTGCCATGATGACAGCAAATCTAATGTTGCATGCTCGGACAAAACATTTAGAACTTGATCTTCATTCTGTTCGGGAACAAGAAATTCGAAGGGAAATCGAAGTAACACATATTCCTCTATCCTAACATATTGCCGATGGTTTCACTAAGCCTCTTTCCAAATCTTTGTTTGATATATTTAAACGAGGTCTTGGGATAAGAGGACCTTCAAATTGAGGGGGAATGATAGAATATTCCAGATGCTATAACTAATATGTAACTAAGTATAGCTTTGCCAGCTATATTGTATAACTAACTTAGTTAAGCCACGTGCAGTCTAATATTAGTGTTGGCTCTTGTATATAAGATAGACTATTGATATGAATATTATTCATTCATTATGACCAAACACTTTCTCTCTTTTCTCTCTAACTCTTTCCTTGTGCTTATGTCAATACGAATTGGTTTATTTATAGTTAATTTTGAAATTTTGAATTCATTAGAGACAACAAATTCAAGTAATTTGTTAACTATAGTGCATAATATTAATATTAAATATAAATTTTGTAGCAGATTACACTATTAATCAATATATTATGTTGATACATACGTAATTACTTGCTAGTCATTACTCATTAGTCATCATAACATATTCTTTGTTAACAAATATTTTTGGGAGCTTGCTGATTGGTAAAACAGAGACAAAAGTCATTGATATTTTCTTTTCATGCTTTTCAAGAAGTGATAATGTGTGCGTTTGGAATGGCTTATTTTTGTCCAAAACGTGCTTATAATTCGTGATTCACGGTATACGAGGTAAGTATGTAAGAGAAGTTTTTTCTCGGCTTGCATAATAAGTGCGTTTTTCCTGTACAAAATGCTAAAACAAACACAACCAATATATCAATTAACAATTAAAACGAGTACGTACACATTTTATTTTGCTGGATTTCCATTTATACCGCAAATCCATCATCTATGGTCACTAACTACGCGATTAAAGCAATACTCATTCATTTTGTATATATAATGATTGACTTAGAATATTTTTCTCGTCAGAATCAACATATTTTAACTTTTTCTGGCCAAAAAAAATTAATATAATCGAATTTTTTGTATTTTATATATATATGAATTGATAATTATACTATGCGTTAATATTATTGTTAGTCCTTACCATTTGATTGAATTTTAGTTTTAGTCTTTATAGTTTTAAATAGCTGGTTTTTGTTTTCATAGTTTTATAAGAATTTTGTTTGAGTCGAAGTATAAGGACAAAAACAAAACTCATTAAAAGTATAATAACTAATCATTAAACTTATACCAAATTTTTATGAAACTATAAAAATCAACTATTTGAAATTTAATAGACTAAAATTAAAATTTAGTCAAATTATAAGAACTAACAATGATATCCACTCTTGTATTATTTATAAGTAATGATGAGTATAATTCAATTTTACCATGCTATTCTGAAATATACAATGTATAATTAATTTATACTATTTCTAATGGGTTAAGATGCAAATTTGCCCTGAAAGTTTTTGTTGAGGAGCAATGTTACTCTGAAAGTTTTTTTAGGTTCAATGTTGCCCTAGAAGTGTTAAAATTGAACAATATTGGCAATTTTTTTAAAAAAATTAATAGTTAACGTCAATTTTTTAACGAAATAGGACATCATTGCTATATTTTGAAACTTTCAGATTGACATTGAATCTAAAAAAATTTTTAAGATAACATTACTTCTTAACTAAAACTTTCAAGTAGATTTGTACCTTAACCATTTACTAATTAATTAGTATATATGAATATTGATGTCTACATGTATATATATAGCTGCATCTCATTTTTAAAGTGCGATGTGACTTACCAAGAGGCTAAGCGTTGAGGGCTGGTGGCAGCTAGGAATCAACATATCATCATCCGTACGATTCGTTCTCAAGAGCACAGCATATTACATTTTTCTGTCTTATCTTCCTGAGATTCTTCTTTTTAAAAAGAAAAAATAATTCAAATTAAGCGTTATCAATCTGATATACTTAATTATGCTATATGCTAGTAGTTAGGACCATTTGATTTTTTTTAAACTGTATTCTGGTGCAAAAATCAAAATTAAAAAAGTCAGACAACTAGCTTTGATACAGGAAAATTCTCTTTCTCTCTCTATTTTTAACTCCAAATTATTATTTTTTTTCTTTTTTTTTATAGGTCAGAAGTATCCTCAACAATTAACGACAATCACGTTTGAAATATAATCAGGTATTAAATATGAACAAATATCTCTCAATAAGGATTTGAACTGTTTTGCAAAAGCACCCACCAATAATATATGCTATATTATGGAAAAAAACTAGAATTGATATTCTAGCCATATAGCTAGATGCATGTGATCTTGTTTAGAAAAAAAAATAATTATAATAATAATGTTCTCTGTAGGATTCTAGCTGAATATATAATAAATTTATTTCTAGGTGGATATTGTTTTGTCCGCTTTTATTTAGTCACATTCTTACACTAACAAACAAACAGTAGAGATCAAACGCTATATAGTAAATGACGAAGCTTCTCATGTAGATTCGTACGTTACATCGCACTCCTTTCAAATCATAACAATTATATATATATAAGCCACCAATAAGAGAATCACTTTTTAGTTTTGTCGTTCACGTTTTGTTTCAAAAAAAGTAATGAAAACAGGAGCGCAGAAAAATACAGAAATACATTAAAGTTGCAGACTCCTTAATTTGTTTGATTAGATTCTTCATGCATTTTAAAGTATTTTTTTACATTTTTTTAGTATATAGTGTGGCTAAGATCTCATCCTCCAATAAGTGAGCAACATTTTTTATTCCAAATTTATTTGTCCTTTGTTTGCTCATATATATCTTTCTCTTACATAGTGGGATTCAAAGCTAGTTTGCTATCAACTTTTTCAACGACAATGTTCCACCAGAAACCCTATAAACCTGCCTATCCATATCTTGCCACGTCATCCAAATATCATTCACGATCCTTATATATAGACTTGTTTTAAATACTTCTTATAATACACTGATAAATTATTGGTCACACTTGAAAAAGAAAAAAGTTTATAAAAGTCTTGTACAATCGCATGCCGTAGTACTTCTACAAAACAATTTGACTATTTACGGGTTAGAAGCCCGTTTAGGCTGGGTGTAGTTTCATGTCTAATTTTAATAAAATAAGTTATTAAATGAAAAAACACTCGTTGAAAAATTTATTTCAACCAAAGTTACTTAAAAAATTTGTTTAAAGATTCATGTGCAACTCTTATTTAGCTGAATGCAATATATCTTTAATTATGTGCGCAAAAAATATTTACAAATAGCTGAAGATATGTTGCTACAATTGAAGAGTTAACATGTATAAGGATTTGAGAGATTTTTCAGCAATTTTCTCTAAAATAAATTATAGAAAATTTTAGGGAAAATTACTCCTAGGTCCCAAGCAAGGAACATATTATCAGAAAGGTTCCTATTTATAGCTCTTCTGCGTGTATTAACAATATGTTGAGTGTGTTTTACAACATCGAGGGACCTTTATGATAATATGTTCCTTACTTGGGACCTAAAAGTGATTCTCCCAAAATTTTAATTGCATTTGACTAAAATATATGCCCGCATATTAATTGCTTAACTTTCTTCTACATATTACCCTCACGGCCTCACTTGATGAAATTAGGAGTTAAGACAATAGGAAGGAAAAAAATAATATTTTATTGGAAATTCAACACGCAAATAATATTGTTTAAGAATCTTAAAGTGACCACCAACAAGCTGATGAATGAGATGGTAAGCGGTCTTACTATCGTAAGGGGGAGAGTATAAGTTCAAATTCCGAGAAGCGCACTTCTAAGAAGAAAAAATTGGGAAATTCAAAAATATTTACCATGTGATTTGATAAAGTTTATTTAATTGCGATTATTAAATTCATAGTTTAGTATGGATAAAGTCCCTTCCCCAGTTTAATATGTTCTGGAAAAAAAAAAGTAATAGGAACTGAAATTAAAGACTTTACAAGAAATGAGATTAATTAATTTTTTCCGGAAAAATGCGATATATTAAATATTCACTAATAAGTGAGAATGATAATATTTAATATGGTCATTTTCTTATAATGATCACACTAGCTAAAGTAAGTTTGGCAAACAAAAGACCAATTACATCAGGACCCATACCATAACGAAGGTGATATATGAAGCCAGAGTGAGTCAAGGGATTGGCCGACAAATTAAACTTGAGATTAAAAACTGGATCTGCCTTAATTAATCACACAATTCTCTTAATTAATTAAGAACGAACCATATACTAATTTCTAAAACTGGTTGTTGAGCATAATATATGAAACTGTGTTTAGTTAATTAGATTTCTTCCAGATGAGTTATTTCCGCGCAGTCGGAGAGGAGGCTTACTTGTTTGTATTAGCCAAAATGGTAATAATTATGATTTAAGAACCTCAAATCAGTCATTAGGATTAATCAAACTATTGATTTAATCACGGTAGGTGATGTGGGGCCGACCTGTAATGTTCAGGCAAGGTGTTACGTCTTAATCAATAATTCCAATTTGGAGAGATAATGGAGGCTCAAAAGCGTTATAACATCAAGAAAAGAAGCACACACACATCTCTCTCTCTCTCTCCCTCTCTAGATATGTTTTAATTTTTGAAAATCGAAATCCTAAAGTGGCCTTTGATGAGATTAATAAGTGGGGGGATGGGAAAGGCAAATGACTTTCTTTGAAATTTCATGAGGCAGCCCCCATTTGAGTCCAAAAATCAGCTTGATAGTGAGACGTTTATTCTCTTTTTACTAACATCCAGGCAATAACAAAACACAGAGAGAGTGTTTTTCTGATCTGAGAAAGAAAGCAGGCAACTCTCACTTTCATATTCTACTTTATTTATAACCCTACTTTAATTTTGCTTGCCAGCTCCATGTGATTTCCAAAGAGATTCTTCCCTTGTTAACATTAATGCTAGCCATTCTTTTACATCACTAGGGGCCTGATCCATATTCATTGAGAGAAGAAACTTTAACTTCTTTAATTCCTTTTCTTTGTAGGTCTGTGTATAGATGAAATTATCATTTTAAAAAAAAAAGTTTCATGCAATGGATTCCTTTCGCATCGACGATCATTTTTTGAGGTTTTGTAAGTGATGAGACATTTTCACCTGCTAGAAGACTATAACAACAATAATTACAGACAAGGGAAAAGCTGGATTCCTGAGTTATATGGTATCCATTTGCCTCTCTTTGTGAGCACCATTGGTTCTCTTATAATTTAATTTGTTGGTTGTTTGATTTTTAATATTCTCACTCTCAAAAATCTTTTTCTTTTTTCAATAGAGAGGCATGGAGGCAAAGATGGTGATACTGTCCCTTTTCATTTTGAACATTAATTGATTGTCATACTGCATGCAGTATCAAATATCATAACCATCACGCTCTCTGGGCCCTTTCTGTCTCCTTATACATTTCTACAGCTCAGAAATAATATCCACTTAATTAGTCTCTAGTTTAACAAGTTTAATTAGCAAAAACAATAATTTACAATGTTAATTATACTCCCTCCTGTCCGTAATGTCACTTTCTACCTTTTTATAAGTCACTTGTACCATATATATTCTCGCAAACTAAGAAAAACATTAAATGAATAAAATATTTTATATCTGCCCTTATTTATAAAAGGGTGAACATTTTCTCTCACATCTTTTGATCTCTATGCATTTACACATCTCCATCCCCCCCCCCTTCCATGCACCCAACCAATAATGAATAAAGATAAAATTAACAAAAACCTCATTTATTACCTTACAATTGACTTATATTTTGAGCAAACCTTTTTTGGTACAAGTGACTTATAAAAAAATACCAAGTGGTATAGGACCCTATCTAATTCACAAGAAATAAAAAATGACAGTTCACTAGTTAAATATGTCATAAATTGAATTTTTTTTCCACTTTTAAATTTATTGAAAAATGTGTTTGAAAATTTAATGAGGAAAAAAATTGGAAATGAGCATTAATTATAGAAATAAAACTAAAAAATAAACAAAAATTATCTTATAAGTAACTTATATTTTGGATCAAGCTATATTTCTAAAAACGCCGTATATTGTGTGGACCAAAGGAGTAAGTCTTTGGGTTGTAATAAATGTAATTTTAAAGAGGGGGCCTTGCATTAAAAACACTTATCCTGGCTCTATAAAGAGAAAGTTGGACCTCGGAATCAACCTATATTCAAAACTTTAATCATTGTTCAGTGGCTAGTTGGCCTGAGACTTAAGGGCATACTATATTAATAGAATGGTGAGGCTAAAAATCACACACACACACACACACCCACCAGAGCCAGTATAAAGATCTCATTACATAGCACAAGCATTGTTTAAATGATGGGGCTTGCTATAACTCTGATAAACTTCTGAAACCAAACTCATCACCAAGCTTTTTTATTATCAAAAAAACTCATCACAACGTATTTACCAAACAAGATTAATTATAAAAGCGGATCACAAGGGTTGCGGAAGATGATCTTTACTTGAGTTCTTGCTAGCCAGCTAGCCAAAATCCCAACATTAATTACCCATTATTAGAATCACATGGCCTAATTAAATACTCCTCTTGTCCTATTTATATACGGCATTTTTAATATTTTTGCACAGATAAAGAAAAATCTTAAATCTCATTAACTCTGACATAAAATTCAACAATTTTTCAACTTTACCCCTACTTAACTTACCAGTTTGGTCATATTTATAAATCTCTTTTAAGTAAATCTCACATACTAAGAAGAGGTAGTTAACTCAATTATTATAAGGCAAATTTCCAACTATGCCTTCATTAATGAATAAGCACTTTTCAACTCTTTCTTCTCTATCTATCTTTAAATTATTTCTTCATTGGTACAATAAATAAGGACAAAATTGTTACAATCTCATTTACTACATTGAAACTAAACTTATAAATAGAATCAAATTTTTTTTTTGTAAAAAAGGACTTATAAATAGGACCAGAGTGGTACATAATACCAAATGAAAATAAAACCAACACAATAATAAATGAACAGTTAAATTGTTCATTCACCTCAAAACTTTAATGAGGTGTCTCAAGAAGATGCGTCTCTCTCTGCTCTATATTAGAATTATAGTCTCAAATTAAAGTAATGGCAATGTCTTGGGGAAAAAATGTTTTGGCAATGTCGGCTCCACAATTTAATTTGAATGATTGTCATAATTAGTTTTGTTGGTACTTTATCCCAAATTAGTCTTGTTGCCTACAATCAAGTAGAGTATGGATATTAACTATAAGAGTATAACAATTGACAACTCATTTTAGTAGTAAATGACTAATTTGGGATTTTGAAGTTTAAGTGGTGTTTTCTTTTCTTTTTCCCTACTTTAAAAGTTAGGCATAAATTAAGTTTTAAATGCTAATATTAAAATTTTAAATGTTGACAAAAACATTCTTAAATTCTGGCATATTAAGTTTAATTTTAAGAAATAATAATAATTAACATAAAAAATCAGCATTTGAGACTAAATGGTTGGAACTTGGAAGACTGAAAAGATACTTTATAAAATGAATAGAACAAACTAAATCATTGTATAAAATCAAAGCATCAAAAGATGCGTTTTTGCCAAAGTTATGTGTTTAAGAATATTAAAGCGAAAAGCTATTTATTGTTTGGTCACATGTTAGCAAAAGATAAGCTTTTAAAAATTGGGTGGTTTGAATAACCACAAACCAATGGTGGACATGCAGCAAGCAGGCACTGCATTATCCAACTCCCCTATGTCGTTTGTGCGTATTTCATTATCTAACTCCGACCACCACCAGACAAAATTTAAATAATTATATTATTGAGGAACTTAATAACTTATGCCAAAAAGGAGTTTACGAACATACTTAATTCTTCAAATTAATTATTTAATTAACTGACTGAATATACTGCTAAACCGCAGAAGCACTTAAATGTGAATATGAAGCAATATAAAGGCCATTGTGTATTTGTGTCATAAAAAAGTTTAATTTTTATTACTGCTCTCGATGAGATTTTAACTTGCTGATAAGATATATTGATAGGACTCCTAATTCAAATTGGAATATTAATGAATGAATAATTAATCGTCAATCAATTACTTTTGAAATACTATTAAATTATCCTAATCATTAGTTACCTTTATCTCTTTCCCCTTCTCTTTCTTCATTCTTCTTTCTTTTACGTGAAAAAGATAGAAAAAGAATTTTAAAATTACGAAATCTCTAATCAAGTTTATTATCAAAAGTTGATGAAGGAATGATAAAACTTTATAAGTAATTCATAACTTATTTTTTGGAAAATACCAAATTTAAAATTTTACAATTTCAAATTCTTTTTCTGTCTTTTTGCCATATTTTATTCCCACACGTATATCTGACTTGGGTCTTGGCGATAGTTTTTCCTGTTTTTAGTTCAAATTCTGTGTTCCTCTTACAACGCCCAGCCACTCATGCATAAAAAAAATTAAAATACGTAAAATCAAAACAATTGAGTATATATGTACATAATATTCATAATCATATATATTATATATAGTTTTTAGCAAGCTAATGACTCTTACCCATGCAGCATGTTCCACGGCATACAATAACATTCAGAGTGCACGCAATTAAAAAAGAAAAGAAATCTAAGGCGACAAAATATGTTACTCCCTCCCTCGAGTCCTTAATATAATGTCTATTTATACTTGATATGATTAAATTAATGAAGTTAGTTAAGTCAGTTTATATGACATATTTTTTCTAAAACATCATAATAATCTTTCTTAATTCCCTCAATCTCATTCTTACTTGCTTATTGTTGAGAGAGCATCAATTAGGGTAAATTAAGAAAAGATTGACAAATACAAAAATGAAATAGGTCTTGCAATTAGCACTAAAATCAACTCCTCAATTAAGTCCTACATCAAGGACAAGAGGGAGTATTAGTTATCTATACATACTGATTAAATTAAAACCCATAATTTTCCTATCTAATTATTATTATTAAAAAGAAGTAAAAAGAAAAGGAGATAATATTAGTCTGATTCATAGCATATCTAATTTATATGATGTACAACAAAATAATTAATGTGCATTTAATTGTAACTCAGTACACTGTATGCTATTCATCGAAAAAAATAAGTACACTGTTTGCTACTATAGCTATATATAGATAAGCCTTACGTATGGCTCATAATAATTGAGATGGATAGATGAAAAGATACAGTGAAGTGCTATTGTGAGAAGCAGACAGGAGTGATATACATGAAGGAGATACAGTTGCAGCCAAAATGGTGGTTATAATGCTGTCGACTACTTTTAGGGCAAAACGGTACCGTAGCACTGCATTGATTAAGTAAATATGACCCCTATGTTTTTGTCATTTTTTACTTCTATCAATGTCAAAAACCCTAGCGAGGAAGAAATTAAAACAGAAACGTGGAGTTACAATAATTGAACATGGAAGGAAAGGGGGGGGGGGGAAGGAGAGGTCGAGTTTTGTACGTGGAAGTGACAAGTCTCTTTCTCAGTCGTATCCAACAAAAAAACCGAATGTGATATATATAATTGAAGAACACAAGGCATGCCTTGGCTCATATCATTTCTTGCTTTGGCCATACCATTTGTCTCTTTCCCCACTTGAGGAGTTAGATTGGGGTTTAGTAACTTTTGGATGGACTCACATGCATTTATATACGTGGTTTCATTGAAATTTCTTTCGTTTTGAGCCTATTCCAATAATATATGGGCACTGATATCATCGTGACATCATCATTTCATTATCTGTTTTGGAGTGTATATATATCGATCATATATGATATATGTATACTATATTTGAGGTTGGCAACTTATATCCTATGTATATATTGGAAAATAAACTTAATCAAGGTCAGATTTCGTTTTCTGGTTTGAAATATGTGGATGTGTGTACTTCAGTCCGGAGTACAGTATTTAATTAATTTCTACACATATTAATTAGGTAATTAAGATTGTTATCGATTTGACCTTAATTGATATTTTAAAAAAATAGCTTTTGCTAAATTTGGTATATGTATGACTGGGCCCTGGAATTACATGTTTTCACCCCAATTCCATGTTAATATAAGGTAAGATTATAATTGATCCCCGTAGATGAATTAATTAAAACAAAACGTTCTGGTAGAATTTGGATTGAGTGTCATTATGCCCAATTCAATCTTAATAGTATAAAGTAAGATATTGTTACTACTGGAATTCTATTACCGGCCATTGTAAGAAAAGAAACGTGACAACTTCTCAAAATTAAACGAACCCTTCTCATAAAACGTAGGGAACATAACTGTAGAGAATATAAACAACTCATAGGGAAAAGAGGAGATGAGCTCAGAATCTCTAGAGCTTGGAGCACATATTACATATACATGCAGCATAGAATGTTGGACAACCATACATCTAATTAAAGATGATAGTTTCAGAACGTTGGATTAATGACAGTTTAAAGCAATTAAATCTTGTTAATGAATGAATAAAACTGACTACCTAAAACACACGAAAAGCTCCAAAAACTTATAGTTCCAAATCTGAAAATTAACAAACATGATTTTTCCCCAAGTAATCTATTAATTTTGGAAAACATTTTCAGTCAGTAAAAGAATTTCCCAATATTGCGTCTAACCCGCGTGCATGCGAAAAATCAATAGTATATGTGCATTAGGAGGCTTCCTCAATTTTGATTAACATACGATTTCTCTCTTTTTCTTTTAATGGAAAATGAAAACTGTCTATAATGAGCACAAGTTCTTAGGAGAACCACACATCAAAAACTAGTTGTTGTAGTTGAGGAATCTAAATTTGTGTTTGGATTAACTTTTATAAAACTGTTTTTACGATTTACGAGAAAGTAGTGAGAGAGGTTTTATCTCGTTTTGAGGAAAAAGGCTTCTGAAACCATGATTTGGTGATTTCCAAAACACCTAATTAGACTTTATAAGGCTTTTCTTTCAAGGTATCTCTCTTAATGTAGGACTCATGATAGGCTCTTGCTAGTTAGCTTCTTCCTTCAGAACCCTCCGCAGCTCAGCCTCCTGTGGGTCATCCTCTCTAGTCAAAATCCTCTGCAAGTAGATCTCTCCAGTTGGCTGACTCTCAATGAAAGCATCATTATAATAAGTATGTTTTTGAGATAACTATACTCTAAAAGCTAAGTTAGAATTGAAGAACTCAAAAGGCTTCTCGATCGTTCAAAGTAATCCACCAAATACTGGACTCAGTCATTAAGATTAAATATCAAGTACAAAGAAAATTGTCACAACAAAAACTCTTTCATCAACCACTAAAGCTAAATGAAAGGTGATTTTTTTTATCAAAGATTATGACACACTAAAATTCCAAAATATAAGGTACGATTGTAATTGATCTAGCGTTGAAATAAAAGAAAAGGCTAGCTCCTATGAGAATTTGAATTGGGTGGTGTTAATAGTGTAAGGTAAGATATTGTCATTCATTTGACGTAAATTGATTAAAGTAAAAGGCTCTCAGTACGCTGGCAAGAAAAAAAAAAAGAGTTTGGCTACGATCCTCTACTCTTACCGTTCTCTTCCCATCCTCTTCCACCCCACTACTCATCTCAGTCTTTAGATTGAAATTTGAGCAGTTCAGATTTAATGTTTAAATGATCTCACTAAATTTGGTATTAGAGGCGAAATAATTGAAAGCTTTCGCCCCAATTCGATGTTTAATTAATTATCAAGGCTTTAACATAATTAGAATAAGAAAGCAATATGATCGCATCTAATTTATTTTTATAATCTTTAGCTTGCCTTTAATTTACGTTTGATTGGAAGTTTTTGTCTCAATTTTTTTTCAGGTGTATTTATGCATGTGATTTCCATGAAATTTCACTGATATCGACCTATATCAATAATATGCGGTCACTGATATCATCGTGATATCATCATTTCATTATCTTCTTTGGACACGCACACACGTTTGAGAAATCAAAATTAGCACACTCTCATATATATATATATATATATATATATAAGAATAAGTACAGTAAAAAGAATCCAAGTAATCTTACTTACATCCTGTTGAAGTTCCGTAGATTTGCAATCCACGTCCAATGCTTAAAACCTTTTCTGTTAAGACGTCTGTTATTTCATTTTTAGTGCGGTTGATAGTCACCAACTCCACTTCCCATTCGTGTCTTATCACTTGTTGTAGCTCAAATATTAATTTAATGTTTTCATGCATTTCTAGCTATTCAGCTCTACTCAGCATGAAATACGTTTGCTAAGAATGGTATTAGACTCAAACATGAGCGACGTTTTACTGTTTTGAATTACAAATGAGTTATAAAATTATACATGAAATTCAGATAAAAGACATAATCTAGGTTTTGGAAGAAAATAATGATACGAGATTCTGATAATATTAAAATTAACTGTACAAGAGGCCATGTGTAATGAGTGTAATCTTAATTTGGATAAGTTTTCATATTGATTCAATCAATGCTAGTCTAGACTTGAAGATTGCCGGAGTGAGAAAGGAATCTTTAGCTTCAAATTCATTTTAATATATTAACATATATAGCTCTTGTTTATGTTCAAATTTTATGCATGCCTAAAATGTAAAAATGGCATTTTAATGTGTTTTAAAGGTTATATGTACCAATGTAATTTAATAAAATAAAACACAGTCGAACATAGTATTTCAAACAACAGGATTTTCTTTTTCATTTTCTGTTGATTTTCTTCTTCGCAACAAAAGTGTTGAGCAATAGAAAATTCTATGAACTGTATCAAATTAAATCCTCTCAATTCATAACTGGACTGTATAACATAAGCAACATGAGTTTATATTTCTTAATTATATTCACTTACTTTCATTACTGTTTTTTTAATCCCTATCCTAATCTACCTTATAAGTCCATCCGATAACGGAACCTTATTCCCCTCAAATCATTAGACACTTGGAAGCTTCATATTTATTACTACCTCCGGTCCTAAATATAGGACAAAGTTTGTAGTGCAAAACTTTGTCCTATATTTAGGACCGGAGGGAGTATTTTTCCTACTTATTTTGAACAAAGCCCCTTGGGGTACAAATTAAAGGGCCAAGATGTGTAGGCCTAAATATTATGACCCAATTAGATTGGAGTTTGATCCATAATAAATGTTTGGTTTGGTATTGTGAGACCGAAGGAATAAAAAGGTTACTTTCTGGACTATGGCTAGGCCCATAACAAAGTTGGTAATGAAAGAAAGATCAACAAAAGGAACGATATTTCCTTTTTATGGTGTTTGGGGGAACAACCTTCACAAATGGGCTTATAAAAGTTAAGACAATTCATAAATCAACAGGTAACTTAAAAAGTTTAATCCTTCTTCTCTGGGCATTTGGAACTCAATATCTTCACTCCAAGTAAGGTCGGCCTAACCAATGTGTTGATGTCAATGGAATGAGCTTTATATTTATGGTTAACGTGTAAATTTGTTTTAAAAGTTTTTGTTAAGGAGTAATGCTACTTCAAAGGTTTTTTTAGGTTTAATATTATTCTAAAAGTTTCAAAAATATATCAATGGTGCCACATAATATTATAAAAATAATATTGATTATTAAAAAATTGATTTTGATCATTAATTTTTTAAAGGCAAATGGCAACATTACTCTATTTTAGTATTTATAGGGTGACATTAAACCTAAAAAAATTTTGGGATAATATTACTTCTTAGTAAAAACTTTTAAGACAAATTTACATTTTTAACCCTAATAATAAGGTGATAAACCTAATAGGCCAAGGCAAAGGGAAAAATAAAGGGCAACATGAGTCTCCCCACGTGGATGGGCCTGGAGGGCCCAACAAGAAGGGCGTCCGCTTGATGTGAACCAGTTATTGGACAATTTATAGTAATCAACATGCTAGTTGGTACCAAACTAGCTTGCCCCATATAATCACTGGGAGGATTATGAGTTTGTAAAATTTGGTAATCAAGAATTTTCAGAACTGAAATGATTCAGAAATCTGAAAAGAGCTTTTTAAGAGCAAGTAGAGAAGGCAAATGTAGTGCAGGGAGAGAAGATAAGCAAGAGTAGAAGAGGCTTCTTTTTTTTTTTTTTTTAATTTGAGAGGTGTCCATTACTGACTTTTTTTTGCACCCTGAAAGTTAGCAGGATCCAAGATATCGCTAGTAAAATGGGTTGGGCCAGCTTGCCAAAAATGGAGGGCTCAGGCTCAATAAATACTAGATTTTTATTTTTTTTATAAAATAAATCTAAATATCCTTATCACCTTTTTTTTAATGTTGTGTTTAATTAATTTCTCATATTTTATATTTGACACTTTTATCTTAATATTATATTTATTTATTCTACTATTATTAAGTTTAAAATAGATATGTTTATATGTTTTTGTTATGTAAGTAGATGAAAAAAAAGGAAAATAAAAATAAAATTGGTTTCCTAGCACAAATATATATATATAAAAAATAAATGTGATGCTAATAGGTAAAAAAGAAGAGGAGTGAGTTTTTTTAAAAAAAAACGAACAAATTTGAAGGGAAAATTTCAAAAAACTACATTAGAAAATGAAAAATGACATTTTCAGTACATTGAAAATGGGAAAGGACAATTCAAACGGGTGTCAGACGGGCAGAGGAATATATCCTTTTGAAATCTCAGCCAAATAACGAAAAAACCCTTCAACCCTCATTCGAAATAACAACATAGGAGTTGTTAATGGTGAATCCGAAGTTGTTAATGGCGAGATAAGTGTTGTTATTAACCCTGAAACTTATTAATTATGAAAGAAGAAATTGGAGTTGTTAATTTCGAATCCCGAGATGAGTGTTGTTATTGACCCTGAAATTTGTTAAGTGTGAGAATAAATTGGAGTTGTTAATGTCGAATCTAGAGTTGTTAATTAAGATATAGGTATTGTTATTGGCCCTGAAACTTATAAAATGTGAAAGAAGAAATTGGAATTGTTAATGTCGAATCAAAAGTTGTTAATTAAGATATTGGTGTTGTTATTCCGAAGTGGAGGAAAAAAGTGGAGTTGTTAATGCAGAATACGGTGTTGTTAATATAAAGAAAGGAGTTGTTATTGGCCCTGAAACTTATTTAGTGTGAAAAAAGAAATTAGAGTTATTAATATCGAATCCGAAGTTGTTAATAGGGAGATAGGTGTTGTTATTGGCCCTGAAACTTGTTTAGTGTGAAAGAAGAAATTGGAGTTGTTAATGTCGAATCCGAAGTTGTTAATAGGGAGATAGGTGTTGTTATTGGCCCTGAAACTTGTTTAGTGTGAAAGAAGAAATTGGAGTTGTTAATGTCGAATCCGAAGTTGTTAATAGGGAGAGAGGTGTTGTTATTGGCCCTGAAACTTGTTTAGTGTGAAAGAAGAAATTGGAGTTGTTAATGTCGAATCCGAAGTTGTTAATAGGGAGATAGGTGTTGTTATTGGCCCTGAAACTTGTTTAGTGTGAAAGAAGAAATTGGAGTTGTTAATGTCGAATCCGAAGTTGTTAATAGGGAGAGAGGTGTTGTTATTGGCCCTGAAACTTGTTTAGTGTGAAAGAAGAAATTGGAGTTGTTAATGTCGAATCCGAAGTTGTTAATAGGGAGATAGGTGTTGTTATTGGCCCTGAAACTTGTTTAGTGTGAAAGAAGAAATTGGAGTTGTTAATGTCGAATCAAGAGTTGTTAATTAAGAGATAGATGTTGTTATTAGCCCTGAAACTTGTTAATTGTCAAAGAAGAATTAAAATTGTTAATGTCGAATTTAGAGTTATTAATTACGATGATCATGTTGTTATTCTGAAATGGAGGATGAAGGGTATTTTCGTAATTTGACCGAAATTTTAAAAAGACAGATTCTTCTACCCTTTTGACACCCGCCTGAATTATCCTTTTATATTTCCAATGTATTGAAATATCCTTTTTCATATTTTAACATAGTTTTATGAAATTTTCCAAAATTTAAAAACAAAAAAAGGCGGGCTGGCATTGCGAAGGGGCGGACTGGTAGCCGCGCATCCGGGGCTGGCCCCAATTGTCAGTACCAATTCAAGAGCTACATATATATATATATACACACAAGTGTGCATTTGGTATTATTTTTTGGGGTTAATAAGCACTTGTTATATAAATTGAGATAAAATTTTTTTCACATACTTACCTCATATACTGTAAATTATGATTTATAAGTATTTGTTATCTAAAAATAAAATATCCCAAATAAATACTAAATAAAGTGTTTAATTATACGCTTGATGGAGGGTTAATAAAGTAAGCTTTTTAAGCATGGAACACAAAGCTCCACCTGGGATGTTCCTCCCAACAACTTTATGTGACAGCGAAATCAGATGAGATGATGTTAATATAATAATTAATAATATTTAATATGAAAAAATGGGGAATCTAGGACTCTTTGACGGGTCTTGAAGAGTACAATGGCAGGGGCACTAGTGGAAGCTTGACCATGTGACTCCATCACATGTGGTGGGCCCTACCGTCCCTCTGCTCTCCCCTCGATCCTCGCTTTCCTGCCCTTCACGCCCCCACCACTCCTCCTCATTCTTTCTCTATAAATTTATTGGGTTAAGGTATATTTAGGCCTCCAAAGTCCAAAGTCCAAAGTCCAAAGTCTGTTTTTCCATCAGCATTTCAATTTTCACATCTTAAAGTATTTCGTAGTATATCTATTCTTTGAAGTTTTTTTTTTTCATGTGTGGCAATCATCCTGAAATATCTTTTTTTGTGTGACTTTGCGTTTGACCATTTAGGTAATCTAGAATGTTGGCCTGAAAAATATTTTAGAATATTGGATAAACTAAAAAATAAGTTAAAATAATAGATACAGTTGAAAAATTACTTTAAGATATTAAATATATTAAAAAAACATTTAAAGTATTGAATGTAACATAAAATAATTTAATACAATGCCAAAAAAAAGAATTATAAACTCTAAAGTACGTACTGAATACACCTTTTATCCAAAAAAAAAAAAAACCTGAATACACCTTAATTTTATATTATGGGTTGAGGTGTAAATTTATCAATGAAGTTTTGTTCAAGGAGTGTTTGGCACAAATATTTTTTAGAAGGGGCAAAAATATCAATGAACAATTAAGAAGGGGAAAAAAAATACTAATGAACAATTAAAAATGGGCACCATCACAAAAACCGTTAAATCCGTAATAACGCCGTTAGGGGTTTTCTTCTATTATAATTTAACGTCGTTAGTACGAATTAACGGTTTTTGTGGTGGATGCCCCTTTTTAATTGTTCATTGGTATTTTTGCCCCTTCTAAAAAATATTTGTGCTAGACGCTCCTCAGACAAAACTTTGTTTGTAAATTTACACCTTAACCCTTATATTATTTCTTTGTTGAAATTATTAAAATGAGAAATATTCATATTTTCTCGAAGGCATCTGATATAAAGCTGGTAATATGGGCCAGCCCGCATCACCCCGAGGCCCGTGCTGTGTGGGCTGGCAAAATGCCAACCTTAACCCGCAGTGTGCGGGTTACGGGCCAACCTACAGGCCCACTTTTTTTTTTCGAAAAAAAATTCCTATTTTTTAAAAAGGATTGAAAATATGAGACACATATATATGAGTCATTAAATTTACCTTCCTAGCATCAATCATTTTTTTTATAAAAATTTAAAAACATAATCTACAATTCAAGAGATAAAGTTATTAAATTTGTCAAAGTTTATAAACAAAACATAAACATATCCTCAAGCAGCCAACATATAATAATTTTGTTTAAAGAAGAAGAGAAGAGGCTAAGATTTTTTCTTTTTGGATTGGGAAGTACTAAGATAGGAGTGGAAAACTTATAAATTTTGTAAAATTATTATATATATATAAAAAAAAATTTTGCAGGCCAACCCGCGAGCTGTGCGTTGCAGGCCTATGCGACCCGTATTTTTGTGAGTTGAAATTTTCCTAACTCTAACCTGTCAAAACCCGCGAACTCACAAGTTGAATATGTAGGTTGGGCCTATATTACCGAGTACAGTATGACAAACTCCTTGTATTATTATTAAAAGCCTGGGTCATCATCTCCTACTCCTCTTGTCCAACTCCATGTTTTGCTAGCTTTTAATATTATTCCTATTACGTCCTCATACAAAATTTCTAATCATGCTATAATCTCTTTCGCTGCTAAGGCTTTTATTGTTGTTGTTGTTGTTGTTATGTGAGTATTTGGCATTACTTATTTTTCAGAAATAAGTATTTATTACATAAGTCGAAAAAAGACTTCTCTCATATACTTACCTCATGTATCGTGAATCATGAATTACAAACACTTATTACTTAAAAATAAATTATCCCAAATTAACACTATATTAATTTAACAATTTAAAAATACTACAATTAAACGCCCCTTCCCAAAGGTCATCGTTTTCCTTTTATCAACCTCTGTTTCATTCCTCCACTCGGCTGGTTTGCAGTACTACTAAGTATTACTCCCTCCGGTCCTAATTATAAGACAAAGTTGACTTTTTTGGAGAAATTAAGGAAGCCAATTTAATTACTTTAGAGTATTTATATTTTTATTTTTTTCTCCAAACTAATTAATTTGACCAATAAACTAATATATAGTCTAAGGATACTAAAAATATAAACACTCTAAAGTTATTTAATTGGCTTCCTTAATTTCTCCAAAAAAGTCAACTTTGTCTTATAATTAGGACCGGAGGGAGTATATGACAAATTTATCAATAATTATATTCGTTTCTTTCTCACACAATTAATTGAATCAACCCAGAGTTTATCCAAATTTGATTGACCGCAAAACCCGTTGAGAGAGTGGGGCTTCACGATCCAAGTGATGAGAATGAGCTCACTGTACCATTCCCTCTCCTGCTTTCCTACTGCTGCTACTGAATCATATGAGATCCCATAAGATTCAATAATACGCCACCCGCTTCTCCTCCTGTTAATTTCCTCTCTCTGTCTGCCTTGTTAACTTCGTAGTTTCTGGTCCTTTTCCTCACTCTGTTTTTTAGCACTCCCCTTGTGCGCTGTAATTGTGATGTAGCCCAGTTTTACTGTACTACTTCTTTTTCTGATGGGGAAGAAGGGAGGTACCTCCTGGTTGACCGCTGTGAAAAGGGCATTTAGATCTCCCACCAAAGACACTGACAAAAGGAACCAGGAAGAAGACGACGACAAGGTAAATAATTCACTGCTACTTAACTTCGATTTTCCCCCTATCATCCATTTCTGTTCTTGTCAAGAATCATACATTTCCTGAATTCCTTTCTTTTTTTAATTTTTTTTGCAGAAGAGAGAAAAACGACGATGGATTTTCAGAAAAACACCGAATCTGGACGCAGCGGTGAGTATCCAGCACACTCCGACAAAGCAGAACTCCGATTCGGCACCTACGACGGCCGGTCGTGTACCTGTGCCGACGGTGACGGCGTCGGTGACAGATCAGAACAATGCGCTTGCCGCGGCGGTGGCGAAGGCTGAAGCGGCGATGGTCACCGCTCAGGCGGCTGTGGAAGCTACTAGATTGAAGAGGCCTTCGAATCAAGCTAGGGAGAACTATGGTGCTACGGTGATTCAAACTGCTTTCAGAGGATACCTTGTAAGTGGAGCTATTATAGATCTGAGTTCATACATAAAACCCTCCACATGTTTGATAAAATGACTGTGAGAAGAAAAAAAAGAACGAAAGCCAACTTACATATTATTTCTTTCACTTTGAAGGCAAGGAGGGCTCTTCGAGCACTTAAAGGGTTGGTGAAATTGCAAGCTTTGGTGAGAGGTCATAATGTTCGAAAGCAAGCAAAGATGACCCTTCGGTGCATGCAGGCTCTGGTTCGAGTACAAGCCAGAGTGCTTGACCACCGCTTGAGGGTCTCACACGAGACCAGTAGTAGAAAATCCACATTCAGTGACACTAACAGCGTTTGGGAGTCTCGGTATCTTCAGGATATTTCAGACAGGAGATCAATGGTAAGTGAAGAAATGAAATGAACTTTTTAACTTCCCTTGTGGAATATGAGCAATTATGAGATGGTTAAAAAGTGAAGAATAAAAAGGACCCTTTTTCCTGTTTCTTCCTAAGTTGTTTATCAAACTACAGTATTGGAACTGTTCACCGATGGAAACACAATCCGTTTGAATTTGGTTCTTTTTTTTTTCTGGTGACAGTCAAGAGAAGGAAGCAGTATTGCAGACGACTGGGATGAACGCCGACACACAGTTGAAGAAGTTAAAGCCATGTTGCAGCAGAGGAAAGAAGCTGCAGCTATGAAGCGTGACAAGTCATTGTCTCAAGCTTTTTCGCAACAGGTTCTTTTTTTACCTTTCTCTCTCTGTTTTTTCTTGATTTTCCGAAGTTCTTGAGCTGATTAATTGGTTGTATATCTGGTAACAATGTTGCAGCTTTCGAGAAATAGTTGGAACTCATCGATTGGAAATGAAGATGAACTGGAAGAGAGACCGAAATGGCTGGACCGGTGGATGGCTTCAAAGCCATGGGAGACCAGAGGAAGAGCTTCGACTGATCAGAGAGACACCATTAAAACTGTAGAAATTGACACTTCTCAGCCTTACTCATATCTGGGATCTAACTACAGAAGATCACATCCAAATTATCAATACAACCCACACCAACCCCAGAGACATTCTGTGGCTTCCCCACTCCACAGAAGCCACCAAAATAGTTCTATTCATCAATCTCCTGCAACCCCATCTCCTGCAAAATCAAGGCCTATTCAAATCCGGTCGGCGAGCCCTCGATGTGGTAGGGAAGATAGAAGCTTCCATACATCTCAAACCCCAAGTTTGAGGTCCAATTACCATTATGCTGGAAGCCTGTACCAAAATGGAAGGGTTGGAACAAGTATCAGTGGTGCGGGTACATTGCCTAATTACATGGCGGCAACAGAGTCTGCGAAGGCCCGAGTTCGGTCTCAGAGTGCACCGAGGCAGAGGCCATCGACACCGGAGAGGGACAGGGCAGGATCAGCAGCTAAGAAGAGGCTTTCATTCCCTAATGCTCCAGACCCTTATGGTGCTGCAATGGGTTATGGGAATTATGGGCACAGTTTAAGAAGTCCAAGCTTCAAAAGCGTGAGTGGTCCACACTTCGGGTTGGAGCAGCAATCCAATTATTCTTCTTGCTACACTGAGAGTCTTGGTGGCGAGATTTCTCCGTCTTCAACCGGTGATTTTAGAAGGTGGTTGAGATGATTAGAAGCCAAACTCTTGATAACCATTAACAAAGTGAGAGATCTGCAGGTTTTATCTTCGTTTTTTAAGGGACTAAATAAAAGATATTGATGCTAGAATTACTTTTCATTAACCTGCTTACCCTAAATTGTTTTGGGGCGGCCTGAATCAGATATAGCCATGTAGGAGCTGCAAATTCCTGGTTACTAGTTGCTAGGAAGCTGATGAGAATTATTGATGCGTGTGTTTATCATTCTTTCCAATCAATTTTATGGATTGTCCTGTGAAAAAAGTAACCCGTAATCTTCAGTTTCTTGGGTATTTTCCCTGTACTTTTTTCATCTGTGTCTCTCAGTCATCGGAGACGGTTACAAATCAATAATTGTTATGGATGATCAAGCGCAATTAGCACAATGTTCTTGCTTAGAGATAATTAGTTGTGTGAATCAGAAACTTTTTTCATTCTGAAAGATGTCAATTTATAATCCATTCATCCTCAAGGAAATCACTTACTGAAATCTTAGATCCATTTGGAGCATTGAAATAGTTCGCTGCTATTTTGTGTCATCAATTTGATGTTATAAATATTTTTTTTTGGCTTGAATTTAAATTCCATGCAGAGCAGGGCTAGAATAGCTTAGTTGTGAGGATGAGGATGAGGATGTATATGTGAAAGATAATTACAACTATTAATTAATCCATTCGTACGTGTTATTCAAGGCTGAGCTTGGTGAATGGTCCCGCTGTTGCTAATAAGGGAAGAAAGTAATGCCATGGAGCAGTACATTTTTGTGATAAAGACGAGTGCTATGTGGAAACTCAAATTTGATGGTTTTTTTCTTTTCAAATTTACCCAACTCTCTCTCATCACTCTTTTCTCCTACATTTTTTTTTTCCTTTTTCCTAATTTGTTATATTTTTTACTTATTCCCTTAATAAATAAGAGTATATTGAGAGAAGAAAGTAGGTATCTTGCATATTTATTATTTTTAACTATTTTTAACTAACTTCTTAATAAATGTAAAACAAATATTTGGCTCTTAAATTTTGAACAACAGAAATATCATTGAATCTCATATACAAAATCACACAAATTGGTATAGTCAACGGAGTAAAACACGGTCAAACCACCACAAAGGTTGGTATTCTAGTCTGTGATATGTTTGGGAATCAGTGTATGGGAAAGGTATGCAGATTTATGGAATGATTGCATAAGAGCAGGAGTTGGACTCTGCGGTGATTCAATGCTTTCATTCAAGGCTTCAAGCGTCGTCTTTCTTAAATCAGAGCCCTAAGAATGTAAAAGCAAAAGCATCTTCCCATGAGAAAAAGCAGAATATTTGTAGGATGCTAAAAGCCAAAGGAAGTACCGTAAGTGTGCGTCTTCTCAGAGATCCATCCATGATTTGTACTTTCTCTACAGTACACCCCACATGCAAAAAATGACACTATCATTATTACATCCGCCTTTCCTCCTTCCTCCTTTGCGAAAAGATGATAGGCTGTAACATATGAATAATTGGATCAAATATCAACGGTTCAGATTTAATATATTATTAAAATATTATTATTATATTAAAATTTAATCCAATTATCCATATACTGCAACGAACCATCTTTTATAGAAAAGGAAAGTCGATCCATCATTATTTCATTTTGACCAAACAAAAATTATTCCATTACATAAGGCTGTGCGGTACAAAAAAATTAGGGAACATTGCGCTTAGTGCCAACGAAGACAAATTACTGCCGCAAGGTCCACAGAAATCTCAGAATTACTGACACGTCCAAAGGGACATGAGGGTAATAAAATGTAATTAGCCAATTACTATTTTGACGTTAGGTAAAGTTAAAGGAAAAAGGCAAGCGGCTTGCACTCGTTCACACAAGCGTCTTGCGTCTGCAACTCTGTGACTCGTCGCCGCTTGTCGTCATCAACGAGTTCCCTCGTCGTCGCTGTGCCCGCCAGTCCTCGTTGCGCCCTCTCTCATTGGTGTGAGATCCTCGAAGCTTTCACCCACTCTCAGATTTGTCTTCATCATGTTTTGTTAGGTTTTTTCGTCTTTTTCCCTTTCAACTTTCCCTTTTATCGCCGGTATGCAGGTGGAAGTATCTCTCGCTAGTGTGCGTTTGAAATAATATGTACTGGTCCTTTCTTGGTTCTTTATCTAGTATTGTTGTTAGACCCTAGCAAAATGTCATCTTGTCGAAATAACTGTCTCAATCTTATTGGTGAGTTTCCTGTATTTTTAGGATTGTCTGCCCAGTCAATTCTTGTTGCCTTTAAACCGATAGGAGAATGATTCAAAATTCAAATGAGGACTTGGAAACCTCTTTGGGAGATTCAAGGTTTACTTTTGCTACATCTTATGCCTTAATCTTATCCATATGCTTTTCTAGAGTAAATTCTCGCCTCTTGAATTTTCTTTGTTCAGACAATAGTGTGTTGCCTTCTACATATCCTTCATTTTCCCTCACATGTATGCGTCAATTCCTTTCTTGTTTGTTTTTGGAATGACCAATAACATTCTGTTTCTAGGTGGGTATTTCGGAGGAGATGGGAAGAAGGTGATTGCCTTGCCAACTAGTTTTTAAGACATTACCTTGTGCACAAAGTCTTCCTCCTGTTCTTGCTTATCGTGATAACAAATATTTACAAACTTGTTATGGTAGCTTTTAATCAGATATGTTTGGAAGAAAAAAATCACACATGGTCTACAAAGTTAATAGAATTTGGTTTTATTAGAACTAATTTGAATTTTTAAGTTCTTTTAACTGAAAAACTTAACATTTAGGGTCCTTATTAGATGTAACCCCGCCCTCTTCCATTATCCACTAACACGAAGTCTCCTTTGTAGAGTAAATTGAGAATACCCCAAACAAATTCTTTCTGATTTGATATGTTTTCTTATGATTATGCCATTAGCAACTTGAGACACTCTTTCCTTTTTAACAAGTTGAGATCTTAGTTTTTGTTTTCATTTATTTTGGACTTCCTGCGGTCACATTTTTGGATATAAGCGAGTGGTTGGGGCTACATTAATCATTGCCTCCCTGGTTTCTAGATGTAAAAATGATGAGGTGATTTTTTTTAGATTCACAGTGACTTTAACTGGAAGGTGACCCTAGGGGTGTTCAAAGTATCCCGGTCCCGGTTGTCTCGGCCCAGTCCCGGATATTTTATCCCGGGAATTTCCCATCCCGGCCGGGACCGGGATCACACCTTGTGATCCCGGGAATTCCCGGTCCCGGTTTTTTTTTTCTTTTTTCCTTAAAAAATAGGTTATTATTTTATTTTTGTATTTTTTACCCCATAAATTAAGTTATCATTTGATAAAATGTATATCACATATTTAGTTAGAGTTAAATTGTATATATCGTGATACAAATCCTAACTATATAATGTATAAAGATAATAACAAAAATGATGAATGTGATAATAATATGTTATTTATCAATTCTAACTCAATTTATGTGATTTTTATGACCTTATTAGGTGTTAAATAATTACTTTAAACACTATATTATAAAAAAATTTAACTAATATAATTATATTATTAAGACCGGGAATTCCCGATCCCGGTCCCGGGAATTCCAGGTCCCGGTTGTCCCGGGAATTTCCCGGGACCGGGACCGGGAATGAGATCCCAGTCCCGGGAAATCCCGGGACGGGAACCGGGAATGGGTATTCCCGGTCCCGTCCTGGGATTTGAACACCCCTAGGTGACCCTATGAATCTAAACGACTCAAGAACTCGAAATGGTGTGTGCTTGACTGATTCTATTGACAGTAGCAACACATGATTGTCCACATTCAGATCTATTGACAATGATCATTAACAAGAAGGCCAGAGAGAAAAAGAAGAGAATCTTGGTTTCAAAATAAAAAAGTATATCATTGTGTGGAAGATTCCAGGAGGCCGGTCCTACTCCTAAGACTCGTAAGAATCCTAATCCATGTAAAGCAATGTTATAAACATTTGTATTTTTGGTACATGCAATTATAGCTTGTGATGTGTATGTATTTGGAAGTCCTTTTTTTGTATAATGTCAGTAGATACACCTAGAGTTAGTGAATACACATGCAACTTGTAGAGTTTTTTTTTGGATGGGTTGCCAAAATGGTGTATATTCATAAAAGATGCATACAAAGTTGTGATTTGGATATAATGTTATATATTCTGATGCAATCTGAGTTGTCACTTTGGTATGTGCTATCGTCATGTCCTGCACTCTAAATAGCCATTGCCTTACTCTGAACTTGTCATTTGACAGAGATTAACTTATGAGGTATGAGGTGACTTGTCAATGCTTGAACCTTAATTGGTCATTTATATGATGCTAAAAACATGATATAATCTGTAAATCTATTTTGGTCATAATATGATAAAGAAGTTATAGATTATGATATAAAGTGACTTGTCAATCTAAGCCCAGTCACTTGTCAATGCTTACACCTTAACTAGTCATTTATGTGATGCTAAAGCCATGATATAAAATTATATATTTTGATGTAATATGATATAAAGTTATACATGCTATAAATCTATTTTGGTCACAATATGATAAAAAGGTTATCGATTATGATATTAAGTGGCTTGTTAATCTAGGCACATTCACCTATCAATGCAGGCACATTAACTTGTCAATGCAGGCACCTTAACTAGCTATTTATGTGATGCTAGAGGCATGATATAAAATTATATATTTTGATGTAATATTATATAAAGTTATATATAATATAAATCTATTTTGGTCATAATCTGATAAAAAGGTTATAGATTATGATATAAAGTGACTTGTCAATCTAGACACATTCACTTGTCACTGCAAGCACCTTTGTTTATCAATGCTTCCACCTTGTCACGTATGTGATGCAAAAGTATGATATAAACTTATATGTTTTGATACAATATGATATATCAACGAGTGCTTCTATTAACTAGAAAATGTGCTGGCATTGACAACTAATGGTGCTAGAAATGACAACTCACTTTATATCACAATGCTAAATAAAATTGTAATCAAAATATAAACTATATATATATAAAAAAATCATATGTAACTTGAATTAATGTAAGATCAAAATATGTAACTTGGATAAGATCAAAATGGCAAACAACTTTAATCATTTTAATCTAATATAGATGGCAAGCTTAAATAAGCATGTTGTTACAAGTAAACCACTTAAGTAAATACTAAAATACAAGGAGAAACTAACTGCAAGTCAAAAAGATTGGAATCGTGTTGACTGCTGCTTAAGCCTCTTCACAATAGTGCAAATTTTCTCTTGTTTTTGGTCTGAGGACAAGCATCAATTAATCAATCTAATAAGAGAAAACTATGAATTTTTGCGGAGCAACTGCTAGATTTGATCAAGGCATCTGCACTTATTTTGATATTCTTCCACACAAGTTAATGGGCATTGATGCATGCACAGCTCTTCAACTAGTTTTTAGCTCAAATTCTTGACCCTCAGATTCCTCATAAAACTCATCCTTGTCATTTATGGAAGGGGTTCCCTATCACGATCAGGTAGCTATTTGTCTTCCTGATTTCATTGCACTGCAGTGAATCATCCAACAATAACAAGTGTATATTTAAGTAAAGTTAAACTTCAATACAAGTAACTATGCAATATTGTCAAAGATTCTATCCCAAAGAGTACAAGTACTGGAGCAAAAAAAATAAAACTTAGTCAGGATGATGAATTGCAACATAGCTGCCGGTACCCACTCTCTCTAAGTAATGCCAATAGCACTGCAAAAACAATTTGGAGTTATTATACTAAACTTTTAAAAGTTTTGAAAGAGTTAGAGAGCTTGAGTACAGTTTAATAGGAACTAAGACCTCATTGACCTCTTGTTTGAGTTTTTCCCAACAAATAACAGCATATACAACCTCAGGGTGGGCTACTAATGAAGGTTAATGCAGTAAGAAACATGGACAAAAATGTCTCCTTCAAATTAAATGATTGATTTTGAAATTGTGAATTTGCCCGTGATATATATGATAGCTAAATGTCATTATGTGCAATATATGCAATCAAGACCCGTCATTATATGAATATGCCTATTAGGGGTGGGCATGGGTAGGGCGAGACCCCTGCCCGATGCCCTGCCCAAAGGATGAACGGGCTACATTTTGCAGCCCGATGCCCGGCCCTACCCGCTAAAAGCCCTAACCATTTTGGGCTGGGTAAGGGTGGGCTGGGCAGGGTGGGCTTCCCTGCCCAAGTGAAAACGTGTTATCTTGTCCACTTATGAAAAATATAATTCCTTATGAATTTCATAAACATTCCTGTAGTTACTAATACCATATATGTTTTAATTTCGCCCTAAGTAATATGAACTTCAAATACATTCGATGATTTCACATCTTGGGATATTTCAAAATAAGTTTACAACTTAAGTCTTGAAATTTAAAAAATACCATATGTCTTAACAAATATCCATACTTTAAAAATTAAACAACATCCATAATCCATTATAAATAAGAAAACAAAATGATTGTAATTAAAGCCGTGAAATTAAAGTTGTTTGCATCAATTCAATGTCCCAAAAGTTGATCAAATGATGAAGCATCTGGAAAGAAAATAAAAAGCAACTATAATTTAATACAGCACAAAGTAAAGAAGAAAGGAAGAAATCTACTTGTAAATAGTGTTTAGTGGTTAGGGCAAAAAAGAGAGGATCAGAAGAGTATTATACAATAGACAATATATATTTTAAATAAAAATATATATATGAAATAATATTTAATTGATATGAAATTTTATATTTTAAATAAATGAAAATAATTTTCAGGGCAGGGCCAAATGGGTAGGGCAGCACGCCTTGCCCGATGCTCGGCCCTGCCTGGTTATTAGCCCGCCCAAAGCTGCCCAAAATTTTTTTGGGCCACTTTTTTAGAGCTGGGCTGAGCAATTTTTTTCAGGGCTAGGGTGGGCGCACCGAGCTACTGGGCACCATGCTCACCCCTAATGCCTATTCTAACAGTATCTCTTCGCATTCACTTCTGCATCTTCTAGTCTTTTAGAAGTCTCAATGAAATTCCCCTAGTTCCCATGATTCCACTTAGTTTTTTGAATATGTGAAATCAAGACCCATCATTAATGTAAAGTTCAACGGTGACGCGGTCCCAAGCGTGGAATGTCGAACCAAAAACATAAAGAGGAAATCAGACTCAGGTTCCAAGCAAACATTAACAAGGACTTACCTTCTTTAACGGCGACGAGGAGAGCGGCGGGAGTCACAGTGGAGCCGAGAGTGAGAGATTGACAGCGTGCGGTGCAAAGAGTGAGGGCCGATGTGGAGCAGAGTGAGACCTGGCACGACGAGCAGCATGGTAACATCTGGGGATGAGCAAAAAACCTGATGGTCCAGGTAACCCGGTCTAACCCGAGGTGACTCGGTCCAGTTTGATCCAGTAAAAAATAGCTATATAACAAAAAAGATTGGACCATACCAAACCAACTACTCAGGTTGGACCGGATTCAAGACCAGGTTTTCAGTCCACATGGTCAGTCTAATCTGACCTGAATCATTCATTTAAAAAAAATAAATAAATGGGTCTGCACCTAACTTCCCTCTCATTATAATAAAAAAAAAAGTCACCCAATACCCACTCCACCCACTTGAACCACACAGTGTCATAAACTCACTTTCTTTCTTATTATAACCAAAAAAAAAAAAAAAGTCACCCAATACCCACACCAGCCACGTGAACCATACAGTGTCACAAACTCACTTTCTTTCTTATTGATTTGACACTCTGCACCAACTTCACTCCATCAATCTCACCTCCCTACCGGAAAAAATGGCGCCTCCTCCCCTTCATTAATCTCAGCCCGTGCCTCCTTGCCTTCAATCTCACTTCACCCTTGCTTCCCTGACCCTCAATCTTACGGTGCTCGCCTCCTCGCCTTCATCAATCTCAGCCCTCGCCTCCTGCTGCTGGTCATCCTCTTAGCGTCAATCCCTCTGTCTTGTGCTGCTGCTGGTATTCCTCGTGGAGTCGCTCCGAACGCCCGCTCTAATTCTCTTCTCAATCGGCATCCTTCCCCCTATTTTCATTCCTCTAGTTTTTTTTTTAATTTTTGCAGATAAAAAAAAATATATGTATTGGACTACCCAGACCAGTCTATCAGCCCAATAGACCAAGTCCAGTCTAACCCGAGTTCAGGTTGTTACCAGACCTCATGTTGCCCTTTTCAGCCCAAGGTTTTAACCAGACCAGACCTCGGTCTAGCCTCTAACCCGGTCTGGTTTGGTCCATGATCATCCCTAGTAACAACCACAAGTGGTCGGGAGTCACACAGATTCCAAGGCGAGAGGCTTCTATGAATGAACCAAAATGGAGAGGGTGTCTCTGTTAATTTTCTTCTCTATTTATTTTTTATTGAGTGTATTTATCATTAGATTAATTTTTAATGATTAAGATTTATTATGGTAGATTTTTATTATAATGATATTATTTACATATTATTAAATATTAACCATTGAAAGTTGATTTAATGGTAGATATCCTTAATGAAGAGTAAATGGAGAGGGAAATCAATGGAGACACCCCTCTCTCCAAAACCTGTCGATGTTTTTCCCTGTGTCTCTTAGTTTCGCTTTCAAATTAACAAAGGCAAAATGGTAATTGGCTAATTACATTTTATTGCCCTCATGTCTCTTGGGACGTGTTAATAATTCTGAGATTTCCTCATACCTTGTAGCAATAATTTTTCTTTCTTGAAACCTGAGTGCAATTTTCCCAAAAAACTATGACTGTGGTCTGTATTGAAAGCTTAATAATTCATAATACTATTTTTTATTTTAGATATAAGACATAGTTAATTTTTTCGGAGAGGTTAAGAAAGTTAAATAAGTTAATCATATTATATATTGTGTATCATTATATTATATATCAGTTTATATATTAGGCAAAATAGTTTGGAGAAAAAATAATAAATATAAATATTTTAAAGTAATTTAATTAGCTTCATTTTCAAAAAAAGTCAACTTTATTTTATATTTAGGATTGAAGGTAGTATTATTTTTCAAATTTTTTATTACAAAAGATTTTTATTTAAAAAATCCATAAAAAAGTAACTAGATCTATGTCACAAAATTAATTTAGGTGTTTGTTTGTTTTTTTTTTTTTGCCAACTAATTTAGGTGTCTGTTGGGTGAAAGCTTTGTCATCAATGACCAACATTGTTTCTTTCATAAATGACTAAAGTATATATTTAGTCTTTTATGTTTGCATGAAGTTTTATTTTAGTCTTTTAAATTTATAAAGTCTATATTTAATCCCTCAATCTTAACACCGTTAGTCTCATCTAACGGAAAATGTTGACCTATCGAAGTTACATTATTTTAATCCTAATAGACTGTCACATCAACTCAATTTTTTTTTAAATAATCATGGTTTAATTACATAATAAAAAATTCTCAGATTTTAATTATTATTATTTTTCATCTTCTCCTCACTCACTACTACAAAAAAACGTTTTTAACGTCTTTTTTTTATGCCTTTTAACGTCTAAAAACAAGGGGACATTTATGTGAGCGACGTAGTAAAAAATAACAATAACGCCCGTAAATAAAAGGACGTGTAAAGTCTGGACTTTAGACGTCCCCATTTTAAAAAGGGACGTCTAAAGTGCTACACTGACACTTTAGATGTCCCCATTTTAAAATGGGGACGTCTAAAGTGTCACTGTACCACTTTAGATGTCCCCAATTTAAAATTGGGACATCTAAAGTGTTTTTCTTTTTTAAAAAAAATCGTTTATATTACAGATTTGAACTAAACAGTATTTAAAACCAGAAATTACATATCATTGTCAATAAAACTACAGATCTAGTATCTGAAATCCAAATTTAGACAATAATAACTCCAAAGCTGAAATCTCACAGGGAGAAGATGAAAACAATAAGAGAAATTAGTTGCAAAAAACTTAAATCCTTCTATTATTGAAATTCATTTTCTCGTAATAATGAATAGAGAAGAGCGACAGGGAGAGATGAACCTCGTTTTCTTAGCGGGAACGTAGCCATGAAGCATGTTTCAGAGTCCTGATCTACAAACCATAACAATACAAGTTAGAAGATAAAATAGAAGGAAAACCCAAAGAAAAAAGAGAAAGAGGATAAAATAATAAAAAATGGTAAAAAAGCATAACAGATCTGGAGGTAAAAAAAAGAGAGAGAAAGGAATAAGCAAGAGTAAAAGGAGCATATAAAGAAGAAGAAGCAAGAGTTCAAGGCATGGTGGTAGTGTCTCTTATTATGTTTGCGGCGATGGAAAGAGAAAGATGAGTGTAAAAGTAATATAAAATTGATAAATAAAGACTGTCAGAAAAAATTTGAATTATTTTTTACGTTCCCAATTTAATTTAGGGACGTCTAAAGTTGTTCAGTTATTTTTTTTTACTTTAGACGTCCCTATATACTTTGAGGACATCTAAAGCTTTAAAAAAAATTTTCTTTTTTTTAAATGAGGGACACCCTTTGGCGTCCCTCATCCAAAGGGTGTCCCTCATTTAAAAAAAAAAATTTAAAGCTTTAGACGTCCCCAATGTATATGGGGACGTCTAAAGTAAATTTTTTTTTTTTACGTTAGATGTTCCTAATTCAAATAGGGATGTCTAAAGTCTGTAAAGTTACATTTTAGACGTCCCTATTTAGATTGGGGACGTTTAAAGCTATTCAATTCTCACCCATAATTATAAAAATGTCACCGTCTTTATTTTTTACCTCCTTTTTTAAAAAGAGACATCCTTTAGGGACGTAAAATATATATTCTGTAGTAGTGACTCCGATGCCCTTCTCACTGGCCATCGTTTCTATTGAACCAGTTCTAGAAACCTTTTGGTTTCTTTCCCAAGATTTGGGGGGTTCTGAGACTCAAATTCAAAGATCACCAACCCTATTTTGAAACTTGTTTTCTCTACAAGAAGTCCCTTGGGGACAATAGAGACATCCTCATGTATAGGTTAGCGACCCAAAGTCCTTGTTATTGATTAAACTTTTTCTTGTGATATGTAATTTGTGGTTTACAATTCTATCCAAGAACAAAATTTCTCCATAAATTATTCTCATATCCTCCTCTAATAATACAGTTTGATATCATTATGTTAGGAGATTTTGCCAGAGATTGATTGGGGGTTAATCTTTGTTTTGTATTTTGATAGTCTTTGTTTTGGAAAGGTCCCTGATGAGCTAAGAAAAAATGAAAAAAATGATTTAAAAAATAGGAATTTTCTCTCTCTCATTGTTATTTTAATTAAAATATGAATTTACTAAAAAATTTGACGTAATGTGGCAACCAACTAAGATCAAAATAATGAAATTTTGATGAATCAACATTTTCTGTTAGATGAGATTAATAATGTTAAGATTGAAGGACTAAAAGTATACTTTATAAATCTAAAAAACTAAAATAAAACTTGATACAAACATAAAGGTTTTAATGTATGCTTTAGCTTTCATAAAGTAATGAATTATGAGTAGATGAACTAATATCTATAATTAAGGAAACTATAAGGATCTTAAAAAGAAAAAAAGAAAGAAAGAATTATCGTGAGGTTTTAAGAAAGGGAGAATTGTCCAAAAATATCTGGGTGGCAAATTAATTGCTGATTGCTACCAAATGTGCAAGCGATCTTCCGTGTGTGCAAGCAATCTTCCGTTTTGTGCAAACCATCTTTCATGTGTACAAAAATCTTCCGTATAAATATGCAAGCGATCTTCCGTTTTGTACAAACCATCTTCCATGGTAGCATTCAACAATTAATTTGCCAAAAAAGTGTTTATCAGCAATTCTCCCTTTAAGAAATGAATTTAATTACCAAATAATTTCAATGATAAGAGTGAGGGTCATAAATCTATTATCATTTTCTATACTGAAACTTGTCATTATATTATCTTAAATTATTATAAAAATTTTGGATGATTAAACTCCTCCTTCAGAACTTTATAGCAATTCCCCAAACTACAAGTGCTTCATTAATAATAAGATAAAATTATAGAAATTTGCATAATAATTGTTTCTTTTCCCAAAAAAAAAATCCCCTAACCTAGCATAGCCCTCCTCCATAGGGAGACACACAGCACATTGTTCACTTGAGGGCTAGAACCTAGCTACAGGTCCCATTTAGGCATTTATGGAAGGTGTTTCTCTATTTCAAAATGGATATGACATCACATCGTTGTAAGGATTATGTCCTGGGTCCTGCGTTGGCAGGTTTAATTCCTGTATACCGAAACTTGTTGATTTGATCGAGTCATGTAATTAACTCTTGTGTTTGGAGGAGAGATATATATATATATATATATTACTTTTAAAAATATTTTACAGATGAAGTTCAAACGTCAAACCTTAATGTAGAGTTAAAAATGTATTCCAATGATCCAGTGGAACATTTCTTTGTCTTGCTAAAATACACTTGTTAATGTCGTAGCTGGAGGTGTGTGAATGTAATGCAGGGACAGAACGTTGACAGTAACTTTTAAGTGCTGGTTCTTTTTTTTAAAAAATTACAGTGGCTTCTGACTTTTTAAAAATTAGAGTGTTTGGGTTGGCCATTTGGCAATTGATTTTTTTCTTTTTTAAAAGTAGCTTTTGAGAAGAAACTCAAAAGTTTGGCTTTTTTAAAAAAATCCCCTTCTACCATCACCAATCCAAACACAAATCATATTTATAATATGACTTTTATCCTATCCAGCTTTTATAAAAGTTAGATTAAAAAAAAGTCACTTTTATCACCGCTAACCCAAACAGATCCTACAAAAATTTGGGAGAATCACTATTAAGTCAAAAGAAAAGATTGTAATCAGCAAAAGTCCAAATAACAAGTTAGCATTTATGCATATCATGTTTTACATCAAAACCTGTACTCTAGGTGCCACACAGGGACTAGCTTCTCTGCTCCAAATGGAGGGTATGAAGGAATTATGCTATGGTTGATATAAGAGAATTAAGTGGAGGGAAGGGGAAGTGAAAGTGGAATTAGAATATTTACTTGCTTGGTTGCCTTGAAGTCACTTCCATGGAAAGCCTAATTCCATCAAAATGGGTGGAAGTGGGTTCCATCTCAGCCACCTGAGAACTAGGTCACTTCCATGGAACTCATATTTTTCAGATTATTATACCCTTAATAATTTAACATATTGCCAAGTGTATCCTTTTCGTATACCGATCCAAATTTCTCCCACCCCTGAAAGCCTTCCCCAGCATCCTCATCCCGATCCCCCAGCGATCTTCAACATCCTCGTCTCCTCGGTGATATCCAGTGTCCTCCCCCCCGATGATCACCGGCGTCATCCTTCCCTCGACGATCTCTGACGTCCTCATCCCCCCCTTCTGTAAGTCTTCTCTGTGATCTCTGACGTCACTCACCTTCTACCCCTTACGAGTTTTCTTACCCTTCTCCGACAAGGATGGTGCTTGTTCTTTGTTTGCCTTCACACCAAACAGACTTTTGCGACGGTGACGACGATGGCGAACCCCGTGGTGATGTTTTGAGTCAACGGTAACGGTGAACCCTTAAGAAAACAATGCTCAAATTGATGAACCTAGCTGCCATTGATTTCGACTTTGTTCAAACTCATTCAAAAATGGTGAACCCCTCCCATCTGTTGCTTCACGATTCTTCTTCGATTTTAGATTTCAATTTTAACTTCTCCTATTCTGGTGCTTCACTGTTCTTCAAGATTTTTGCCCATGGAGATTGGCTTGAGCTGCGACTAAGTTAGGTTCTTCGATATGGGTTTTGGATTTCATCGATTTAGGTCTCTGTCTCTAGTATTTGGCAGTGTGTTCATCGCACGATCTCAACTCCGTCACATTCATCGATCTATTTTGTTTTTGCTAGTTATTGCTAATTTTTGCATTTTCGAAAAATTGTTGTTGAAGACAATAGTTACGATCGTTTTTGTCACGCCTTTACGTTAGTTTCACATTTACCAAAAGTATTTGCTGAAACTGATATGCGGTTCAGTAGGCAACACAGGAATAACATAAATATACTGATAATATGCGCATAATTACAGAAAATCCCTATAAGGGTTCGTACATGATACTTACAATTAAGGTAGCCACACAGAGCTACTAGGGTGTCTAAACCCATCCTAGTGAAAAGGAGACTTCTTCCCACCTTCCCATCTTCAATTTTTTTGAGCTAATTTCAAAACTTCATAACTTTTTGCATATAACTTCACATGATTCATATGACCCATCAAATTAAAGCTCAGGATGTCTACTTTCACCCTGTAAAATTTCATAATTTATGGATATCATTTGTTCATCCCAAAATCACATAACAATCTCACTGTCTCGCGGAAAATTTCACCGGAAGCATAATCACTTCCTCCAAAATTCACCATTTTATTTTCTTTAATATCCCAAAGATATAAGAATCATTAAGGAATAAATTTGGGGTTCCTGCTAAATCGGGGGTTAACAATCCACTTATTTCAAACTTATTTTCTAGCCTCCAATCCCAAAATTTGGGGTATTACAGTTTTAATCTTTGATATAAATGAATTTTTATCGCTGATTTGTTTTATTTTATGATTTGGATTTTGAATGAATTTATCATTCATGGTGGAAGAGTTTAATCCTGGAGGAGGTTGGACGAAGAAGATGATGAACTTGGGTTGTTTGTTTGTTTTTTTTTTTGTTAGATGAGGGTATTTTGATACTTTGATATTATAAATACATATATAAATTAAAAATAATACCACACTTCTACTGACATACCAAACACATTTTAAAACTCACTTTCACCCCTACTTCTAATTCCACCCACTTCTATTTCTACTCCCTATTTTATCAAAAACTCTTCTATAATACCAAACGAGGCATCAGAGATGCAACAGTCTTGCATGACGTGAACTTGACTGTTGAGCTTGTGACCTCAGGTAATTTCCTTTTTTTTGTTTTGTCTTTCCAGTACCGCAAAAAAAGAAAAAAGAAAAAGAAAAAGAAAAGTAACTCATTTGTTTGCGTGAGACTTTTTGATATATATATTCATTTCTTAAATCTTATTCTCCCAAAAACAATAGGGCCTACAGTTGGAAAAACGAGCTGGTTTGTAACGGGCTCGGGTCTAAACGGATCGGTCCATTTAGGTTCGAGTTCAAAAAAGTATAGAAATTTTGAGACCCGGCCGGCCCGTTTATATAAATCCCGTGGGTTTTAGGCCCATTTAATTTTTTTCCTTTTCTTTTTTTTTGCCATGACATTTTTTCCCCTTATTCTCCTAAAAATTAAAATACCTAATTTAAAACATAAATATCATCAAAACTAATTTATAACATAAATATTATCCAAGTTTAATAAAACACAAACACTAAGACTTAAATCCAAACTATAATTAATGTCCACAAATAATCAAACAAGTTCACAGCCATAATCAAGCAAGTCTACAAGTTTCAAATGTCAGTAATAATAGAACACCTGATTTGTATTTTGGCGTACACATACAAAAAAAGAGAAAAGAAAATCAAAGAAGAGAAGTTTTAAACGAGGTATGAATAAGTTTGAGAGCGTTTCTGATTTGAGGATTAGGTTAGGTTAGGTTAACTCTACCCCCTGATTACTGCTTGCTGCCTTGTGCCCAGTTTTTTTTTTTTTAAAAAGGTTAAACGGGCCTAAAAGGGCCGGCCCTACAGGTGTAGGGCCAGCCTTTTTAGGCATGCATCCTATTTTTTGCCCTAAATCACAAGCTCGGCCCTTGATGGGCTCGGACGTAAATGAGCTCGGCCCAATTTTCCAGCTCTATAGAGACCTCTCTATTTCCTTTACCCTCCACTTCCCTTCACTTCTTTATTCTTATTCTTAGATTAACTCTAAATGGTTGAGATTCAATATTCTATAAAAATTAAAAATTATACATTAAATACTTTAATAAAAGTATAAAGATATGAACTAGTTATATCAAATTTTAATGATTTAAATTTATTTATATACATTTTTGTTATTTAATATTATAATAATATTTTTATAAGATATTGAATCTCAACCATTCAGAATTAATCTAATAATAAGAATAAAGAAATGAAGGGAAGTGGATAGTAAGAAAAATAGAGAGACCCTTCTCCCTCCTCATTATACTACTATGGTGTGTCATTTACACTTTTCTTGTACAGTGGACTTTCTAAAAAATTTGATAGCTACTAGAAATAAATGGCCTGTTTATTTCTGTTTTCAAAACCAACTTTTTATTTTTAAAGGCAAAAAAATAATGAAACTTGTTTAGAAAACTCTTTTCAATAAGTTGTTAATACAGCTGTTTTAAAAATTAAAGAATCAAAACAATTTTTAGGTGTTTTTTTATTTTTGCTTTTTTCTATCAGTTTTTGAGATTGCCATTAGTCCACTATTATCACCACACTGTCGGCGCCGACTGCCGCCAACGGCAACTTTGCCATTTCACCGTCAAGGACTGCTGCTATCACGTCACTTCAAAAATAATTTTTATTTAAAACAGCTATCAGTATGCAGTGAAATTTTCCTCTTTCTTTAATAATCCTCATCTGCGTTCTGGCTGCCTTGGACTTGGACTGCAATTATTTTATACGTGTGCTTAATGCTTCTGCGGTTTGCTTATTTATAATACTAATCAAACTTTGCAAATCAACGTGTGACCGGGCTGGCTTCAATTCTTGATTTAGTTAATTAATTATAATACACACATACACCTAATTAATTAACCCTATGAGTGGTGAAATATCTATTATGATATCGTCATTCTTTTGGTAATTCATGTATCGAGCCAAATTTCAGCGCGCCCTATAATTTCCCTCAGGCCCAAAGGCTCCCTCCTGTATAATCTATATACTTACTTGTACGTACACATTATCACTAATACTTCAATCAACGATGGAAGTGCTTCAAGCATCCATTCTTACCACTCTTCTTAGTTTTCATGCATGAGGTTTTCTCTTCTCCTTCAGATGACCTGTCCATTGCAATCGTTACATGACGGTTGTTTTAAAAGAGCCGTCATTTTTATTATTAAATAAATTACGGTTATTAACTACAATCATTATTTTTGTGTTTTTGTAAATTCTACCTCATAATTCATGATGATGCGCATACTTAACCATTACTTTTAAATGTTATATATCTTTTGGAGACCTTCGTCTCGACATACATGACATATATTATTTATAATATATATCAAGCATTATATTTGCACAAATCTGTAGTAATAATTTGGTATAATAGGAACAATAAGCGTTGGATTGCTAGCAATTTTCCGGTCCCAAAGAGTAACGATTTTTTAAGGGCCAAAAACAGGGATTTACCGATAAGTCTCAAAATAAATAAAAGTATTCTCACAAAAGATGCCACCACCACGTTTAACTCCCGCATAGAATGACTTCTTGTTGTGCGAGCAAGCCCACCACTATTCTAGGCCCTTTACAAGCCCAAAATAGTATAATGATATATATATATATATATATATATATAGGCTTGTGCTCTCTTATTCCCAGACAACATGGGACTTATTTCTTTAACACTCATATTCTAATATTCATATTTTACAACATATGTGAAGGAGAACTATCACAGCTATTAATTATACTAGTCGTAAGCTTGGTGTTTGGTTCTCCTGCTGCTAATAAGGGAACAGAGTAATGGCATGGAGCAGTACATTTATGAGTGGGCGTTGCATCGTTTTGGGATAAAGACAAGTACCGTATGAAAACTTCATTTTTTTGGGGCTAAAGATGAAAACTCAAATTTAACAAGCAAATTAAGTGCTTAATTGGGATTACGATTCATAAGCATATTTACGTCACATATCTGCCTTACATACCACAAATCATGATGAAAAACTACTTTTGAATCTCGCCAATCCAAAGAAGTTCCAAGTCGGGATTGGTCAATTTTTTTTTATTATGGAATGAGTTGATTAAATTGTGGTCAAAATACTTACTAACACACAAAGTCAAGAGTCTAAAACACAGTACTGAAGGGTTAGTACTGTAGTTTGTGATATTTACGGCGAATGAGTGGATGAAAAGGTTGGCAGATTAATTGAAGGGTTAAGGTGTAAATTTACTAACGAAATTTTATTGGAGGAGTATCTGACACAATTATCTTTTAGAAGGGATAAAAATACTAATGAATAATTAAAAAGGGACATCCATAATAAAAACCGTTAAATCCTTATAAATCCGTACTAACGGTGTTAAATTATAAAAGAAGAAAACCCTAACGGCATTAGTACGGATTTAACGGTTTTTATGGTAGATGCCCCTTTTTAATTATTCATTGGTATTTTTACCTTTTCTAAAAGATGTTTGTACTAAACGCTTATCGGATAAAACTTCATTGATAAAATTACAACTTAACCCTTTACGAAATGATTACGCAAGAGCTGGAGTCTGGGGATGGAACGCATTTATTAAAGCGTCGTCTTTCATAAATAAGAACACGAAGAAAGCGAAAGCAAAAGCAAAAGCATCCTCCTATGAGGAAAAGAGGGATTTTTGCTTCATCCTAAAAGGAATTCTCATAAGTGTGTTTTCTCAGTTCCCAGAGATCCATCCCATGATATTGATTTGTACTTCTCTACAGTACATCCCACATGCAAAAACTGAGCGTTGCATATGTTAGCTATTACTCAGTTATCATCAATTGGCTCTTTCTTGATAAAATCAAATAGGAAGCATTCAATTTTTGTTGCATCCTAAAAAGTGTATTTTTGCATTTATGACTTTCTTTGGATGGAGGCACATTCTTCATAAAATAAAATAAGAAACATTCAATTTTGATCTGAATAATTTGAATTCAAGCTGAGTTATTCACGCTCATATCTCAGATGAGCATTAAATCCATTCTCCTTGAAAGTTTCATGCATAAACAAGTTTTTCAGTGAATTAATTAACGAAAATGAACTTTTTTTTTTGGGTTCAAACCCAGCCATAACTAGAAACTAATTCCCTTGAGACGTAAAGATCATCAAAGTAGGTTTTATCTCTCTCAACAAAATTTTTTTTATGCACACAACCTGATTATTGTTTGCATCCGTATATAAGTATATAATGGGCTTAAGTGTAAAAGTAAGCCCAATAAGAAAAATAAAGAAAGTCCAAATACAAAAACCCACCCAGGATCTGGCCCAATAGTTATTAGAGCGTAGAGAACCCGTGATACCAGTTATGGACCCAGACGAGTGATTTTGAAAATTGTGAATGCTGATGTAAGTGGCACTTTCTTTTATGGAAAAAAGGATGATGCCATGTATTAGTAGGTTTAATTGATATATACCGGAACTTGTTAAGTTGACCTAGTCATATAATTGATTTTTGGAAAAAAGATAGAAAAATATTATTTGAATTTTAAAATTCTGCTGATAAAAAGAATAATAGGATTGATAAAAATAATAATGGGATTGACAATACAGTTCTTTATCAAAAGACTAATTTAGAATTTTAAAATTCAAGTGATATTTTTCAATCATTCTTCATTGATTCTTCTTATGGGAACAACATATATAGATATTTAGATAAAAGATGACTTTTAAAAACATCTTGCATGGAATGAAACAAAAACGTCAGACCTCGCAAATTTAAAAATATATTCAAATGATCAAGTGGAACATTGTGAGGATCATAGCGAGAGGCGGCCGAGAGTAATACAAGAATAGAACGTTGACCAAGTGCTTATTTGGGAAGCACAAGGAAGCGTCATTTCACATGACAAAACAAAACTCTTTTTTTCATGTACTTACCTATCACTTTGATATTATTTATAAGTTATTTTTATTAAAAATTTTGATCCTATTTATAAATATATTTTTAAAATAATAAATATATTTTGTACTTTTTTACCCATATTAATTGTAATAAATAAAAGAAATTTATTCATATTGACTTTTGGAACCAATCATAGATAAGGGAGAAATTGAAAATTTAGCCCATAATTAATAAGTTAACTAACTCTCATTGGTATGTGAGAATTAGTTAAAAGGAATTTATAAATAAGACCAGAGTGGTATATAGTTACATTGTATTGTACACGGTAAAATCACTTCTAAAAACCTAATCCAAATGCCTACCAAAGATTCTAAAATACTGTTACAGTTTGATATATTCTCTATTCTCAATCATCTCACAAGCAACACTTCATAATAATTTAAAAATAGGAGATGTTTAATTCAGGTACGATTTAATTATCCTGTCATGCAGCCTCGCACTTTGACTATATATATGCGTAATGCTTCTGCCGCTCGCTTATTTATACTTGTAAAACTTTGCTAATTAACGTCTGAAAGGTCTTGCCTTTGTTTCTTTATATGTGAGTGAGTGTGTGTGTGTGTGATGTAATCCACACACATACCTAACAATATAAGCGTAAACTATCACATTGTCGTCATTCTTTGATAAGTCATGATTTCCGTTATGACGGGTTCAGTATTTTGACCAAGACATTTATACATTTGAAGTGAAATTTCAAATCGCCCCATAATCTCTCTCGGATCCAAAATCTCCCAGCTCTAAAATTTTGTATATATACACATAATCTAATGATTTACTTCACTTACGGTGAAGTTTCAATCAACGATGAAAGTGCTTCAAATATCCATTCTCATAGCCTTCTTCTTAGCTTTGGCGAATGGGGTTTTTTCGTCTCCACCAGGTGACCCCGTCAAGTGCACTTCCGGCAACACAAACTGCACCATCACAAACGCTTATGGCGTCTTCAACGATTGAAGCACTTGCCGAGCATCCCAGGTACTGTACCCAACCACCGAGCAAGAGCTTGTTTCTATGGTGGCTTCTGCTTCAAAGTCCAACACAAAAGTGAAAGCAGCGACCCAGATATTCCCACAGCATCCCCAAGCTTGCTTGCCCTGGTGGCCAAGACGGCATCATCATAACTCATAAGCACCAACAAGCTCAACCATGTAGTGAACGTTGATGCGGAGAGAAGAAGGATGACGGTGGAGAGTGGCGTGCTTCTGAGAGACCTGATCAATGAAGCAGCCAAGAATGGGTTGGCGTTGCCGAATACGCGCCGTACTGGTGGGGCGGCGTAACGGTGGGGGGTCTTTTGGAGACGGGGGCTCACGGCAACTCGCTGTGGGGAAAGGGAAGTGCGGTTCATGAGTGTGTGGTGTCGATGAGGATTGTGACGCCGGCCACGGCGGAAGAAGGGTATGCCAAGGTGAGGAGCGTAAGCGAGTCAGATGAAGAACTTGATGCCACCAAGGTTTAGGTTGGCGTTCTTGGGATTGTTTCTCAGGTATGTATGTCGTAGTACTCTCTTTTGTGTTATTACCGGACATTATTAACTAATTTGATTAAATTAAAGAAATTAGTTAATTTAGTTAATATGTTATGTAATTTTTAAAACACCCTAATTCTTCTTTTTTTTTGGACAAAAAAAAACACCCTAATTCATTTTCTTTAATTTCCTTGTTCTGTGCGGATATCAATAAAAGTAAATTAGGACACAAAATTGATAAATATAAAAAAAATATATCTTATATTTAGAATCAAGATCAATTTTATAAATATATTTTATATTAAATACTGGAGGAAGTATAATAAAACAATAATGTCACACCAAGTTAGACTTTTGAATATATAACTGTTAAGTATTTGGTGGTTGTAATAAATAAATACAAATATAGGTCGGCTTTTGACCACATGTCAGTTATGTATTTTGGTGGTTACAATATGCAGGTAACGTTACAATTAGAACCCTTGTTTAAGCGAAGGCTTACGTACGTAATGAAGAATGATTCAGATTTAGGAGAGGAATTGATTACATATCTATCTATTTTGAGTGCAAGTGAGGAAACTAAGTATAATTAAGTTAAATTTTTCTGTAACAGTGTTAAGAAAAATGATTAGAAAGAAATAACAACAATCAAGATGGAGAATCACATCTCTTATTGATATAAGAGCAACATACTCATACAAGAATTATAACTCACTTGGATTATTTTTAATCTACCCTTTCGGGGTGATTAATCAATCATACTCGGGGATTTGAAAGAGACTTCTCTCTCTAATAAAAACCTCAAATTATCCGCTCTCTTAATATAGTAAGGATTTCACTATCCTAATACATCCCCCAATACATTAACATTAGGCCACTTTATATAGAGAAATCATATGAGCTCATCTCATATGGACCGTTCAAATGAGATATGGATGGTCTGGATTTAATATTTTTTTATTGATGATTTTTAAATAATTTTTTTAAAAAAATGTTAATTAAGAGATTTTCTTTCCATTAAAATAATTTTTTTTCAAAAAAGATAAAAATTAAATATGATGGCCTGGATGGGACGAACTCGAACTCACGGTGTATAGGAACAAAAATTGGTTCTTTTATATACAACATATCTCAACTATCTAATGACACTTTTAGCCTTTATAACAAACAGAGGAACATCAAGAAGCAGCAAGGGACGCCAATGGAAAATGCCTTAGTGCACAGTTGCAGACCAGGATATCTGAGACATCTGCTTATGGCTTAACTAACAACGGTAACTATATTTTAATTTTCTCATTTTCTACTTGCGCATTTTCGCAAACAATATATCTAGACTTTTTTCTTCGTCCATGGTTGATTTAACCAACATTAATATCAAAACTTACTAGTTTCTTTATGCATAAATAGGTACACTCTTTACTGGGTACCCAGTGATTGGACCAAACAATCGCATGGAATCATCAGGGTCATGCCTAGAAAGTAAACAAGACGCATTGCTCACTATATGCCCCTGGGATTCAAGACTCCAAGTTGTGTTCAATTACGAAACATCCTTCAGTATCTCCTTGTCTAAAGTTTCAAGCTTCATCAAAGATGTGGAGAAGCTAGTTGAATTAGAGCCACAAGCACTGTGTGGATTCGAGATCAATGGTGGCATCCTTATGCGTTATATCAAAGCTTCAAGTGCATACCTTGGAAAAACAGAGGATGCTCTGGATCTTGATTTTATACATTACAGAAGCAAGGACCCACTAGCTCCTAGGCTCTTTGAGGACATTCTTGAGGAGATTGAGCAGATAGGTTTGTTCAAATATGGAGGCTCACCTCACTGGGGAAAGAACAGGAACTTGGCATTTAAAGAAGTGATCAATAAGTATCCAAACGCAAACAAATTTTTAAGTGTGAAAAGAGAGTATGATCCACAGGGGATTTTCTCTAACGAGTGGACAGATCAGATTTTAGGATTAAGAAAAGGTGTGACAACGATATTGAAGGATGGGTGTGCTCTTGAAGGTTTGTGCATTTGCTCAGAAGATCGTCACTGTGCTCCAGCCAAGAAATATTATTGTAGGCCTGGGAAGGTTTATAAGGAAGCTAGGGTTTGTGCTTTCGAAGGCTGAGATTGATATGGAGGAAAAGGCTTTTGATCGGAAGGATGCTTACAAATCAAAAGGTTTTTCATAGTGTGATGTTTTTTATATTTAAGATGCTCCTGATAATCTTTTGTCTGTAAAATAAGGCAATATTGTCATTTTTAATAAGCGATGTGTTAATTTCACAAAACAACTATGTCAGCCTCTTTTTTTGTCCTTTTTAATACCAAAAAGTTTTAATGAGTTAGATTCTTGGGGTTTACCATAGTAAAGCATGTTTTCGAACTCAAAGAGTACTTACAAAGATACCTACATATTACCCACTAACAATCTCTTCACATCAATAATGAGATTTGAAATTACGACTTTGTTTGTTATTAGGCAACTCTTTACTAACTGTACCAACCTTTGTTAGCACTATCCCAATCTCTTTAATTTATAATGCGAGTTGGTGCTGTTAGTTTGATGTATTTTCTTAATTGTAGACTTGTAGTCCCTCAAAATTGCAATTGCGTGGTATAAGTTGAAAGTAACGTAGGTTTTTCCTTGCGAAAATAACAAAATCAAGAATATAATTTTTATGGATGATGAAGCACAACTAGCATAATAATGTCCTTGCTTATTCATCATCAAGAAAATCACCCACCAAAATCTTAGATCCATTTGGAGCACTGAAAGTAATTCACTGCTAGTTTGTGTCATCAATGTTATATGTCATAAATCGTATAATTTCTGCTTTAAATTAAATTCCATGTGATGGAAAAACTAAGTCCAACACCAGGCAAAGCAGGCCTAAAGTCTAGTTGTGAGAGGAGGTGGGTGTAGTATATGTGAAAGGGAATTATTACAGCTATATATATGAATTATGCCTGTCGCAAGCAGGGGGTTTGGGTCCACTGTGTTTCTAATAAGCAAGGAACGAAAAACTGGACCCGGCAATGAACCGGTCACAGCACAGGTTTAAGGGTTAATGGGTCAATCGGGGTCTAACCGGTAATTGAACCGATCATATTAAAATATTATAATTTATTAGTGGCAATATATATTAATATATTTTTAAACTTCTATAGATAAAAATGAAGATTTTTAAGAAAAAAAATACTTAAAATCTATTAGTATGAGTTATAATGCCTATACTTATACAATGATATATCCTTTTCTATAATTATTATATCTTTTTAAATAATTTTTTTCATTTTTTTCTTCATTTTTTTTAGATTTATTCTTTCTTTACCTATTTTTCTCTTCATTTTGGTCTTCAACTTTCAACTTTCCCCTAAAAAAAACAAAAAATTAAAAATTAAAAAAACGAAACCGGTTCAACCACCGGTTCTGACCGGTTCAACGGGTTTCAGACCGGTTCACCGGTCTAACTATCAAACCAGACCGGACCACTCGCCGGTTTCCGATTCAACCGGTCGAACCGGCCGGTCCGGTCCGATTTTTTATTCAGTGCTAATAAGGGAAGGAGGTAATGGCATGAAGCAGTACATCTATGAGCGGACGTTGCATCGTTTTGTGATAAAGACGAGCACTGTATGAAAAATAAAAAATTTTCTGCCACAGATGAAAACTCAAATTTAACAAGATTAAGCCTATGCTTGGTAGGGATTGGTCAATTTTTTTTATTATGGAATGAGTTGTTTGAGTTGTGGTTAATTGTGGTCAAAATACATACTACCCACTCATATTCTTAATATAAGACATATTTGAAGAGCTAACTTTAATCAGTTCTAAATGTAAGACATATTTATCAATTTTTTTTTAATTTACCCGTATTGATGTTCTCTCAATAATAATTAAAAAGGAGAGGGAATGAGGAGATTAAGAAAGATGGCTAAGGTGTTTTAAATAATATATATTATATTAACTAATTTAACTAATATCTTTGATCTAATTAAATTAGAAAAATATGTCTTTTATTAAAGATCAAAAACACACAAAATCAAGAGTCTAAAACATAGTAGTGAGGGATGGTATATTGTACGGAGCCAGTTTCCCTACTTATCCCAAGGATAAGTTGGGATGAGCAAGGAAAACTTTTCCCATCTAGACCGTCTAGATGAGATCTGGATAGTCTAGATTTTATTTTTTTAAATTGATTATTTTTAATAGAAAAAAATCATTTTTAAAAAAAATATTAGTTAAGAGATTATCTTTATTTTAGATTATGTACTCATTAAAATAATTTTTTTAAAAAAATAAATATGAACCGTCCAAATGGATTCTGGACAGTTCAGATGGGACAAGCTCTTCAAACTCTTCCAAAAGACAAGCAGGGAAGCTCGTTCCTGTATTGTACTATAGTTTGTGAGATGTATGGGAAATGGGTGGATGAAAAGGTTGGCAGATTTACTGAATGATTACATGAGAGCTGGAATTGGACTTTGGTGCGATGCAACGCTAGGGGTGGAAACAGGCCAGGCCAGGCCAGGCTTGTGCCTTAACAGGCTAGGCTTGTTAAGGCACAAGACGGCCTGAGCCTGGCCTGTGGCATGTTGCAGGCTTTTTATTAGGCCTAAGCCTGGCCTGTACACAGGCTTGGCCTGGCCTGTGGCCTGTTAAGGAGGCCTGGATTTGTAAAAGATCCTAACAGGCCAACAGGCCGACACCTAACAGGCCAAAACAGGCCGACACAAACAGGCCTAAAACAGGCCTAGTACTTAGATTTTTTTTCCTGATAGTGAACACCATTGCATGAATCAAAACTAGCAAATAATCAGAACACCACATGTATATAAGAGGGCCGTATTAAAATTTTACAAATCACATAATACATTGATTCATTGGAAGAAATTCTTATGAGAAAAGTCAAAAAAAAAAAACCAGAAGCAAAAGCAAATAATGCATAACAATAATTGTTGCATGAATATCCTTGTTCTCCTGATCCTGGGAAGCCACTGCCAAAAGCAAATAATACATAAGATGCCAAATTGCATGAAGAAGGGACAGAGGCATAAATAATATGTTTGACATTCCTAAATCGAATAGATGTGAATAGATGTGAATTAGGCATGAAGAAGGGACAGAGGCATAAATAAATGTGAACATGTGAATAGATGATTGAATAATATGTTTGACATTCCTAAATCGAATTTGATGAATAATATGTTTAACTTTAGTTGTTATTATTTTCTTCCAAATATTTACTTCTTTCTTAAAGTGAGTAATCAACATCTTATGAGAACCTTCTAAGAAATTAGAAAAGTATGTTCGTTCTTTAAAAAGGAGAAGAAGCCTATAAAAAACATAGAAGCCTCAGAGCTAGTATGTCAGCAACCATCTTAAATAAAAAACCTAGGTTGAAGAAAGGCAGCCATCTTAGATAAAAAACATAGGTTGAAAAAAGGCATTAAATCCAAATCAAGTCGAAGCCTCAGAGTCAATGGCTCACATGCACGGTCTGCCTAAAAATTAAACATGTGCCAGAATAAACAAAGAAAGTTAAACTGACATTGCTTTTTAACCCATTGTCAATGTAAAATGATTATTCATCATCAAAAAAGGAGAAGAAGCCTATAAATTGCAAACAGAGCTATGATTTGGTAGTTACTTTTGATCAAAACAAAAGGGAACATTGATAGATACTACTTGTCTCAATTGAAGCTCATGAGCAAGCCAGAAAGGCATCTCCACTTTGGAACTTGTTTCAATCTGAGAGTCAAACGTGCCAATGTTTGGTCAAATCATTAGAGATCCCCCAAGCAATGATTCATTTTCATTTAATCACAGATCAACAGTTCTTACATAGTCAGTTTCAGAACTGGGATCTATTCCCACTCCTGATGCTGCCTTTTGGAATATAACCGATACAATCTGTAGTGAGATCATTGCAAGTTATAGTATTAGCTTTAGAAACTGAGAAGGGAAGCTAAAAGGGTTGGCAACTATGTAACTCGCAAGCACCAACAGAAACATCAAAGATAACGAGAGGAAAACAGAGTATTATGTTTTTTTCGATGACATACAAGGAAAAATTACATTTTATCCTGATGTTTATTACTCCAACTAATCTTGTTAAGAGATAGAACCATCCCAAAACATCTCAGCTACATAGCAGATTTAGGCTAACTAATGAATTAATTCTTCTATTTACAGTCTTTAAATATATCTCATCGGAACCGTGCATACCCTTCTCATCGGAACAATCATCTTCCACAGGAAAAAGCAATTTGAACAAAAAAAAATTTATACATCTGATTCAACACATGTCCTGGATTCACCACATTCCCCAAATTGAAAAAGTTTAACAAGAAAATGAAACAACCGAATCAATAATCAGAAATGAACATGGGACGAACCGAAACACACGAACCGAAACACACGAACCGAAACAGAGTTTAAAGCTTAACGAGCCTTGAATCAGAGAGTGAATCTTACCTAATGGCTGAACTAAAACACAACAAATGTTCTTCGGTGGACTGAGTAGTGTTGAGGGAAGAAATCTTCGACGGAGAGAAGACGGATCTGACGGAGAGGACCACAAATCCGACGAGGGTAGCCGACTTGTGGTCCGCTGGTGACTCACGGTGGAGCTACGGCCTACGGGAGTTGGGAGTTGGGAGTTGGGAGGGAGAGGGACTCGCTCGCCGGGGTCGGGAGTCAGAGGGAGTCGCTCACGGCTCGCGATGGTCGAGACTCTGGAGGCAGAGGGAGTCGCGTCGCGGCTCGCGGGGGAGGAAGAGGGAGTGTTCTTTCAAAAGAGAAAATATGATCTAAGCATTTAGGAATTAGGTTTGGAGAATTAGAGAAGAGGGGAGTGGCAGACCGCAGTGGGTCTGTGGGTGGCTAAAGATTTTTTTTTTATTAAACCTTACAGGCTCAGGCCGGCCTGACAGGCCTAACAGGCGTGTCACTAGGCCTTGGCCTGGTCTGTTAAGGAAAACAGGCTTTTAAGGAGGCCTTGGCCTGGCCTTTTAGCCTATCAGGCCAGGCAGTAGGCCTCTGTCAGCCGGTCTGGCCTGTTTCCACCCCTATACAACGCATTCAATTTTCAAGTGTCGTATTTCATAAATCAAAACACTACGAAAGTGAAAGCGAAAGCATCTTCCTATGAGGAAAAAGAGGAATTTTTGTTGGATCCTAAAAGATATTCTCATAAGTGAGTTTTCTTAGTTCTTAGAGATTCATCCATGATATCGATTTATACTTCTCTGCAGTACATCCCACATCCAAAATCAGAGTGTTGCGTATTTTTGTTGATAAAAATAGGAAGCATTCAATTTTTGTTGCATCCTAAAAGGAATTCTCATAAGTTTATTTTTGCATTTATGACTTTCTTTGGATGAAGACACCTTCTTCATAAAATAAAATACTCCCTCCGGTCTTAATTATAAGATAAAATTGATTTTTTTGAAGAAATTAAGGAAGCCAATTAAATTACTTTAGAGTGTTTATATTCTTAGTATCCTTAGATTATATATTAGTTTATTTATCAAATTAATTATTTTGAAAAAAAATAAAAATATAAACACTCTAAAGTAATTTAATTGGCTTCCTTAATTTCTTCAAAAAAGTCAACTTTATCTTATAATTAGGACCGGAGGGAATATGAAACATACAATTTTGATCTGAATAATTTGAATTCAGGCTGAGTTATTCACGCTCATATTTCAGAGATGAGCATTAAATCCATTCTCGTGGAAAGTTTCATACCTAGTTAATATGTTTAGAAGTTATGACTTACACATCCATGATTTTTTACGTTATAATGAGTTTACATTCTTCTTTGATACAACACGAGTTCATGAGGGTGTTTGTTTGAGGCACCCAATCCAACGATTGAGCGGTCAAATCGGTTAAACACAGTGATTTATCTTAAAGAGAGCATTTGGTTGGACGATAGACTTATAGAAAAAAGTTAGAAAAAGTTCCGATGGATATAAGTTAGGAATTGAAGCTTAAGAATGAGTCTTGAGCATTGGCTTCTGTTTTGAGGAGTATTTTTATATCTTTGGGGATCAATAAGGTACTTAAAATCACTTTTAATCACAAAATTTCTTTTATGATGTTCTAAACAATTTTCTCTTTGGGAAAATATCATATAAAGACAATTAAAATAAGAAAATCTTATATAAGGTTGATAAAATCCATAAATCTTAAATTCAGTTAATGACCCAATTTAAAATATATAAATATTGATTGATTTTTGATAATACCCTTAAGCTTAGTCCAAAGAACATAGGAAAAGAAAGGTCATCGTCGCTCTCTCTCTCGCGTTGGATCCGATGCCTCCATGGATTCTCGCATGCTACGCACTAGACTCCCCTGTGTTTGATTATTGCCCATCCTTTTCCACCAAAACATATGAGCCCTATTTTTAATTAATTTCATATGCGAAACACCGTCTTTAACAAGGTTTCCCTGGGCGATTTGGCATTCAAGCATAATACACAATCCAATGGAAAAAAAAGATTAAGGAATTAAGATTTAACATTAGAACCAACTTACCGTATCTTTCTTTACCGATTTTCTGAGGTCTCCAATGAATTTTCTATTGTTAGGGTTCTTACTTAGTGCGTAAACAATATAATCCTATCTCTAATTTTTCTTTTTCTTTTTAATAACTAAAGGATATAGAGATAATTTTGCCCAATTTTTAAATCCCTAATTATGTCATATAACCTAATTAATAATATGTTAAGTTTAGTTACCCAAATTATAATTTAGGTAATTTAGCTGTCTTTATATGGGATTTTCCCTTTCTCCTTTCTTTAGATAGTAATCTTCTGCTAGTTAAAAAATACTTTAGGATAAAAGTTTAGGTAAGCTTTGAGTTTTGTCAATATATAACTGTTGAAATATAGATAATAATTAATAATTAATTTTAATCAGTTTAGATTTATTATTTGATTGTTTTATGATTTTATAATCAATTTTTTTATTAACACATCATAAATTAGTTTCTATATGATGTTTTTACAGATTAAATTTAGTTTAAATAATTTATGTGGATTATTGAAGGTATTATTGAGATTTTAATCGGTTTATTTTGTTAGATTTTAAATCATGTGAAAATATGAGTTAGGGTTTGATATTTAAATTAGAGTTTGATATAATTTATAAAATTTAAGTTTGTATAATTTCTAATTTATTTGCATTTTTATTGTAATTTTATTATGTATTTGACCATGATATATCCCGATTTTATCATAATATTGAATATCATATTTAGGGATTTTATCATTAATTTTGGGGTTAAATAACATTTATTATGATTAAATTGAATTAAAGATGATTGTGTGAAAATAAATCTTAAAATGATATATTTGTTATAATCTTGTAATTATTTTTTAAAATTTGAATTTTGAATAAAGATATTACAAGATATTGATCTGAATTGTAGGTCACATTGGAAAAGGAGGAGCTGAGGGACTAAAAAGTAAAGATGTACAAGGACTGAAACAGAAAATAAGATTCTGCGTGTGGCTCCAAGAGAATTCTGACAGAAAAAGGGCACTTTTATGTAATATTAGCTGGAACTTTCAGGAGGGAAAATATCAGAAACAATTACAGAAAAGTACCCCTAATTACAACAAATTACAGTTGGACCCAAAATGCGAAGATCACCGCTGGAACTGATTCATTTGCTCTCAGCGGAAATTACAGAACATAACCCCGAATTCGAGAATTGCTATTTTAGTCTCAATATTCGGGAATCACCGTCTTAACACCTCTGAAACTGATTTTTTGTCCAGATTCTGATATAAAATCTTGGAAAATCAGATCTAAATATTTCCTGGAAGATTATATCCCAAATTTAAAGAGATTTGACCTAGATAGAAAAGGAAATTAATAAAAGGATACGAGGAGAGAAGACGCACGGCGGCAGATCTGAGAAAAGAACTCAGAGGAGACGCACGCACAGGAAGCACCAGAACCAGAACGAGAACGGAGAGGAAACACGCACAGCCGCAGCAGACACAGACGAGAAGGAGATACACCAGACGCAGTGGCTAACGCTAGAGAAGGAGAACAAAGACCGAGATTCACCAACACCTTCATCTTCTTCTCCTTCCATTATATCAATTCAATGGATTCTTGGTGCTTCAAAGAGTTGCAGTGATGATGAATTTTATGATGAGAGGCTAAATTCTTTTCTTGCTTTTTGGAGATGGAAGACTGGTTTGAGCTCCAGAGATACATTCAGGGGAATTAATTATTTTAATCTTTTTATTTAATTATGTAACGAATTTCCTGAGTTAGGATTTTATATTATATGGTTAATTTACTGAGATTGCGAGTTGTTTATCTTAGTATTGATTGAACAATTGTGATTTAGATTGGTTTATGTGGTTTGAGATTTAAATTTTTATATTTCCTTTTGATTTAATGTGGTTGTCTATTCTTTCATAGTTTGAATGAGTATTATGACTGCTTAAATCTTGTTTGGATATCTCAGTTGAGTGTTCATTGTATAGAGGAACAAGTTGCATGAATCCAATCCTAAATTGCACACTAAGTGGTATTTAATAGTGTATTAAGAGGTAATTATCTAGCTAGAGTTCTAGGGGTAATCACCAATTAATATACTAGACTTAACGAGTTGTTAAGGTTTAATTTTTGATTTAGTGAGTATTTAATTCCCAATTCAATTTGAGCAAGGATAACCTATATTCCATTTTTTCAAGAAGCATTCATCATTAATTTGTTTAAATCACAATTTCATTAATTATTTCAATAATTTCTCAAAAATCCAAAAAAATAGTAGTTTAGGTTATTTTCCATTATTAAAAAGAAAAAAAAATCAATTTAAAACCCATCTTAATATTTTTTTCCACGTAGTTTAGATAGGAATTAAATAAAAGGCTCCTCAAGAGAATATGACTCGAGTTGTGCCCTTTACTGCATAATTTGGTTTATTTTGATTTAACCTGAGGAGACTAAAGGCTCTAAATCAGACCATTGTCAAATTTTCAATGTTAATTTTTGAGAAAATTGTGAAAAAATCCCTCCGTGTGTAGATATCTTCCCAGGTCTTATTTGGTAATTAAGTTGCCAATGAAGTCTATTTTCACAATTATCCCTTCATTTTTTCATTTTTCATAATTTTTACAATTTTTTCTCTTAAATAATACAAAAGCCACTTATGCAAAAACCAAACTAAACATCATTTACTTTTACATAAGTTACTTATCCAATCGCCAATCTAAACACTTATCATTTTACCCATCTAACTTTTTTCCAATTTTAAGATTCCATAAGTCTAATTAAAAATAAGTCACTTATCCAATCGCCAATCCAAACACACCCCATATCAGTGGCAAAAAAAAAAAAATCAATGACTTCACTGGCGACACATCCTCATATTGGAAACGATCATGTTTGAAACACTGTCGGATATTAAATGTGAGCATCTTTCCCAACATGGATTTGAACATTAGTTCTCCACATTGTGAGTAAATAACCCCTTCCGCCAGACGTAGACCCAGACCTGTTGGTGATGATAACCTTTTTTATTTAGGTTGTTCTTTGCATCCATGATGGGCTTGAGTCCAAAAACAAGCCCAATAAGAAAATAAAGCAAGTCTAAATGCAAAGACCCAACAGGACCCGGCCCAATAGTCATCAGAGCGGGAGAAAACCCAAATGCCAGTAATGGACCCAGGTGAATGATTTTGAAAATTGTGAATGCTAATGTAAGGGGAAATTTTTGGTATTTAAAAAAAAAAAACGATGATGTCACGTGTTAGTAGGTTTAATTCATATATACGGGAACCTGTTAAGTTGAACTAGTCATATAATTAACTCCAAGGAATGAAAAATCGGACCGGGTAATGAACCGGTCACAGCACAGGTTCAAGGGTTAATGGATCAATCGGGGTCTAACCGGTCATATTAAAATATTATAATTTATTAGTGATAATATATATTAATATATTTTTAAACTTCTATAGATAAAAATAAAGATTTTTAGAAAAACAAATGTTTAAAATCTATTAGTATTAGTTATAATACCTATACTTATACAAAGATATCTCATTTTCTATAATTATTATATCTTTTTAATTAATTTTTTTCATTATTTTCTTCATTTTTTTAGATTTGTTCTTTCTTTATCTATTTTTCTCTTCATTTTAGTCTTCAACTTTCCATTTTACCCTCAAAAAACACAAAATAAAAATTTGAAAAATTAAAAAAAAAAAAAAAGGAAGAAACCGGGTCAACCGGTTTTAACCGGTTCTGACCGGTCCGACCGGTTTTTGATCAAACCGGACCGGACCAAGGACCGGTTCCCGGTTCAACCGGTCGAACCGGCCGGTCCGGTCCGGTTTTTTGAACCATGATTAACTCTCGTGGGGACAAAATATATAGATATAAGAAGATAATCTAGACACGCACTAAAAATTCTAAATTATTGTTACAACTTTGATATATTCTCTATTCCCAATCATCTCACAAGCAACTCTTCATAAAAATTTAAAAATATGAGATTTTTAATTCACGTACGATTTAATTATCCTTTCACGCAGCCTTGCACTTTGACTATATGCGTAATGCTTCTGCCGCTCGCTTATTTATACTTATAAAACTTTGCTGATTAACATGTGTGAACGGGCTTGGCTTTGATTCTTGATCATATATATATATATATATAAATGTAAACCACACGTACCTATCAATATGAGTGATAAACTGTATATTATGATATCGTCATTCATTGATAATTTATGATTTACGTTAAGACGAGTTTAGTACTTTGATAAACTATTATACATTTGAAGTCAAATTTCAATGCGCCCTATAATCTCTCTCAGGTCCAAAATCTTCCAGCTCAAAAATTCTGTACATATACACATAATCTAATCATTTACTTCCCTGGAGAAGGAGGTTACCGTGAAGTTTCAATCAACGAAGAACCTGTTGGCGCCAGCATCTAAATTGTTACACAATTCAATGGATCTCTCAACTCCTCCTAGTTGGAAACTGCTTCAAACACCCATTCTCATCTTCTTCTTAGTTTTGGTGAATGGGGGTTTTTCGTCTCCTCCGGGTGACCCCATCCGTTGCACTTCCGGCAACACGACCTGCACGATCACAAACGCCTACGGCGCCTTCAATGACCGGAGCATTTGCCGAGCATCCCGAGTACTGTACCCAACCACCGAGCAAGAGCTTATTTCAATGGTGGCTTCTGCATCAAAATCCAACACAAAAGTGAAAGCCGCGACCAGATATTCCCACAGCATCCCCACGCTTGCTTGCCCTGGAGGCCAAGAAGGGATCATCATAAGCACCAACAAGCTCAATCGTGTAGTGAAGGTTGATGTGAAGAACAGTAGGATGACGGTGGAGAGCGGTGTCCTTCTGAGAGATCTGATTAATGACGCGGCGGAGAATGGGTTGGCTTTGCCTTATGCGCCGTACTGGTGGGGAATCACGGTTGGGGGATTGTTGGCGACGGGGGCTCACGGCAGCTCACTGTGGCAAAAGGGAGGTGCGGTTCATGAGTATGTGGTGTCAATGAGGATGGTGACGCCGGCGACGGCGGAAGAAGGGTATGCCAAGGTGAGGAATCTGAGTGAGTCAGATGAAGAACTTGATGCAGCTAAGGTTTCTCTTGGGGCTCTTGGGGTTGTTTCTCAGGTATGTCACTTTTCGTCTTCATCCTCCCAATATTAATTTAAAAATATGATTTCCTGCTCTGATCAAATTCATTACTTATTTAATCTTCACCGTTGACGTTTCTAGTTCATGTGTCTCGCCAAAAGAAGTGATATTGTGCTCCATCTATTTGTGTTTAATTACTTTAATTAATTATCTAGTGATATGAATTTAAATCATTGAAAGTTGAGTGGCACAATATGCTTTTATGTGCATCGTTTGTAATACATCCAATCTTTAATATAAAAATTATTTAACTAATTTAAATAGATTAAGGAGTGAAATTAGTTAAATAAGACACTTATAACAAATAAGAGTTAATTTTATACAATTAATATGTACAATCAATCAGGATACATTACCGAACAAAATATAAATTTTTTAAAAAATGAATTGTTTAACTTATAAATTAATATATAATCTATTAACACACAACATATATTATGATTAAATAATTTATTTAGCTTCTTTAATTTTTTTTATAAAAAGCCAACTAACTTTTATATTAAAGACTAGAGAAATTATAAGTTATTTATTTGAAGTTTGTTTACGAAAATTAATTTAGAAAAATATATAAAACATTTTATTCGTACAACGTGGGTTTTCAAGTTCATCATTTGTTCTCGTATCAACTACTAGTTCGTTTGGTGGGAGAATCCATTTAACTTGTAAAACCCACCTCACACAAACAGGGTTGTTTTTGAGCTTTTTGACTTATACGTAATTGGCGGCTTTAATTTGCAGGTAACGTTACAATTAGAACCCTTGTTTAAGCGACGGCTTACATACTTGTCGAAGAATGATTCAGATTTGGAAGAGGAATTGATTCGATTTGGGAACGAGCACGAGTTTGGTGATGTCATGTGGCTTCCGGCACAAAAGAAGGCTTTTTACAGAGTTGATGATCGAGTGCCCATTAATCAAACTGGAAATGGTCTCAACGATCCCTTCGCATTCCGTTCCACTCCCATTGCTCAATTAGTTTCTTCCAGAGCCTCAGGTTAACTAAACTTTTTAACTAATTCATTCATAATAATTACTGTAATATTGACTCTTTGCTAAAATTATAGTTGAATTGTCTGTAACAGAGGAGTTTCAAGAAGCTACAAGGGACGCTGATGGAAAATGCCTTAATGCACAATCAGCGACTAGGACATCTGAGACATCTGCTTTTGGCTTGACTAACAACGGTACTCTACTCGTTCTTCTTCTTATTTCCAACTTAAGCATTTTCACAAACACATTATCTGCACTTTTTTCCTTCGTCCATACTTGATTCAACCAGCGTCAATAGCACAACTTTTTAGTTTCCTTATGCATAAATAGGTACAATCTTTACTGGGTACCCAGTGATTGGACCAAACAACCGCATGCAATCATCTGGGTCATGCCTAAATGGCCAAGAAGATGCATTGCTCACCATATGCCCCTGGGATTCAAGACTCCAACTTTTGTTCTTCTACGAAACAGCCTTCAGTGTCCCCTTGTCTAAAGTTCCAAGCTTCGTCAAAGATGTGAAGAAGCTAGTTGAATTGAAGCCACAAGCACTCTGTGGATTAGGGCTCACTGGTGGCATCCTCTTGCGCTATATTAAAAAGTCAAGTGCCTACCTGGGAAAAACAGAGGATGTGTTGGATTTTGATTTTGTGTATTATAGAAGCAAGGACCCACTAGCTCCTAGGCTTTTTGAGGACATTCTTGAGGAGATCGAGCAGATTGGGTTGTTCAAATATGAGGGCTTACCTCACTGGGGAAAGAACAGGAATTTTGCTTTCAAGGGAGTGATCAACAAGTACCCAAATGCAAACAAATTTTTGAGTGTGAAAAGAAAGTATGATCCACAGAGAATTTTTGCTAATGAGTGGACAGACAAGGTTCTAGGTTTACGAGGAAGTGTAACGACGTTGAGGGATGGTTGTGCTCTTGAAGGTTTGTGCATATGCTCAGAAGATCGTCATTGTTCTCCAGCAAATAAATATTATTGTAGGCCTGGAAAAGTTTATAAACAAGCTAGGGTCTGTGCTTTCGAAGGTTGAGACTTGAGAGTGGTCTGAAGGTAAAGTTCAAATCAGGAGACTTTTCATGGCGTGATGTTTTACATTTGAGATGTTAATTATTATCATCTTTGCGTTGAATGATGTAATGTTGTCATTTCTAATACGTGATCTTAGATTAATAAAAGAACCATGTATGATTATCTGTAATCTTCTGAACGTGACATGGTGTTTCTAGTTTAATGCTATTGTCTTAAATTTAGTCCTTTAAAATTCCAATCGCAAGGTATAAAAAATAATGTACGTTTTTGGTTAAACAGGAAAAAAAAAGTACGTTTTCCTCCTTTTGAAAGTGTAAATACCCACTTTATAATTTTACTTGCTAACATCTCTTCTTTTAAGATGTTAGAAATTTGGGGGAATTACGTGCATGTCCAAAGGAAGAGGAAAAAATCACAACTGAATCCCTTAACATCATTAAATTGCATTGAGATCCATAGGACCTAGGTGAGACTAATTTGAATTGAGAAATAAATACATTGCTCTTATTAATTTGAGCAATCAATAACAAATCCTTGAGCAACAATGACAAGTAATCAAGTTATTAGTGCCACATTGATTTATAATTAGTTGTTTAATAATTTGTCATTATTGCTTAATAACTTATCATTATTGTTCAATAACCTACCATTGGTTGTTTAAACAAACAAGGACAAAGTGGTCTTTATTCAATTTAAAATAATCTTGATGGAAAAAAAATTAAAATAATCTCACCCAGATTTCATGAAATTTCATTGTAATTGAATTAGTTTAAGGGATTTGTTTGTAATTTTCTCTTTTTCTTAAGACTTACATGTAATTCTCCCAAAAAATTTCAACTAATTTCCCAACCACTTAGAATCGATCCAAATACTTGGCATCCAAGTCAAGGGTTTTAACTTTTTGTCCAATCCAATCAAGGGTTGGTGTACAGAACACAGCCGAAATGAATTTTATTTTGGTACAAGCCCAAAATGAAAATTGGATATGGGCTAAAATTTTTCTTGATATACAGTATTATAAAGATGAACAGGCCCAATAATAGTACTCTAGTTGGACTGGCAAAAAAAAAGTATTCTAGTTAGGCCCAATATATACTAACAATAAAAATCCACTATCTCTAAACGCGAAGCGCAGAGAGAGTACATGCAGATATTTCTAACAACTTACAAATAAAATTGGGTTACGGGGTAATTTTGTCTTGAAAGTTTTTCAGAGGGCAAATTTATCCCGAAAGTTTCAAAATGAAAGTAAGTTTTCAATGGCCGTTATCTCAGTTGATTCTAACCATTAGTTGCCTAAATATACTGAGTTAGCAGTCTACATGTCATTCACATCATTTTTGTTAAGATGCAAACTTGTTCTAGAAGTTGATGTATTGTCTACTTCATTTTTTTTAAAGTTAGATTTAAAACTTGGGGGAAATTTTGCATCTTAACAAAAATGATGTGGATGATATATTGACTACTAGCTCAACATATTTGGTCAATTAATGGTCAAAATTAATTGAGATAATGGTCAGAGCAAAATTGCTCTCTTTTTGAAACTTTCAATGCTAAATTGCCCCCAAAGAAACTTTTGAGGATAAAATTGCTTGTCGGTGAAAACTTTTAGGGTAAAATTGACCCTTAATCCAATAAATTTATATATTCATTTTTCTATTATCAGAACAAAATATAATACTAGAGTAACATATTCTTGGAAACAACCATAATGCTATTTTTTTTTTCATTTTAGCTTACAAACCTGGAAAATGCACTTTTAAAAGTTTGAATTGGTGGGGATGAGAGGGTAAAGCGATACAGATTGACATATAAAGGTAAGTTTTTATTTTATGTTCACCTTTTGAAGGGGTTGCATACTTATTGAAGAATCCTGAAACACGACCCCCATCAGGAATAGGAGGGAGTGATACCGAAAGGAATTTATGCAGAAGAAGCACTGTTTGCGCGTGAGGCCTTGTGTCTGAATTCATGTGAAGGCAAAAAATATCTTTGGAAGAGATATCCCTTGGGTCTGACAAATACTATACTCGAATCTCAACTAGTCAGATATCATATCAAAAAGAAGCATTGCTTGTTTGCATTATAAGTTTGATAAAAATGAATTGGGAGAATAAATCTACTCATCATCCTTATTCTTTATACTCGTTGCGTATATGAATATATATATTCAGAGAACATATATTTTTTTATATAAATTAATAAGTTATAAGCTTAATGTCTCAAAATGTTGGATTGAAAAATGTGATGGCATGTGGGTAAAGCTTGGACTTTGTGAAAGGGTAAGTCCAAATTATATGTATCATGCATGCATGGTCTAAATCTCATTATATCGAACACAAACTCTTGAGGAAACCGTTTTCAATTTCGCTTTTGACCTTATAGATTCTTGCGCACCAATTCCATTTGAAAACTACTCCCTCCGGCCCTAATTATAAGACAAAGTTGGCTTTTTTGAAAAAATTAAGGAAACCAATTAAATTATTTTAGAGTGTTTATATTTTTAGTATATTTAGATTATATATTAGTTTATTAGTCAAATTAATTAGTTCGGAGAAAAAAATAAAAATATAAATACTCTAAAGTAATTTAATTGGCTTCCTTAATTTCTCCAAAAAAGTTAACTTTGTCTTATAATTAGGACCGGAGGGAGTATTATTTATGTGAGTGAATAGAAAGAAAGAATACAGTAATAGCGAAGAGTAACTAATTTTGTTTTTTTTAAAAGATTGATTACATTGATACTATGATCAATGATTTTGAAAATTATGATGGTTAGGGTAACGTGTCAAGAGCTACTAAATGGATAAATGATGATAACATTCTTGTAAGGACAATATACCGCGCCATTAGATTTAATTAATACCAGAATTCGTTGATTTGATTTGGATATCCGGTGATGTAACTAGCTTAAGGCGAAAAATTAAAGAAGTCTAGTCATGTAACTTGTGTAGATGAAACTACACATACTTTAATTTCAATCTTGGCGACTTTTCAAAATACTCTCTCTGATACTTAATATAAGATATATTTGGAAAGTTAATTTTAGACTTAAGTATAAGATTTATTTTTTATATTTATCAATATTTTTCTAATTCATCTTATTGATGCTCCTTTAATAATAATCAAAGAGGAAGGGAATAATGTAATTAATTATAGAAGATAACTAATGTATTTTGGAAAATACATATCATATTAACTAACTTATTTAATCTAATCAAATTATATAAATATGTCTTATATTAAGGACTGGAGGGAGTATTTCCCATTTGATGAGCCATATATAAATGTGAACCCTTATAAAAACAGATTGTTCAAACGATCAGGTTGAACATTAATGTTGCAGCTGGCGGCAAAACGTAATATAAAGTTGACCATTGTTAGTGAACAAAAATGCATTGTCTTTCCTCTTTTCTTTGTTGAAAATTATTATAATTATTTTATTGTTGCTTGTCTTGTGTGCTAAGCTTTTTTTCCTCCGTACTTCTTAGTGATTAGTTGTACGAAATTCTTGATGAGCTGCGCAATCCAACTGATAATAGGGAAGAAAGTTCAGAACTCAAATATGACTCAATAGGCGCACGCTACTTTTCATCTTTAAAATTAAATTTGAATAGTTTAAATTGAAATTAATCTCATTGTCTGTCTTTAGAGTTTGAATGAATTTTAGTTTTGATCTCTATCGTTTCATCACAATTTGGTCCGAATTTAACGTCAGGTCCCTACACTTTTATAAGTTTTGGTTTTGATCCCCATAATTAAACTAAAATCAAGTCCTTATGAAATTATATGAATTAAAATCAAAATTCAAAACTTTTCCTTAATGTAGAGGCTGGACCAAAAAAAAAAAAAGGTTATTGTTTTCAGCTAGTTAGGGCCTCTCCTTTGAGCCGGTCATCTGGAGAAAAATTTTAATCATGAGACTAGGATGATAATATTCTAATTTGTTGCAGATAATAAGTTCAAGTTTCTTATTTATTTGCATTGTACTTTTCTATCCATTACTATCATACATGACATTTATCAAGCTTGGTACAGAAATTTGGTTGTTGATAAAATATGATAACGTTATATGATCCATGTAATTGATCTCACAAGTGAAATAAGACTTCTTGTTGTAGAGGTATCAAACTTGAACACATATATGTAATATCTTTTACAGCAACAGCCCATAGTTCACTCTTAGTTCCCAAATAAGACATCGTTCAATGTGTGTGTTGAATTGATCGATGTCTTAATTTTATCTCTCTCACACACACATAAAAGCATTTATTAAAAATACATTTGCAGAGTGAAAAATTTCACCTGGTCAACTAATGAAACTTCGTTGAGCTTGCGAGAAGCTAGATTAATTTCACCTTGTTGGTGCTTAATGCTTCTTCCGCTCTTTTACTTGTATAACTTTGCTAACTTCATCCACGTGTGAATGGGTTGGCTTTGATTCTTGATACATACTCTCTCCTGTCTTTAATATAAGACCCAATTAACTGTTCTTTTTAGAGAGATTAATGAAGCTAAATAAGTAACTTAATTATATGTTGTATATTATTAGATTATATATTAATTTGGTATGAAAATAATAAATATAAATACTTTAAAGTAATTTATTCAACTTCCTTGATCTCTCCAAAAAAGTCAACGATATCTTATATTAAGGACGAGAGGTAGTATCATATAATATCTAGATATATCACATACTCCATCTGGTCCTTAATATAAGACATATTTACCAAATTTATGAAATTAAATAAGTTAGATAATTTAATTAAGATAACAAGCATTTTCTAAAACACTATAGTCATTCTCCTTAATTTCCTCGTTACCTCTCCTCATTAATTATTGTTGAAGGGGCATTAATAGGGGTAAATTAAGAAAACATTGGTAAATATAAAAATTATGTCTTATATTTAAAATTAAGACCAACTCCTTAAATATCTCTTATATTAAGGAGAAGACAATAGGAGTACCTGACAATATTATGAGAGGTAAAGTATTATGGTATCGTCATTTTTTGATAATTTATGATACGATGAGATCATGCTCAGACTAATAAGATGACATTAATGTTTGCAGTCAAATCTAACATTGTCCCAAATCCCTCTATATATATCACACATATTGCCGGGGACATGCTTCACCAATAACGATCTAAGTTTACATACAAAACCCAAGTTGATTTCAGCTCTGAAAATGCTTAAATCCCCTCTCTTCATCTTCTTCTTTGTTTTCATTAATGGCGCTTTTTCTTCTCCTCCGGCTGACCCCGTCCAGTGTAGTTCCGGCAACACACACTGCACCATCTCAAACGCCTACGGCGCCTTCCCTGATCGGAGCACTTGCCGAGCATCCCGAGTACTGTACCCAACCACCGAGAAAGAGCTCATTTCCATGGTGGCTTCGGCATCAAAATCCAAGACCAAAGTGAAAGCGGCGACCAGATATTCCCACAGCATCCCCAAGCTTGCTTGCCCTGGAGGCAAAGATGGGATCATCATAAGCACCAACAAGCTCAACCGTATAGTGAACATTGACGTGAAGAGGAGAAGGATGACGGTGGAGGGTGGGGTGCTTTTGAGGGACCTGATCAATGAGGCGGCGAGGAATGGGTTGGCGTTGCCGCATACGCCGTACTGGTGGGGACTGACGGTGGCGGGACTGTTGGCGACGGGGGCTCACGGCAGCTCATTGTGGGGAAAGGGGGGTGCGGTTCATGAGTATGTGGTTGCGATGAGGATTGTGACGCCGGCCACGGCGGAAGAAGGGTATGCTAAAGTGAGGGGCATATCTGAGTCTGATGATGAACTTGATGCAGCCAAGGTTTCCATTGGGGTTCTTGGGGTTGTTTCTCAGGTATGCCTATATTTGTCTGATTCATCCCATCACCATAATTTAAAAATTGGAAAAATGGGTGAAAAATCATGTTTGAAAATTTTATTGGCCTGAGATGAAGGATTTATACTTTGTGTATATGAAATCATTTAGACGACTACTTCTTATGCATAAAAATATATCAAGTAATTTCAGCCAATAAGATTTTTAAATAGGGATTTTCAATGATTTTTTTAAAAAATGATTTACTAATAATGTTCGATCAATTCATTACTTATTTTATCCGAAAATATGTCTCTTTCACTTCATTTGATTCTCAAGCAAAATAAGATAAAGGTTGAAATAAAATAATTTTATAGATTAAAAGGAACTTTTATGCTTAAAACCTGTGTTATTTTAGTATATAAATATCTTTTTTTTATATATTATTATCCGGTATCCAGTTTGGTGTTCGTGGTTGTCCCTACTAACACAAATGATTCCCATGAAACTCGAACTCGAGACTTAGAGGGATCTAACGGGCTTTGCACATCTAGACAAACTCTATGTTGGTAGTATATAAATATCTTCTATCTACCACTATATACTACTTCCATGTCATCAGAAAATTTAATCTTCATTGTTGAGTCTTTCTTTATAAATATTTCTTTCTGTGCAACGCGTGCGCATATTTGTTCTAGATTCACTAAAAAATTAAGCAAAAGAGTTATTATTAAATATTTCCTCCGATCTTTCATATAATATCTAATCTTTTGACAGAGATTCGACTGATGGCAAAACATTACATAAGCTGATAAGCACAACTTGGGTTTTCTTGTGTCCTAAGTTAAGACTAGAGAAGTTTAGACAAAACAGGAGAAAATAAAATAGAGTGGTTTTTGACTTTATGTACGTAAATGGTGGTTTTAATTTGCAGGTAACGTTTCAATTACAACCATTATTTAAACGATCAATTACGTACGAGATGAGGAGTGATTCAGATTTGGGAGAGGAATTGATTAGATTTGGGAAAGAGCACGAGTTTGGTGATGTCTCGTGGTATCCTACACAGAAAATGGCAGTGTTCAGAGCTGATGATCGAGTTCCTATTAATCACTCTGGAAATGGTCTCTATGATTCCATCGAATTTCGTTCCACTCCCTCTTCTCAATTAGCTTCTTCCAGGGCCTCAGGTGGTTCATTATCTACCCCTCCTCTTCTCATTCAAAGTTGATGTGGAACTAAACTAACGAGAAGTTGAATTTTCTCTGTAACAGAGGAACATCAAGAAGCAACAAGGGACGTTAATGGAAAATGCACTGATGCACGGTCGGTGACTAGGAGTGATTTCAATTCTGCTTATGGTTTGACTAACAACGGTACTCTTTCTACATTCTACTTACGCACTTTTGACAAAGGGCTAAATAATTACTTGAGAGTGTTGGGTATCCGGAAGTATTTTGAGGAGCATTTTTGTTCTTAAAAAGGAGCAAACTAACCCTAACTGTAAAAAAATTAATGTTGACTGTTTCATAACAAGGGTTCAAATCTTGAAAATAGTCCGTCCGATTATGGGGGGTAAGGCTACGCATATCCATCCCTCTCCATACCTCACCTGGTGAAAGCTTTGTATATCGGGCCGTCCTTTTGGTTACTTACAGGGTAAATCCTCAAAAAGCTTCTGAATATCCAACGCTCATAAATGGTTACTTCTAGAGCAAAATTACATTTTAATCCTTTTGACAAACACCTCATGAGCACTATTTTCTCTTCATCTGTAGTTGATTCAACCAACATCAAGATCATAACTTGTTAGCTTCTTTATGCATGAATAGGTAAAAACTTCACTGGGTACCCAGTGATTGGGAAAAACAATCGGATGCAATCAACAGGGACATGCCTAGATAGTAAAGAAGACGCATTGCGAACCATATGTCCCTTTGATTCAAGACTCAAACTTCGCTTCTTTCATGAAACAACCTTCACCATCGCCTTGTCGAAGATTCCAAGCTTCATTAAAGATGTGGAGAAGCTGTTTGAGTTAGATCCAAAAGCACTGTGTGGATTAGATCTCTATGGGGGCATCCTCATGCGCTATATCAAAGCTTCAAGTGCTTACCTAGGAAGAACAGAAGATTCTCTGGATATTGATTTCTTATACTATAAAAGCAAGGACCCATTCACTCCTAGGCTTTACGAGGATTTTTTTGAGGAGATTGAGCAAATGGGATTATTCAAATATGGAGGGTTACCCCACTGGGGAAAGAACAGGAATGTAGCATTTAAGGAAGTCATCAACAAGTATCCAAATGCAAACAAGTTTCTGAGTGTGAAAAGAAAGTATGATCCACAAGGGATTTTCTCTAGTGAATGGACGGATCAGATTCTAGGGTTAAAAGAAGGTGTGATGATAATGAAAGATGGGTGTGCTCTTGAAGGTTTGTGCATTTGCTCTGAAGATCGTCACTGTGCACCAAGCAACAAGTATTATTGTAGGCCTGGGAAGGTCTATAAGGAAGCTAGGGTTTGTGCTTTCGAAGGTTGAGATTGATATGAAGGAAAAAAGCTTTTATTGGAAGGATGCTTCCATTTAAAAGGCTTTTCATACTGTGATGTTTGGTATTCAAGATGTTTCTGATGATCTTTTGTCGCACAATAAGACAATGTTGTCATTTTTAATAAGCGCTGTTAATTTAATGAAAAAAAAAACTGTGTGTGTATGTATATATAGTGGTCTCTTTGATTTATAACGTGACAAGTTACTTCTAGTTTGAGGCTATTTTCTTAATTTTAGCCCCTAAAAAGTGCAATTACGTGGTATGTAGAAACTAGTGCAAGTTTTATAATTTTATTTTCTAATATTTCTACTCTAATTTTTTTTTTACCTGTGCTCTAAAAATTTAATTCATATAAATTCAGTAAATTTTCCAAGCAAATTAAAAAAGAAAACTTGTATGATGAGCAAATTATTAACATAGACGCTATTGTGTTCTTTCTTTTTTTTTCCCCTTCCTTCTTACATTGACAGACCAGGAAATTTCAAGACGTGGGACAAAAAAAAAAACTCTGCAGTTATAATAATTGTGGATTAATTATTTGACAGATTGCATAATATTGTGCTCGAGCGTTTCCTAATTTAACAAAGAGAAATAGTTATAAGCAGGTACTACTAGTTCATTTCACATGTAAAAATGATAACATCGAATATCGTTTCCTTATAACATCGAGTGTGGCATGTTTTAATCTCAAGAATAGGCATAGGTTAGCGATTACTTTCAAAAGAGTTTGATTTGTCGAAATATAATTTGAATGGCCATATGGTTTATATTTAAAATTTTAAAATTTTACTTTTAATTTAAACATTATTATTTAGAAAATTGATATTTTAAATAATTTTTATATTAATTTGTATACTCCTTTTTTTTTTTTTGCCATGGTGTATACTCCTGTTTTTATAAAAAATGTTTGAATTAGTATATGAAATAAATTAAAATCATAACATCAAAGATGCAACAGACTTAAGAAGAATACACGTACGTTTCTCATCTTAATAATGCTTTTAATAGGCACATGTATTTTTTTAATTAAAAAAATAATCTTATTCGAGTCACAGTCTAGCGTATGCACTGGTCACCCATCCCAACCGGAATTTGAACTAATATCAATCACGCTTTAATAATCAATGGAGCCCACAAATAAGAAGGCCCCAAAGGAAATAAAATACTAATAAAAATAAATCATGCCCCATGGCCCAGAGAGAGAACTGATGGAGCCTGCTATATTATCTGTTCCCTTAATCATGAGGTGGGTGCTAATTTTATTGTTGTCCAGAATCTTCAATAAAGTTCAAATTTCCTGAACATGTGAGCAGCACTTATAAAAAATCGTTGGCTGTTGGGGCATTAATTATTCACATATACGTTTTTGACTTGTATTCTCACCGGAGTGAGTATTATTAATGCTAGGAGCCAAATTTGACCACACACACACACTACACCACCAGCGAACGAAGTTTATGCAAAAGCTAAGTTTCATCAACGACCATGGAAATGCTCAAATCAATTCTCATTATCTTCTTCATAGTTTTCATTAATGGGGTGTTTTCTTCTCCTCCAGATGATCCTGTCAAGTGCAGTTCCGGCAACACACACTGCACCATCATTAACAGCTACGGTGTCTTCCCTGACCGGAGCACCTGCCGAGCATCACAAGTACTGTACCCAACCACCGAGCAGGAGCTTGTTTCAATGGTGGCTTCGGCTTCAAAATCCAACACAAAAGTGAAAGCGGCCACCAGATATTCCCACAGCATCCCCACGCTTGCTTGCCCTGGAGGCCAAGAAGGGATCATCATAAGCACCAACAAGCTCGACCGTGTAGTGAAGGTTGATGTAAAGAACGGAAGGATGACAGTAGAGAGTGGCGTCCTTCTGAGAGATCTGATTAATGACGCGGCAGAGAATGGGTTGGCTTTGCCGTATACGCCGTACTGGTGGGGAATCACCGTTGGGGGATTGTTGGCGACGGGGTCTCACGGCAGCTCGCTTTGGCAAAAGGGAGGAGCGGTTCATGAGTATGTGGTGTCAATGAGGATCGTGACGCCTGCTACTGCGGAAGAAGGGTATGCCAAGGTGAGGAATCTGAGTGAGTCAGATGAAGAACTTGATGCAGCGAAGGTTTCGCTTGGAGTTCTTGGGGTTGTTTCTCAGGTACGCCTTCGTCTCTACCACGATAATGTAATACTGATAAAAAAAAATTCTTTTCGGTTTTAAATATAATATAAATTTAATTTTTTTAAAAGATTAATGAAATTAATGAAATTACTTTAAAATATTTATATTTATCATTTTTTTTAAATTATTTTGACTAACTTATATAATGATATATAATTTAAAGATATATGATATATGATATGATTAAATAACTTATTTAACTTTTTCAATCCCTTAAAATTAAATCTGTCTTATATTTAAGAGCTGGGATACGGTAGTAAATCACAACACGTTAAACTACAGTAGTTCCTAGAGGTTTATTTGAATTGTCTTTCTTCACCGAATGATCTTTTATAACATTATAAATTGATATATTATTACACTGACAAATAGGAATTTAACAATATCAGAATATTATAACGTTTCCTCGCTTCGGAGGTAATATTTTGATCTGATTGATGGATCAATTTCAAATTCAATACATATTTAATTCGAAAGGGTTAATACTATTGTGTTAGTTGATCAAATTTTGATTTTGACTCATATAATTTTAAATCATAATTTTAAATTACTATAATTTTATAAGGATTGGATATGAGTTTAACATGTTAACTAAACTTTAGTTAACACTGCTGGGTATATGGACCAAAATCAGACCTTTTAGTGCCTTTTTGGTTCATGTAATTGGAGGTAATCTAAAGGAATGTAATGTAGTGTAATCAATGTAATAGAATGATGATTACATGAAATTACTTTGTTCGTTATTAGGGAAAGATGAAATATATGCATAAAAATGTTTGGTTAGATTACATCAAACATGAAAATATATGAGAATGATATAACAAGAGACAAAATTATCCTTGTCTACACATATATGTATACTATACATGTTGGGTTCATGGTGATTTTTTCAATTGATCCATTGTATATGTTGGGCTCATAGTAATTTTTTAACATTTAATGTTGGGAATATTATGCAGTGTATAGGTTGGATTCATAGTAATTTTTTAATATTTAATGGTGAAAATATTATGTATCAGGTTATGTTCATGATGATTTTTTAATATTTAATGGTGGAAACATTATTTAATAATATATTTTAACGTTTTTTAATGACGGAATATAATTTTTTAAATTTTTAAATGGGAGAATATTTTTTTAAAATTTTATATTATTAATTAATTTTTTAATATTTAATTGTTGTAATTATTTAATATTTAGTAATATTTATGGGTGGACACTTTAATCAATTTTAAAATTATAATAGCTTTAGTGTCATTTTCGCTTGATTATAGGATAAATGCATCCCCATTCATAAGTTATAACAGTGTAATTAGATTACATCAAATGATGTAATCTAGATTACATAATGTATCTAACCAAATGTTGTAATCGATCTGTTACATCATGATTATATATAATCCTCTCTGATAAAATAGATTATTAGGGATTAAAGCCATAATTCGCGGAGACCAAAAGTAAAACTTGCATTGCAGGTATCAAAACGATCCTAATAAAAATTCTTTAAAAGTATATGGATAAATTCTGTTAAAAAAAAAAAAGAAGCATATGGATAAGAACCGACACTTTTGGTCCCTCTACATAAGGACGTTGACCACCACGTTCTCTCCAAAATTAAACGCTAGGAACTAAAATATCCGAAACTTTATGTCCCTAGACATAAGGACGTCAACCATGACGTTCTCTCCATTATAAGACTTCATTTTTATCCAACCAACCATCAAGTGTTAAATTAAATGCCTTGAACCAAAATATTTATTTTTAAAAGTTAATTGCAAGTATTTGTATATCTTAAATGATTTATTCTTGTGACGTATAACATATTCAATTTAATTTAGAAAAAAAAGAAGTTGGGCCTTTGGGCCCCTCAAAACCCAAAAAAACAAAGAGGGAAATATCGCAGAGTAGCTCTCTTTGACTTTATGTAATATGTTTTGAATGTGCAGGTAACCCTACAATTACAACCCATGTTTAAACGAGCTCTTACGTACGTGACAAAGAGTGATCTAGACTTGGGAGAGGAATTGATTAGATTTGGGAAAGAGCACGAGTTTGGTGATGTCTCGTGGTTTCCATCTCAAAAGAAGTCTCTCTATAGAGTTGACGATCGAGTTTTCATTGACCAGTCTGGAAATGGTCTCTACAATTTCATCCCTTTTCGTCCTACCCTCACTACTCTATTAGCTGCTAACAGAGCCACAGGTTAATATATAAATCCTCTTCCCTCTTCATTTCCTCTTGCACCTTCAAGAAACTAAACTAAGGACAAGTTGGATTTTTCTGTGAAACAGAGGAACTTCAAGAAGCAACAAGGGACTCCAATGGAAAATGCCTTACTGCAAAGTTGGTCACTGGGACGCTCATGACATTTGCTTTTGGTTTGACTAACAACGGTATTAGTTCCTTCCCGAAAATTAGTCTTTTGAACCTTGTAATAGTTTTGATATGATTGTAGCTCACTCCCTATACTTTGACTCAGTGTAGGTCATTTCTTATTGCTTTGACTTGGTTGTAACTCAATATCTAAATTTTGACTTACTGTAACTCAGTTCCTATAATTTCAATCATTTTATAATTTAGTCCTTGATCTTTATTATATATATGATTGGTTTGGCCAAAAAAGATTATATATATGATTTTATTTTTCAAAACATAAGCACTAAATTATAAAATGGTTGAAATTAAAGGGACTAAGTTGCAATGAGTTAAAATTTAGAAACTGAGTTACAACGGATCAAGGGTGGGTGTTGCACCCCCTTGATGTGCTCCCTGCTGCACCTCCATTTTGGAGGCCTTCCCAAATATATTTTTTATGATTCTTTGGATCATTAAATTCTACACAAAATGAGTGACATTTTGATATTTTATGGGCAAAAAATGGAGTTGTTTGCAATTTTTTATGATTTTCCAAAGATATTCCAGAAAAATGGTGCAGTGTTTTTTGTTTTTTCACTTTGAGCACTGAATCTTTGGAAAATTATAAAAAGTTAAAAATAATTTCATTTTTTGCCCATAAAATATCAAAATGTCGCCCATTTCGTATAGAATCTAATAATTTAAAGAACCATAAAAAATACATTTGGGAAGGCCTCCAAAATGGAGGCGCAACAGGGAGCACATCAGGGGGCAGAGCACCCACTCTTGATCCAGTTATAACTGAGTTAAAATAATAAGAATTGATGAGTTACACCAAGTCAAAGTATAGGAACTGATTTGAAACTAAGTTAAAACTATAAGAACTAAAAGATTATTTATTCCCAATTTTCTCTTTTTTTCTTACGCATGTTGACAAACACCTTAAGAATAGATTTTCCCTCGCCCAGAATTGATTATACACATTATACCTTGTTTGTTTCCTTATTCATAAATATAGGTATACTATTCACTGGATACCCCGTGATTGGACAGAACAATCGCATGCAATCATCGGGGACGTGCTTAGAAAGTAAAGAAGACGCATTGCTCACCATATGTCCTTGGGATTCCAGGCTCCAACTTCAGTTCTTTCACCAAACAACTTTTAGCATATCCTTATCTAACGTTACAAGTTTCATCAAAGATGTGAAGAAGCTAGTTGAATTGGAGCCACAAGCACTTTGTGTATTAGAGCTCAACAATGGCATCCTCATGCGTTACGTCAAAGCTTCAAGTGCTTACTTGGGAAAAACACAAGATGTTGTGGATTTCGATATCACATACTACAGAAGCAAAGACCCATTAACTCCTAGGCTTTTTGAGGACATTCTTGAGGAGATTGAACAGATAGGGCTGTTCAAATATGGAGGGTTGCCTCACTGGGGAAAGAATAGGAATTTAGCATTCAATGAAGTGATCAATAAGTACCCAAATGGAGATAAGTTTTTAAGTGTGAAAAGTAAGTATGATCCGCAAGGGATTTTCTCTAATGAGTGGACAGATCAGGTTTTAGGGTTAAAAGAAGGTGTGATGATAATGAAAGATGCATGTGCTCTTGAAGGTTTGTGCATTTGCTCTGAAGATCGTCACTGTGCACCAAGCAAGAAGTATTACTGTAGGCCTGGGAAAGTTTATAAAGAAGCTAGGGTTTGTGTTTTTGAAAGTTGAGGCTAACTTGAAGCAAGAGCTTTAATATAAAATGATGCTTCAAATCATATATGAGGCTTCTTTTTATAGTGTGATACTCCTCTGGTTTATAATGTAAGACCTAATTAATTAACCTGACTATATTAAGGAGGTTAGTTACATTAGTTAATGTGACTTTTTTTTTTTGTTGCTAAAACACCATAATCATCTTTCTTAATTCCCTCCCTCCTTCTCCTACTTAATTATTTTTGAGTAAATATCAATTGGCTAATTTGGGAAAATTGATAAATATATAAAATATATCTTACATTTAGGACTGATATTAACTTCTAATCAGGTTTTACGTTTAGGACCAATTAGGGAATTATATATCAAATGTAACATCCCAAAATTTAGTAAAAGGTTAAATTTTCCGAAAAGAAAAATTTACATGGTGTTAAAGTTAATTTTTGGAAGAAGGAAAGACTTGGATGATCATGGTCATTTTACTTGGCCAATATTTAACCACATAAGCTAAGTAAAACCCAATGGCAATTTAGTCAATATTACCTTGTGCAAGGGTAAAAAGGAGATTTAGAATTTGATCTCAAAGATAGGTTTAAGAAACAAAAAACGAAGGGTCAAGATTTAACATTAAAAAGGAAAAGAAAAGATGATGACAAAAAAAAGTCACATTATTGTTGGAACGTGACAAGATGCCACACTCTTTCTTCTTTTATTAGGCCACAATTGGACGTCCCACTCACCACAATTTTATGCAAGATTAGATCAACACACTTCCCTCTCCCTTTATCCAAAAAGTCGTCCAAATCACAAAACAAGGAAGAAAAAGAATAATCAACACTTGTACATATGGGCACACTTAAAACAAAAGGAAAAGAGGGAAAGAATAGAAATTTTCCTAACATTACACACACACCTACCCACACTACACCACACACACTTAAACAATTATTCAAAACACAATTCCTCACCTTTTCCTCAAGAAAAGCCGGCCAAGACACCAAAGGAAAAGGAAAGACATTAATCAAAGCAATTCCTCCCATTTTGACTCAAGTAAAGTCGACCAGCTTCCATCCATGCACTTACACCCAAATTTATCTATTTAATCAATATACACACATCCGCAACTTCATTTGGACATTTTGGAAAGAGAAAACTGAATTAGAGAAAGAGAAGGTGACGGTTTTGAGAGCTAAGAAAGGAGAGTTTCGTGAGAGGAGGTGTTTGGAGCTGTGTAAGTGGTGTGGAAGTTGGAGAAGTCAAGTTAGGGTGATGGCAAAATCAAGAGGTAAGTATAAGTTTTGTTTTAAATCAAGTATCTTGAAATTTGGTTGAGTCTTCATGGTAATGACATGCTAGCCTAATTTTTATTAGTAGGTAACCTTAGGATTTTAATGAGATGAGCACATGAAAATCATGATAAAAGAGGTTTAAGTATGGTAGGAAGGAAGTTTAGCAAATTTTGTGAAAGGAGGTTGCAAAATCATTGTTTTATGATGCATTTCAACCTTAGCTGGTTCATAGGAAAGGAATTGGTTTTTACCCAATTTGATGTTAAATATGGATTCTCCATACAAAATTTTGTGGGATTAAGGTGTGGTTATAAATTTTGGATTATTGAAATGAAAATATTAAAATTGGAACTTAAGCATAGTGCTGCCAAATTAACCTTTTTAGGGGACAGGCTGCTAGTGACGTGTTTTTGAAAAGCTAAATCTTATCCAATGGTCATGATATTTTCCAGAATAATAGTAGATATCCTAAGCTTTAATTTTTTTTATATAATATGTGCCATTTGGATTAGTAAATTGTGAGATATGATTTGTTAAAGTTAAGCATTAAATCTATAATACTTTTTATGGCAGTAAGGATTGATTGAGAATTCTAGAATTGTGTGTATGTGATTAGCCATAGGAGGTATTTTTTCTCTCTTTAAAATAGACTTCAAGAGGGTCACATAGGACTTTAAACCACCTCAATTGGAGATTCCTAGGCAAAGTTATGAATTTTCAAAGTTAGGTGAAAATTCTTGCAGCAAAGTTTGACTTGCGAAATTAACATATTTAGAGTAAATTGTAATAAGTTGAGTTCTAAGGATAGAGTTAAATACTTGGGACTAGTGTAGACACGTTGAATACCCATATGGAATAGTGTTCCAGTCCAAAAGATAATCAACTCAAGTATCTTGAGTTATTAAAGAATTGAGATAAGTAATAACTCACCCGTTTGTAAATTTTAATTTATAGGATTTGATATTTTCCTGGGATACCCAAGAGACTGGGAAAAAGGACAAGACTTGGAAAGGCTTCCAAGTAGTAACTTTTCTCTTATATTATACGTAATGCTTTGTATGCATTTCCCTGTCATCCTGATATGCGCGGGACAGTTAGTCCCTAGGCATTGGGACCCGTGAGTACAAGTTACACAGAGAGTTATCCTTGGTGTCTTGAGCCAGGTAGGGAGTTATCCTTGGTGTCTTGAGCCAGGTAGGCTTGAGGCAGAAGGCTCGTGAGTGCACCTTATATGGGGCAGAGGCCCTAGGCTGCCAGATTGAGATCACCAAGTTTTGTGGTATTGTGGTAAGAGGCCAGTTAGGTCCTTTATTTGCTGCATATAGTGAATAACTGTTTTATGTGATGATTGTTTATTTTCTCTGTAATTTACATATCATATGAGTGATTTCTGTTACTATTGAGATTCCTATGAATCTCACCCTTTCCAACAACTAATCTATAGTAAAGAAGAGCAGTTCTAAGGGCAAGAAGATAATCACGGACAAGTGAAGCAAACAACAGAAAAGTTTATATTTCCGTTGGTTATCTATTTTTGGGGAATTGTATATTTTGTATTTGCAACTATAATAAAACTAGTACCAGCAGTGGCAACAGCCAAAATAGTTGTAACCCTATACATTAGTACTTTAACGCACACATTAGTACCTTCACACGATAAATGATTTACAATCGAGATACCGAATGCTGGGAGCCCATAAGATAATCACCATGATGTGGGTGTTGGACCAAGAATGCTCTTATTTTAATAAAAGGAACTAAGAACTTATGGGTTATAATGAAATTGCAAACCATATTGAGACCGCACTTAAAGTATTTTAAAAAAAAAATTTTGAAAACTCACTTAAGTGCAAGTTCAACTCTATATTGATGTTGGGACTTCAAATGTTTCTAAATGAACATTAGTCTCAGATTTGAAGTCATTATATATTCAAACTCATCTAATGACTTTGAAAAATTATGGTGTTACATCGAACCTAATGGTAAATATATATGTTTCTAGAGTCGATCAACAAATTTCAGTTCACTGTAATAAAATTCCTGAACTCTTAATCAGAACTAATTATAAATAATCATTGGTGGTTATGATGGATTAATCATTCTTGAGAAATACTTATATACTCCAAGAGCATCACCTCATTTATACTCTGACTAATTAAAATGCAACAACTCATCTTATTTTAACCCTATATGCTAGATGAATCGTCGGAGAAATTCAAATTTTAGGACTTTAAAAACATAAATTTCTTAATTTAGAAAAACAAAAAACACAATTCCGTCCCATCATCTCTAAAATCATAAAATTTGAATTTCTTCAAATAACTCACCTACCATATAGGATTAAAATAAGATGAGTTGTTATATTTTAATTAATTAGAGTACTGATGAAGTGGTACTCTTAATGTATGTAAGTATTTCTCATAATTCACACGTATACGTTTTAATTAGCCTCCCTGGCAGCCTAGCTAGTTATAAACACATTATTAATGTTCTCAATCAACGTTTGCTGGTGAAAAAAATCTTTCATGAATGACGCGTGTCCAAGCTGGCTTTGATTCTTGGCATATATAATAAAGTTAAGGGGTAAAAATGTACATGACTTTTTCTCCTAGCAGCGCTTGGCACCATAAACTTTATATAGGTGTAAAAGTGCCCATGCACTTATTAAACTAGGGCAAAAATGCCACTTACGTTAAATTGGTTAATTGTTGTTATTTTTTTTTGTTTATTTATTTATTATTTTAATAAAATAATGCTCACATCACTCTCTCTCTCTTCCCCCCCTCTCGTCCTCCCTCTCTCGTCCTCAACTCCCCCCCCCCCAACTCAAACTCCATGTCTCCATGCCCCCAAATCAATCTTAGCTCAGTTGTAACTAAAGCGTTCCTATCATCATCTGAGCCGATCATTAATATATTTTTCAGCTCCATATATTCTTCTTACACCTACGCTAAGCACGTTCCAACAACTTTAGCTCATGACTGATTCATTAGCTATATATTCTTCTTGCACGCTTAGACCAAGACACAATACATTGATGAATCACGAGCTAAAATTGTTAGGACGTGGTACTGGACGTGAATAATCACATATTACATGAACGGTGGACAGGTGGCGCAGAATGCTTTCGCGGTGTTTTTGAGTCTCTCAAGAATGGAACTATGAAAGGAGGGAGATGGGAGGAACAAAGGATAAGCCATTACGGAGACATGGAGTTTGAGTTTTGGGGGGGGGGGGGGAGGAAGTTGAGGATCAGAGAGGGAGGAAGAGGGGAAGAGACAGAGTGATGTGAGGTTTTTTTTTTTAATTAAAACAATCATATAAATAACAAATTGTGGGGCCCACAAAAAAAAAAAAGGTAAATGCAGTTAACTTATTTAACGGAAGTGGCATTTTTGTTCCACTTTAAAAAGTTAATCGAAACTTTTGCACTCATATAACATTTATGATGCTAGGCACTCTTCGGAGAAAAGTTTGTGTGCATCTATACCCCTTAACCCAATATAATACAAAGAGGTACCTAACTAGTATATATGTGGACTATTAAATTGAAATCGGTTTTGGTTTATATATAGCTAACAATAATTGAGCATGCACTATATAATCTTATTGTCAAGTAGCTTGATTTTAGCCATCATGCTAGTGATATTTTATAAGTACATTGTATAACCAGCTAGGCCATGCATTGTCACTTTTAACCACCCCCATCAAAATCAAAAAAATAGCAATTAACTCATTAAACATGTCTTAAATTGAAAAAAAAAATCAGCTTTAAGTTTTTAACTTTATTAAATGAGGTTTTGAAGCAAAGAGAAAAATATGATAGGTCATATTTAAAAATTAATTATAGGGACAAAATTGATAAATAAATATCAATTATTCTCCAAATTTCTTGCATTATAAACCCAAAAAAAAAAAAAAAAATCCATCCAGTCCTTAATAATATAAGACATATTTGGAGAGTTGATATTGATTCTAAATATAAGACATAATTTTTATATTTGTCAATCTTTTCCTAATTTACCCATATTAATGCTCCTTCCACTAGTACAGAAAAGGGTTTTTAGACCGGTTTTGGATCCGTTCTTGATACAGCCGTTCTTAAAAGTATGTCATTTTTAAGACCATTTTTGAAACCGGTCTTAAAAGTCTAACTTTTAAGACCGATTATATTAATAACCGGTCTAAAAGTAACAATTTTAAGACCGGTTGTCATGAGCACCGGTCTTAAAAGACCTCTGGGGGAAGGGGTTTTAGAGTAATTTTTAAGACCGGTTATTTTTAACAACCGGTCTTAAAATTACTTTTAAGACCGGGTATTTTTATAACCGGTCTTAAAAGTGTTATATTTTATTTATTTTTAAATGTGTGTGATTAGGTTTTTACCAGAACGCATTCTTGAATTGCTACCTGCAATGTCATACTTGTTAAGTGCCATATGGTGTTCAGTTTGCTTCCACTTACAATGTCCTTTTGCTTTAACTTTCCACTTACCATTTCCTTTTGCTTTATCTTTTCACTTACCAGTTCCACTTACAATGTTCAGTAGGCATAAATGAATTCAACCATGTCATATATATTATGCAACCAACAAGCTAGTGAATTCATCAAAATATACAAAAATCATCTTAAAACCAACAAACATGTCAAATCATACAACCAACAATATTTGCACCAAATTAACCACCATGTCAATTCATCAATATACAAAAAATAATTCCTCAATTTTACGAGAACTCACTGTTGTAAAACTTCATAAATGAATTCAGCACAACATTTGCGAATGTGCTCAATATCTTCTTCTGGAAAAGGGTCAGCAAGTTCAAACATCTGAAACACCAAAGCCAGGCAAAACATTAAATTCACTTAAAAAAAATAATAGTACAAAATTTTTGAGATATATATATATATATATACACACACACATACACATTTACCTCTTCAGTAAGTTCTGTCATGCCTAGGGTAATAATATTATACATGTGCCTCAGAATATACATCCCACACAAGTTGGACCCCGGTGGTTGCCTACGGGACTGAAACATTCTTAAAGTATGACTTATTATTGAATACATTCTTAAAACAAACCAATATGTAACTAATCTTTGGCAAGATCCATGTAGGGTCTCTTACCTCACGCATAGGCCTACCACAAGTGTGTTGGAATGTCCACATAGCCCTATATCATCAAAATCACAAAGGTTACTTATTTTATACAAATTTCATAAATTTTGCACACGAAAGGTAATTAATAATATAAGAAAACTTACGAGTTCAAGCTTTTCTTCAATTCACTAGTTGGCTTGTTGTGGTGGAGGGAGCATAAGAGGATGACAGAATAACTCCTCTTGCACAAAATAGCCAACTGCCAATGATCACTGAAAAAAGGGAAAATTTTCAAGCAAATATAAAATATTATGTATAGTATGAAATATAAATTTGTCTTACCCATGTAAATATGGAGCCAATAAACACTCAATTGCGGTTTCACTAAACCTGTACGATAAGTATGTGTGTCTGATAGAAGAAGTGGTCCCTTTGTCGTAGAGTTGATGAGGGCATAGGAGTCCAAATTTATCGGTTTTTTCAGAGTTAACCAACCTGCGATGCATCAACCTACAATAATTCAAGCAGGGACATTAAATCAAAGTTTAACGGCATAATTTGTATTAACTTCCAATTTGAGAAGATACTTACATCAAAAAGAGTTGGACAATCGAAATCGTAAGCTGTTGTAGAGGAGCTACCAGGGACATTAAATCATCCCTCTCAAGATAGCAGTGCACTCCTGACTTGCCACAACTGACTCAGTAGGCCAATCTCTTGGTCGAAAAAATGTATCATATGCCATCAGAATTACTTGCTGCATGACATTCAATGGAGGCCGTGAAACATCTTGAGTGGAGGGAGGTGGAGGTGGAGGTGGAGGCGGGGATTCCTCAGCTTGATCAAAAACAAGGTTCTTTGGCCACAAGATGAAAGAGTTGATGACATCGCCCACAACCTTGAAGTCATCAACAGGGATAGGAAGAGGTGCATCTGCAACGATCACCTCTTCAACTGCCACTCTGACTTGATCATCCTTTATTTCTTGGCGGTGGACAGTTGATCCCAAGTTGTGCACGCTCCCTCGTGCAACCAATCGTCTCAGAGGATCCTCCACAAACAAGTCACAAGGCTCACCAATTTGGCGCCAGGACCCTCTGATGACTGACCAATGTAACTCCCTTTAGTGCTCTGTTTAGGGTTTAGGGAATGAGCCTGGGGAGCACTGGTATTTGCTTCTCTTGTGCTCGTCATGATCATCCATTCCTCTTTCATCTTGCTAAACCTTTCTTCAAATCGTGCATCAAATGATGCTTCTACCTCGGCCCTAGCTTCCGCCCTCACAGTGGCCAATATACACTCTATCTCCTCCCTAGTCACCATACCACTTGAGGAACAGCGTGAGGGTGCTCCAAAATAATCCCTTATGCCTACCCCTCCTCCAATCCCCCTAGCACGGTCGGGATGCTCAGGTTTTCCTGTAGCTACAGTCAGGATTTCATTCCTCCCATCCGACCTAAACGATCCCTCGGCTTATTTTTTTTAAGCTCCTCCTATAAGACAGATAACAAATGTTAGTAATGAAATTTGTTTACTAAATAATTAATAACAACAAGTCACAACAATACTTACAATTTTCTCACCGACTACGCGAGATTGTTCACTCGTATAAGACCCGCTCCTCTTTTGGTGAGTGAACAACCACTTCTCTTCTCGACGTATCGGAGATTGTGGAGAAAGAAGAACAGAAAGATCGGATTAAGCTGCTTCTTCCAATCTCTTCCGTTTGGCCGCCAACAAGTCTTTTTCTGCCTTCGCATACCCCTTACGAGACATTGTATGGGGGCAATCATTCTTTCTACCACTCTCTTGGGCCTTTTTCCTTTTTTCCTGCGAATAAGAAATCAAAATTAAGTCATTGTAAATCAATAAAGACAATTCATAATTCATAAGCAAATCAATTGCAAAATATGTCAACAACTCACCAATGCTTCTAGAGTAGACTTCACTCTCAGGAATCTCGTAAGTGAGCTAGATAGTTTCCCAAATATGTCGCTTCACACCTCTATCGACATTTCTCCACTGCTCTATCAAGATGCTAGGCTTGTTGCATGCTAGGAGGCCGACAAAACTCCTATACCGTTGAGTATTAGATCCGATTGGTTATCAATATCTATCAAACTCAATCAGAATCTTTCCCCCGGTATTCCGATTGAGAGGAATGTCTCTCAATCGGGTGGCTCTCCTACCCCTTCGTCTAGGCCGGTTACGTGGCTCATTGTGTTCCTGACTCGGAGCATTACTAGGCTCGCTTTGATTTGGATTAGTTGGATCGGGAGTACCCTCACTAGGACGACTCATTGTCTAAAAACACTTTAAAAACACTATTTAAGGCAATTTTGCTACACGGTGCTTATTGTTATAACACGGCACTATCTACAAAGGCAATTTCCAAGTTATGCAAACATGAACAAATAATTGCAATGCACAAGTTGAAGGAGGAATGATTAATTGCAATTGCAAAAGCAATTCCCTAAAGCATGTTTTCATATTGGTAAAGATTTTAAATTCAAATCGCAGGGCCGAATCAAAAGAAGGAAACCAGAAGCTACAAAATCAATATAACAGAAGCAACAAGCTTAAACCAAACAAAACAATATAACAGAAGCTACACCACTAGAAGCAACAAGCTTAAACTATAGTCTTCAACGTGTACTAGGATCAAAATCATCACTATGACTCTCAAAATCATCACTTTCAAATGAAATAATTAACCCAGGTCCACTAGAAGTAACAAGCTTAAACTATAGTCTGTAATACAAATGGAAAACCACCAAAATAAACCCACGTCCACAATTTCAGAATAATTCAACCGTGCCTTAAACTTTTGCTTGAGGATCTTCTTATTCCTCTAGATTTGAACAGTCCTTGGCCACTTGCTGCAGGAATCGAACAAAGGAAATGGAGGATAAGTAATCTCACAATTTCAATGAAAAACCCAAAAACGAAATGGAAACACAAACCTGACAATAAAAACGAGGTTGAGAATGAAACCAATCGGAGGGAACAAATGACGATAGCCTTCCGACAATGAATTCAATATTAAATCTTCGTTGACGGCGGCGAAGTTAAGGACGGAAAAGAGAAGGGGAAAGGAGGAGCTGTCGCGAACAGACGCAGGGGTTTCGCTGATGTGCTTGAGTCTTGAAATGAAATTTCAGAGCTAAATTTAGGCGGGTTTTGAAATCCAGGTCAATTTTAAGACCGGTTGTCAATTATAACCGGTCTTAAAAATAATATTTAAGACCGGTTATTTATTAATAACCGGTCTAAAATTTTAAATTTTTAAGACCGGTTCTTATTTACAACCGGTCTTAAAAATAATAACCATTTTATTTTTATGATTGTCTTTAATTCAGATAATATTTTTTAGACCGGTTATTTTTAAAACCGGTCTAGAAAATATATCACATATTTTTATTTTTTTTATTGTATATATTTTAAGACTGGTTGTTTTGTAACCGGTCTTAAAATTATTTTTAAGACCGGTTATTAAGAAAACCAGTCTTAATATTTCATCATAATTACAAAAATGCCACCGGTCATATTTTTAAGACCTTATCCGATGTAACCGGTCTAAATGTTACGGTCTAAAAACCCTTTTCTGTACTAGTGTTCAACAATAATTAAGGAAGAGAGGGAATAAGGGAATTAAGGAAGATGACTAAGGTGTTTTAGAAAATACATGTCATATTAACTAACTCAACTAACTTCTTTAATCTAATCAAAGTAGATAAATATGTCTTATATTAAGTAACTAACTCAACTAACTAATTCAATTAATTATTTTCTTGCCCTCAAAAAATTCCAGCAAATAAAGGACGAAAGGTGAGAAAGTAGATGGCCGCAAAAAAAAAAAAACAAGAAAGGTGAGAAAGTAAATCTTTTTATATCATTAGTTTTTAATGATAAATACTTATTTATATATATTTTATAATTATATTTTCTATATTTTATATTGTAAATTTGTAATGCGGTAAATTTTATTCTTGTTATTTTAAATTTAAATATTATTTTTATCATAAAAATGAATATTTGCGTATATTTAAACTAAATTATATTATTTTAATTACGAATGGTCTTGTCTTGGATTGATCTCGAATCAAACCACTAACGTTTAAATCACTGTCTCAACCGATTCATACACTACACCAGTAACTTGGATTTTTCTAGCTAATTCGTTGTGGTCAGTGCTATTTTCTTTTTTCCCTGTATAATTACAATCACTACGTACAAGGATTATTTGGATTTTTTCTGACAAAAAACGTGAATTCACTTATCATCATAATTTAACTAAAACATATATAGGTGCTCTTTTTTTCCCTACTTTGATGTGATTAATTATATATATAAACACACACACATATATTACATGGATAAGTGACAATAATATTAGTAGTTCCACAACCTTTTTTTTTTATACAAAGTAGTTCCACAACTTATAAGGTGCGTGTTTGCATCACAATTGGATATATTAGTGGTAAAAGTGACTTTTTTTTATAATCTGATTTCTATAAAATTAAGATTAGATAAACGTTAGATTGTGAAATGTGATTCATGTTTAGATTGACAATATTATAAGTAGCTTATCTGAAAGTGAAACTTGTTTGGATAATTATTTTGAAAAGCAAGTTTAGATATAAAATGATTGAAAAGGATATAAATTTTATTAAATAAATATGTGTGTATGATAATTTTAAGAAAAACATTATTTTTTTTAATTTTTTCCATAACATTTTACAAATATTATGTTATTGGGGCTTTTAAAGTAATTTTATTTTTTTTAATCTAGAAGGGTGGGAATTTTTTCTTCTTACTCACATTACTCCTCCTCCCTCTCCATGTCATTTCTGGAACGAACCAGCTTTTCTCCTTTTCTTTAAATAAAAGAAGAGTCTTTTGTCAAATTTGGGCTGTTGGATCAAAATCTTGATAGTCTAAATTTACTATATTATAAAAAAAATATTATTATAATATTTTGGGGCACGTACCACCCCTGCCTTATGAGACAATGGACTCTCGTTGGTGCTGGTACTCATGGATTAAAGGTTAAGTTCATCGCTTTGACTACCAGCTTAAGCTTTTAGCTTAGTGGTCAAGCACTTGGTCCTGACTCTTATGGTATCAGAGCCAGAGGTCCTGTGTTCGATCCTAAGGGTAGGTGAAAAACAAAGGGGCGGGAGAGTAGTATACGGGAGAATAGTATAGGCTACTCTCTTGTGGGGGCACGTGCCACCCCTGACTTATAGGACAAAGGACCTTAAAGGTTAAGTTCCTCGCCTTGGCTACCAGTTTAAACTTTTAGTTCAGTAGTAGAGCACTTGGTCCTGACGCTTATGTTAATATTTTTTTATAATATATTAAATCTGGATCATTGAAATCTTAATCCAACGGTTCAAATTTAAAAACCCTTCTTTTCTTCTTAAGAGAAGAAGGAAAGCCAATTCCGTCATTTCTAATACATGGAACCACATTTTTGTCCTCTTTCCCCAATGCTCCCTTCTCTCTCCATGGTCAGATTGTAGCTTTTCCCACATCACTGCAAAATCTAGCTTAAGAAGCAGCTTTTAAGCATGATGGACCAGAAGCTATATCAAATATAGCCAAAAAATTCAAAAGCCCCCAACCCCACTTTTACCCTTCCAATCTTGTTTTTAGGGCCCAAACAAGCTTATCCCAAACACACCCTCTGACATGTTTGGATGAGCCTTTAGTCCATTTTAAGCCGAAGCTGCCCAAAATCTTAAGTTGGGACGGAGGCACGTAAATTTAGGCCCGAAGATAAACGATGAGGTCCCAACATAAATAGCCCAACACCATGAATCAGACCGTCAAATATTTTGCTGCTGAATTCTTAAACTTGCGACAATTAAACCATACTCGTAATGTCCACGGACTAACAAATAGAAAATTCTTCCAAAAAAGATTCACTTCACTTTCATTTTCTTGATTTTGATGAGAATGGTGGTTGGGATGTATCTTGATTTTGGAAAGTGCAAACTTTGCACTTTGACTGTGTCACATGTGCTTGATGCCTGCTTCTGCTTGTTAGAGATGCAAAATCAAGTTAGTTGAGATCTTAATTTTATGGTTATAACCACTAAGATCCTATATATATATAGAGGAGATCTTAGATTTAAGTGTGTGATAATTCTTGTCAGCAGAGAGGTTAAACTAGGTCCTCAATTAGCTCAAGCATTATACTAAAAGTTTAGGATAGATTACCCTCTAGAAGGGTTGTTTTGTTGATCTCTTATAACCATTAGCTCTTTGATTAATAAGATGCCTTAGATTTACTCAACACTGCTATCGCTTAATTAGATTTAAATAAAATGTCTTCCGATCCACTTATAACCCTCTCCCAAACTAATATGGTTATGTCTAACTTGATTACTTAGGAGGCAAAACATAAATATCAAATTCATTCTTCATCAATTATACATAGGACCCTTTAAGTATATTTGTATCCTATTTGAAAATTAGATTAAACTCTAATCCTGGATTCCCCAATCTCTGAGCTTAATTAAGATTTCCTTTATCAAGGTAAACTCTAATGCCCAAAATTAAATGGACAGACAAAAACAAGAATGAGCAACCAAAAATAACATCAAACATAATTAGTTAATGAAAAACATTGTCTAGTCTACTATAAGTTCATGGTTACTTTGAGTAAAAAATAAAAACAAAAAAGCCACGCACATGTCTAAAATCAAATCCACGAAGGAAAAATAATAAAATCAAGATTCAGCAATAAGAGGAAAAGAAGAGGAGAGAATAAAAAGTTAGAAACTATGGAAGGTCTCCTCTATTCCTGGTTGTTGTCACAGGTAGGGAGGAAGGCCAAGTCTTGGACTGCTACTTTGTTTGCTCTCTTGGCTCTTTCTTCCTGATCAGGATCTCATCTTTTCATTACATACATACATACATTATTTAACTTAATTGCTTCATGGAGCATGGAGCATGGGATTCTATTTCCCTAATTGCGTGATTCTCTCCCTGGACCCACGCATCTTCACATCTACTCTTTCTATATTTATATTCTTGTCGATATGATCATAGTAATCATTTCTTTTAGAAAAAAAATAATCTTTTGGTCCCTATATTTTTGAGCCAGTTCTTACACTTTAACTTGGTGCAATTCAGTACTTAAACTTTGAATCACAATTTAGTTCCTGTGTTTTAAAAAATAAAATGGGAAAATTAATTTCTAAATCCCTATACTTTCAGGGTCTTTTGAATTAGTTCTCTGTAATTTTATTTTTCAAACAACTCGCTGTTAACTTCTCTCCAAAGCCATTTATCTCTGAAGAAGTAAAATCTTGGGCCAAGGACCAACGATGTGCTGAAAAATACTCTGTTTTGCGCCTAAAAAACAGAGCCTTTGCCTCTTGAGCACTAAACTTGGCTATTTTTTGGGGGGGCAAAATATTAACATGCCACTGGCCGTTTGTTGGGGATTGGCATAAATGAAAGGATGAAATAAAGATAGAAATCCTTAAGAAAAGGTAGAGATTAATATCCACAAACAGGAAGCGGTAACAAATATGAGACCCATCTATAAACCAAGCAGCCTCGCAGAGATAAGTAAACAGGGGGAAATAAAAAATGGTGATCATTATCCTCGAAAGTTTCTTATCATCTCTGAAATCATCCATTATAAACTACAGAAGTAAAAGACACTCACCAATAACTTGAAAAGGGCTGTCACTTGAAAGTAAAAGCAAGTTCAGAACAGAATAAAATAGGCAAGTTTACTACTAAGAAGAAAAGCTCTGTTTTGTCGGCTGACAACGGAGCATAGAAAAGCTCGCATGTGTGCAGATGGTAACATTTATGCGTGAAAGATAACATAATGTTATTAGCCGTAAAAGCTCATGTAAGCGACCACTGTATTTTCCAGCATCGTTAGCCATCACGATTGGCCCTTGGCCCAGATTTTAATTCTCCAGAGATAAATGGCTTTTGAGAGAAATTAACAGCCAGTTGTTTGAAAAATAAAATCATAGAGAACTGGTTAAAAAGACCCTGAAAGTATAGCGGCTTAGAAATTAATTTTCCCATTTTATTTTCTAAAATACATGGATTAAGTTGCATTATTTAGTGTGTGTTCTGCAAGCTTTGAAGCCATGGTTTCATAAGCATTTTTTCATAAATCGAGATAAAACTCCTCGCATATATATACTTTGTAAATCGTAAAAACTATTTTCTAAAAGCTAATCCGAACATACACTTAAAGTTTAGAGACTGAGTTATAACTGAATTAAAACTATAAAATTGAGCTGTACCGAATCAAAATATAAGAACTGACTTTTAATTAGATCAAAATTATAGAGACTAAAAGATTAATTTTTCATTTCTTTTAACGCTATGATCTTTAAGAAAATTCTTCATTCTTGATATTATTAAATGGGTGTAATAATATGAACGCCATTGCATGGGGAGTTGCCACATATAGCCAATGATGTTATTAGTCTATATTTTAATGGTATTTTTAAATAGAAGCGAAGTTGACATTTAATAGCTAGCTCAACGACAACGTACCGCCTACTTTTTTATATTTAGTTTTCATATAACGTGTACTCTATTTTTTAAAAATAAAATAAAATAATTTCCCACTTATTGCTTAGAGATTGCCTCACCAATAATTAATAATTAATCATATGTGTGTTGTGTTCAACAAAACAGCCATCCATGATTCAAAAGACATAATTTATCCAAATATATAAAAAGAAATAGAAAATTGATAGCAGACAACTGACAAGAAATTGATTTTGCTTTTTCATGGATTATATTCTGATGATGTGATCTTTGATTTGAAGATTGTGATTGTTGCTTGTTGCTTGTTGCTTGGGTTATTAGGGGCCATCTATTATATTATATCTCTTGAAAATTCATAGTAACGGATTTTTATTGTTTTTAAGTTTTCACACCGTTTGTTGATTTCGAGGGTTTCTAATCACGGCCTTAGTTTCTCCTAGATTTTGTTAACGTCATTTGTGGTTTTATCATTTTAAAGTTTAATTTGTATTCTTTTATATATGTTCTATTGTACATGTTGTAGATTGTGATCATTTATACTTATTTATTAAAAAGACACAAAGGAACCCATATTGAGGTTTGTATCTTTTCATGTTTCGTGGCAAATATTGATATTTGTGATCTTTAACATTCTTTTAAAAATATTGGTTTGTAAACTTATAAATATTGGTGGTGTGATTTTTATTTGCCCTCACATGAAATGAAAGCAAACTTTATTCATCATTAGTTTTGCGTATTTAGCTAGTTTTGTGCCTTTTCATGTTCCATTGTAAATATTGATGTTTGCGATGTTTCACATATTCTTTTAAAAATGTTATTGGTTTGTAAATTTATAAATAGTGGTGGTGTGATGTTTATTTATGCTCACATGAAAGCAAACTTTACTCATTATTAACTTTAACTCTAAAATTATTCTAATATAACAATCATTCAACACGGCCTTTTCAGCCACATCACTGATAACAAGGAAGTTTGTTTCTTACAAGAAAACCCTGCCATATGTTTATTGGAAATTTGATTTGATTCCAATGTATGACCAAGTATGTCAATCATGAAGTTTCCTTACGTATAAAGCATTCCGTTGCCATTAATTGTGATAACTTATGAAATACATGTAGGGAACCAAGATTGATAATCTTCACACTATTACGAAAAATGCTTTTAATGTCTAGTTTTTAGCCCTGTTAACGTCTGAAAATAGGAAGATGTTTATGCCGGGGACATAGTAAAGTAAAAAATACGATGTCCATTAAAAAAAGGATACTATAAGTGACTTTAAGTTTCCTTTTTTTAAAAGGGACGCTTAAAGTGAACACTTTATAGGCATCCCTTTTGTTCAAAAGGAACACCTAAAGGTTCTTTTTTTTTAAAAAAAAAAAGAAATTGTTTATATTTTTAACTATCCGGCAATTAAAACCTATAGAAATAAGATTGAACAATTTTTCATAAACGAAAATGTCCTTACAAATAGTAAGGGAACATCCAGCTCTAGCTAATTAAAGTGTTGACTTCTACCAATACAATGTACAATAATTACCATAAAGTGTCAAAAAGTTATCTACATAACTACTAACTAATAAAAATAAACTTATCAGTTATTATTAATTTATCACAAAATGTAAGAAGGGAAACTCAACATCCGAAAAAGATTAATATTGGCGAATGATGATAAATCAAAATGCATCTACAATAATCCTAGTTCAGAACTTAGTCCATAAAAAACAAAAATAATTAACCATACCTTTTGGCAACAGTGGGAGAGGGAGGGGAGAGAGGCCAACGGCGAGAGAGGGAGGGAGGAGGAACCAACGGCATCAAAGATTGAGGAGGGACAATGGCGACAAGCTTCAACAATGGAGAGGGAGAGAGGAGGATGGCGGAGGATGGTGGTGGAGAGAGAGAAGGACGACCTTGAGAGTGACGATAATGAGAGGGAGTGATGGTGGAAGGATAAACTTCAAGAGAGAATAAGAGTTCTGAATAGAGGAAGCTAGCTTGCGGAGGTAGACATGACTTTGGAGGGAGTGATGTCAGTTTGATTGACATGCATTACCTTTAAGCGTCCATTTTAAAATTTGAGACGCATAAAATAGAAAAAAAAACTTTAGGCATCCCTTTTTTTTTAAGACGCCTAAAATCACACTTTAGGTGTCTCAATTCAAGTTTGAGATGACTAAAGTGTGTTTTAAGGCGTCCTAAATTCAAATTGGTATGCTTAGAACTATCCAATTCCCACCCATAATTATAAAAATGTCACCGTCTTTATTTTTTACTTCTCTTTTTTAAAAATGGACGTCTTTTGGAATAGTAGAATCTATATCCTATAGTAGTTTTTGTAATGTAGAGAAGAGTATTGGAATGTTATACCGGAAAAGAGGGTGGAGTTTACCACTTCGAAAATTTTGAGGTACTTGCAACAATGACTAAAATAAAGTAACCACCTTTCATTGTTGGAAGCTGATCATAGTCATCAAATCAACATATTTTCAAGAGTCAAGATTTCCCAATTGCAAGTATACAACTTTGTGCCCATGGAACAAACTTCATATTACGCAACAAATAGTGGAGAACTAATTGGTTAGCAATTGATTTTTTAAATTGCTATAGTTTGAATTGTTGTAGTTTGTTTACTGTATTGTGTATCAAAATTGTGAGTGGTGCTTCTAGAAACAGTGTGGATTCGCAGTCAGAAGTGCCCACGAACAACCCTTTTCCCCTGGCCTCTGTCGGTCTGTATGGTCTTTTATGGGCATTCATAGAGATATGGTGGTTCTCATATTTGGAGGAAGCGTTGTTAAAATTTTGTGTTCAAATTAATTCTTAATTATTTCCGTTGTTAGAATTTATCATCGGTTTATATTTTGATATGCATGGTACTTTTGATTTTTTTTAATGTATGAAAACAAAGGGGTGCGGTGTAATCCAAGTATAATGTAGTGGTTTTATATTTGCGTAATACTTCATCCAGTCCTTAATATATTATCCAATTAATTTTTTAAAATGATTAAAAAATTTAAATAAATTATTTTAAAATATTTATATATATAAACACGCATACATGCGTGTAATTGTATCATATTATTATAAATAATGAATAGTGCTTATTTTTTAAGCCATTACTAGTAGTAATATTATTTTTTAATTGCTAAATTATTATTCATTTATTAATTTTAATATATTCCTAAGTGATGCTGGTGGCAGTTTAATAACTATAATGTGAGTTTTGTTTGTAATTTTTACTAAGTATGATATGGTTACTGTTAAGTGTTTGATAAAAATTAATTTAAATTTAAAAAATAGCTCAATAATTGCAAAACTTTATGTAGGTCATTTGGCACTTGGCAGAGTGTTTTTTTGTTTTTTTTGAGATTAGGAATGTTGTCACAAAAAAGTTAGGCCCATATCAAGCTCTGTATGATTGAGCGGGAAATCAAAAGAAAACAAAAGTATCATCCCATAAATAAAAAAAACATCATGTTGACCTCTACTCGGTAACTCGCACCATTTAAAATAAATTAAGCTTATAGAAAATTCAAATACAATTACAATGTTCACATATTTAATATTTAATAATTACAAATATAGTCTTACAAGATTGCAACCTATGGTTTACATGCTACAATACATGTGGACCTAGGCATTGAATGGAAACACAGCAAAGAATCTCTCCATTGAGAGTTGCCTCCATTACCATGAAACGGCAATGTTTTGATTAAATAGAATCTCAGCCCTTAGTTTAATATTGTATCCTAGCCGTTAATTGTTAAACCTATAGAGTCTGACGAGCCACAATCAAAAGTTTATCTCAACTCCTCTTCCAACGTCGGTTTCCTCCATGGCATCTTCTGTTTCCAATTTTTCGCAGGCTATAGCATATTCTCTATTCCTCTCTGTCTCTTCTTCTGAGTGAGTCACTATGCTTATGCTTAAAAGAGGATGCAGTGGTTCCCTTTTGCAGTGGAGAAAATATAGCGGCCAAGATTCAATATTGAATCAAGGGCTGAGATTCTGTTTAATCAAAACGGTATAGTTTCATTGCAATGGAGACAACTCTCAATGGAGAGGTTCTTTTCGAATGGACGCATCCCCTAATCTTGCAACAAATAATAATGTCACTACAAATAATAATGATCTATTTGATCATAATGGTTCACGTAAGAAATTGAAAAATAAAAAATACTATTATCTTCTTTTTTCCACCGCAAAAAATAACATTATCAAACTCTAATTTATTTTATTTATGCCTTTAAAATTAGAAGATAATATTTTTTTTTACAATATGGGATATGCATTATGAATAAGTTTATACAAGTGTCTTAACAAAGTTATAATATACATAAAAAAGAAACATTAAAAATTAATCATTAATTTAAAAAATATGGAATTATTTACAAAATGTGATAATTTCATATAATTTTACTAGATCCATTAACAATATAAACACAAATACTTAAAAAATTAATTTCACTAAATTTTGTAGCTTGCAACTTTGGAACATCAACGGGTCATAACTAGGAAATAATGTAGGTAACATTAAAGAAAACAATAAAATTTAGAGACAACATTTAATAGTCATTAACCAAATACGTCTTTGGAATATGAAGAGATTATTCATTTTTTTTTTAGATATAAAATATATACTATGCAAATTGCTTCTAAAAAAAACCTATAAAAATTTGTTAAAAAGCCTAAAAAAATTTCATTGGGAAAAAACCTCTTCGGTGAACAGAGATTCAAAAGAGTCGATGTCGAGAGTTTTAATTTTGTCAGAGTCAAAAAGTCAAAAATCCAACTCTCGCTGCCATCACTAATAGTTTCTATCTTCTTACATACGCTTCCAACGATCATTTGCTCTAGCATGGAAATACTTCGTATTCCTATGGCCCAAGGTAAACCACTCGCACCTTGCCTTTTGAGCCTAGAGGAGGTTCTCCTGTAAATACCTCCTCAAGCTCCTGCCAAATTTTACGCTGCAATCTTTCAAGCTCTGGTTTATTTCGACAAGACTCAAGCATGCGTGATAAACCATCCATCCAATTAAATAAGTGTCTCTTTTGCCTCCCGAGATGTCCATACACTTCTACTATCCACTTCTGTACTTCCCCCGTAAAGACCGAAACATTGTCAAACCAGTTTCGTTCTTTGCTCCATGTATTCTTAATGAAATTCTCAAAGTCATCATGGAGAACCCCCGAAGCAATGAATCTGAATGGTCGTTCCTGGCCAACCGTGCAAGACTCTTCTTCCACCATTTTCAACAATAATGGCTGATGATCCGATCAATACGACTTTCGCTATCACCTCGTTTTCAAGTGAAGTAAGGGACACAGCAATTCAAATCAAACACATCCACTTCCTCCATCCATCTATTTAAATCGCGATCAATACTATGACGTACGGTCGCTTCGAGATGACCGACGTTCATGCATGAATAACGTGCCATGCATTAAAGTCCTCCCTATACACCAAGCGCCATCAACCGAAGCACTTACCCAATTTAACTCAGTTCACAAATTCCTTCTCAAGATCGGGTTCGGGCTCGCATACACTGCTGTAGATAATCTTATTGTCAAGTAGCTTGATTTTAGTCATCATGCTAGTGATAAATTATAAGTATATTGTGTAATCAGCTGGGCATGCATGGTCAATTTTGACCATCCCATAAAAAAAAATTAACTTATTAAATATGTCTTAAATTAAAAAAAAAAATCAGCTTTAACTCTTTAACTTTATTAAATGAGGTTTTGAAGTAGAGAGAAAAATATGATAGGTCATATTTAAAAATCAATTATAGGGGTAAAATTGATAAATAAATATTAATTATTCTCCAAATTACTTATATTGCAGACAAAAATAAATACTCCCTCCGGTCCTTAATATTAATAAGACATATTTGGGGAGTTGATCTTAGTCCTAAATATAAGACACATTTTTCATATTTGCCAATCTTTTCCTAATTTACCCCTATTAATACTCCTTCAACACTAATCAAGAAGGAGAGGGAATGAGGGAATTAAAGAAAATGACTAGGGTGTTTTAGAAAATACATGTCATATTAACTAACTCAACTAACTTCCTTAATCTAATCAAATTAAGTAAATATATCTTATATTAAAAACCGGAGGAGTATTATAGAAAGTGACTTGTATTCTCACCGGAGTGAGTATTATTGATGCTAGTAGGCAAATTTCACCATATACACATACATTACACCACAAGCGAACGAAGTTTATGCAAAAGCTAAGTTTCATCAACGACCATGGAAATGCTCAAATCAATTCTCATTATCTTCTTCATAGTTTTCATTAATGAGGTGGTTTCTTCTGCTCCAGATGATCCTGTCAAGTGCAGTTCCGGCAACACACACTGCACCATCACAAAAGCTTAGTGGCACTAGGCCAAATGGTCTGTTGGCTTAAAGTCCTTTCTATAAGAGATATTTAACACTAATTTTCACACAGATTTATAAATTTAATTAGTTTAAATTTTTTAATTCTATTAATTAAATACCTACATATTTTCAATTTTCTTAAAAATGATCATTTCTCAATGTAGTCTTCTATTTTATTAATAATTACTACTCCCTTTGTATCTTTTTATAAGAGTCTATCAACCAAATTACGCAGTTTAAGAAATTGATTAAAAATAATAAATATGTTTGAAATGATTGTTTTTTCAAGTATGCCCTTATTTGTAAGGGGATAAGTAAGAGAACAATAGAGTAGTAATAATAAGAGAAAATATAAAAGAGAATGTAACATGGGAAAAAGATGAACAGAAAGAATGGAGATTAATTAGGGACAAAAATGATAAAGACATGTTAAATGCTCAAACAACTCCAAGGACAACATTATAAAAAAATAAAGAGAATTTAAATTTTGGACTCTTATAAAAAGAATGGGATGATGCATACTTTATCATATAATTGAATCTTGTATTTTAGTGCTTGTTTGAATTAGCGGTGAAAGCTACTTTTCCAACGTGATTTATAATATACAAGGTAAGTATATGAGATGAGTTTTGTTTTAACTTACATGAATATGCTTTTTAAACGTCAACTCAAATATATCCTTACAAGACCAACCAAATTGGTATGGTCAACGGTGTAAAAGTCAAGCCGCTAAAAAGGTTGGTGTTATAGTTTTGTGATATGTACGGGAATCAGTGTAATGGAAAGAAAGGTACGCAGATTTTTGGAATGATCACAAACGAGCTGCAGCTGGACTCTGGGGTTGATTCAATGCTTTCATTCAATTGTCGTCTTCTTTCATAAATCAGAACCCTATAAGAATTATTGTAAAAGCAAAAGCATCTTTCTATCAGAAAAAGAACAATATCTGTTGTATACCAAAAGGAACTCTTTTAAGTATGTGTCTTCTCACTTCTCAGATCCATCCATAATATGTACTTTCTCTATAGTACACCCCCCATGCAAAAAATGACACACTCGTTATTCCATTATATATTTGACCAAACAAAAAATTATTCCACTACATAAAGTTGTGTGGTAGAAGTAACTAATTTTATTTTTTTACAGTTAATACTGGTAAATAGTAACGATTTTGAAGATTGCGACTGTTAATGTGACGGGTCAAAAATTGCAAAAGGGTGATGCAACAATTATTAATATTCTTGTCTGGAATATATATATATATATATATGTATATATATCACTCTCTGGTTCATACGTTAGATTCACATCTAACTACTCCACCGGAACCAAGGAGTGGGGTGGTTAATTGAACATAATTTGCCAAAAGTACAAACACACGAAACAAAACAGTGATATAATGTCGTAGTCTCGGCCGGCGGGGCTGAAAGGCTGACGATTGTTTTTTTTTTTTTTTTATGAAGAAAGCTTATCATTGTTTTTTTATGAAGAACACATGATTAATAATTTTTTTTTGGATACATTGTGTTCTCCATAATAATTAGTTGTCGTGCGATATTTACGTATATTATGACTTTCTTAAAATTATAAATATCCATAGTCCATACTATATCTCTATCTAGTATTATCAAATTTGGGAGAGGAACTGAATTGGTGGCAATGCTTCTTTATGGTAAAAAGAAAAAGAAATCTCCATCTGATATTTTTTAATTAATAAATTTAATTAAAAATTGTTAATACTTTTAAAAATGTCAAATTATGCTCAGTAAAGTACATTGATTTGATGATATCGCTTTTAATTAGGTGGCCGGGGTTATAAAAAATGCTTTATAATAGGACTATAAATACTTGCTGACAGTGGACGAGTAATTTACTAATTTAATATTTATGCATTCTTAATCACGAGACAAGGCTGATAATAATTGTTATCAATATTCTTCTACGTGTTCAGATTTTTTGCCTAATTGCTATCTGTTTGTTTTCACCTTTTACTATTTTGTTTTCCAACTCTGATTTTTTTTGATTTTTTGTTTTTTTACAGAGGATTTAAACCCACAACTTTATATTTAAAAAGATAAAAAGATTTAAACTCAAAACTTCATATTTAGAAAAACCTCATAAAATGTGTTAAGTGCCAGTTGAGTCAGAGGACTCTAACTTTAACCTTTCAACGTTGTCATCAATAAATTGGTCTTGTGTGATTCGATTAAGACAGATCGAATCCCCCGGGACTACTCTGACCTAATAACAGCACTTTTCTGTCGGTAAAATAATTTACGTCCCAGGGAAAAAAAGGTGGGGAAAAAAAGGCGAAATAAATAAGGGAGGATTATTTTTCAGATATTTTTATTTTAAAATAATTTAACTATTTTTATATTTTTATATAATTGTGTTATAAATGATGACATAGACACATAATAAATAAAGATATAAGAATATTATTGTCATTGTCAGCTTTATCAATTTCTTCCTATATATTTTTATATAACAGCATGTTTGGTTTGAAGTTTGTCCACTTCAATCGTGCGATTTGAGGATAAAAAAATTGTACACTGGTTTTGACTTTTTTTTTTTTTTATATCTGGTCTGCAATTTGTTCGCTGGACTTATCTATAAAAATAATTTATTTTTTTAAGCTTCCTATCATGGCTTATGGCTTGTAACTCAAGCGTTGGCCAGGAAAAAAAAAGTATAATAAAAAGTAGATGGACACGAGGTGTTACAAGAGGAGGGTTTGTTCGGGGTAGGTGTGCTATCTGCTTTTGAGCCTATGACCATTAACTATTACATTTATTCCAAAAATTTATGTATATGTTTCTCAGTTTCTCTTTCCCCTATCAAATACACCCTCAAAAAATCTTAAATTTTGTCAACAAATTTAATAACTTTCAGTTTTATACTTTTATCGTTATTTAATAACGAAAATTTCACTTAATTCCCAAATACAAGAAAAAATATTAAAAAAATTCTAATATAGATTCTTCTATCATAAAACTATATTGACAAGTCATAAATTTAGGGATTCACAAATTGATGTGGACTTTAAAAAAGCTGAATATAAGAATATTGATGTAGATAATAGTTAAGATCAAGAGCCATCGTCGACAAATGAAGCTTGGACATATTCAACCCAAATGAATCATATTCATGACACCATCAGAGACCAAATTGTATCGGACATTTGATCTGATTAGTTCTGTTATATTTTACTTTATTAAAAACTTTAAGTTTGAATAATTTATAATTTATTCGCATTTTAATTATAATTTTATTATGTATTTTACTATTGCCAAATTTCTAAAGTTAATTTTTTTCATTTTTCATAATTTTTAAAAAAATTTCTCTTAAATATCACAAAAGCCACTTATGCAAACGTCAAACCAAACACCTTTCACTTTTACAAAAGTCACTTATCAAATCGTCAATCCAAACATTAATCATTTTATCCAATCTTACTTTTTCCCAATCTTAAGATTCCATAAGTTAAAGTAAAAATAAGTCACTCATCCAATCACTAATCCAAACACACCCAATTATCTCTCCAACTTTCTCCTCTGTCATTTTTCTCCCTCCCAACTTTTCCTTTCACTCCATCCTAACTGAGCATAAATTTCCTGGTCTTGAAGGGAAGTAGATTAGATGGATTTCACAGATTACACACACTTTGCCTAACTAATTATACACTTCTCTTACTATATTTATAAGTTACTTCTATCATATTTCATTGAAACTAAGAAAAACCTTATTAAACCTCATCAATTCTGCTTTAAAATTAATAATTTTTTAATTTTATCCTTATTTAATATATAAATAAAGTCTACGTAATAATAAATTAAGAGAGAAATTATATACATTTATATGAAAAATTTAATGATGTGACTTCCATAAAAAAACATGCTCTCTACCTTACTAGGACAAGAGGAGTATATGTATGAATGTATGTATGTGTTAAATATTAAATTCATACTTTTATATAGCTTATGGCTAATATTTATTAAACATGCATTAATCTTCATTGTTAAGTCGCCATAAGGCCAAGTGTGATTTCACAATATGGAATAGGCCAAGATATTCTAATGTTTGAAGTCAAATTTAACCACTGTCATTTCTCCCGTACGTGTTCGAAACCTCTCAAAATCTAAAATCTCATCTCACCCTATATATGCAGGCACATATCACAAGACGCATTGCACGATCCAATAACGAACAAAGCTTTTACCAAAAAGGCCAAGTTTGAACCATGAAAATTCTTAGATCCATTCTCATCATCTTCTTGATAGCTTTCACGAATGGGGTTTTCTCTTCTCCTCCAGATGACCCCGTCCAGTGCACTTCGGACAACACCGACTGCACCATCACAAACTCCTACGGCGTCTTCCCTGACCGGAGCACTTGCCGAGCATCGCAAGTACTGCAGCCAACCACCGAGCAAGAGCTTGTTTCTGTGGTGGCTTTTGCTTCAAAGTCCAACACAAAAGTGAAAGTAGCCACCAGATATTCCCACAGCGTCCCCAAGCTTGTTTGCCCTGAAGGCCAAGACGGTATCATCATAAGCACCAACAAGCTCGACCATGTGGTGAAGGTGGATGTGGAGAGCAGAAGAATGACCGTAGAGAGTGGCGTGCTTCTGAGAGACCTGATCAATGAAGCAGCCAAGCATGGTTTGGCGTTGCCAAATACGCCGTACTGGTGGGGAATAACGGTGGGGGGTCTTTTGGCGACGGGAGCTCACGGCAGCTCCTTGTGGGGAAAGGGAAGTGCCGTTCATGAGTATGTTGTGTCGTTAAGGATTGTGACGCCTGCCACGGCGGAAGAAGGGTATGCCAAAGTGAGGAGTTTGAGTGAGTCAGATGAAGAACTTGATGCAGCCAAGGTCTCTCTTGGCGTTCTTGGGGTTGTTTCTCAGGTACGTCTTCCAATTCGGATCCTCCCACGTGAATTTTTTTCTTTTAACAGTGGGTTAGGGGCAGGATCAGGCTATAAAGCTTTTGGTAACTTTGTCAATATTTAATTGTACAATTATTACTTAAATTTAATAATAAATCAACATTTTCTGGTAGTTTATACCAACATTGTTAAGATTAAAGCACTAAATACATTTTATGAATTTAAAGAATTAAAATGAAATTTGATATAAATATAGAGGATCAAATGTATTTTAGCGTACTTTTATTGTCAAAAGCTTTCTCTTTTATTCATTTTATAAAAAATTTTATTTTAGCTCATTAATTTCATAAAATGTTTTTTCTGTTTAACTCCAACACGGTTAATAAGAAATTCTTATGTTAAAATTTTAAACGTTCACAGAACAGTTTTACATGCCGATATAGTAATTTAGCTTTTAAAAATAACAACTATTGATGAAAAAATCATCATTCAATAAATGGTATTAGATTTAAAAGTACTGAAAACATACTTTGTAAAATTAAGGAAAACTGAAATCCTATATAAAGTTAAATAACCAAAGCCAAACTTTTTGCCTTTTTTTTTAATATTTAATTATATAATACATGATATTATGATTGATCACGCATGACATGCCTCGTATTATTGGACTATTGTCAAACTCAACAGGGATTGGCTATCCGTTGTCCTTGTTCTTTTTGTGCCAACGTAACGCCCATTGATTTTTTTTAATAATGTATTATAAAATAGGGATTGATTACATATTCCTCAATAATACTTTTTCTTTAAGAAACATAAATCAAACCTTTCATACATCAATCGGTACTTGTTAAAATTATTATCTCTTATAATAGGGATAAAATAAAAACTTGGTTATTATTCAATAATAAGAAAATAATGATGAAAGTTCAGTAGATATATTACAAGTTTTGTTTTTTGTGTTAGATAAAGAGGATCTGTCTCTTTCACCTTTAAGTAAACTAAGTTTTCTAGGTATTCAACGTTTTTTATTGGCAGTCTTGTGTGGAAGATATAACAAATACGTTAACTAGTTAGTCAATTGGTCATCTAGAAAAATATGCAGAGAGTTGGACTTTAATTATTAAAATAATGTAAAGAGTATAGAGTTTTTTTACACTATATATCAAACTAATGTCAATAAAGTTTAATAGTTTTTGAAATCAGAAGGATACGTATTTGAATGAACTTGGAGAGACGAAAATTCTAATTCAGAGGAAGAGAGAGAGAGAGGGAAAGCATACATAAAATGCAACACGTGTTTTGTTCTGATCTTAAAGTTGCGACATTTAACCAAGTAAATGGCCTTATTCTTTAAGGGTCTATTTGGTGTGAGGGATTTGAAGGGAAAGAGAGGGGGGAAAATTTTTATGAGTTGAATTTTGAAAGATTGAAGAAGTGGGGTAATAAAATTTTAATAAAGATAATATATAATATAAAAGAGTAAGAAAAATTAATTAAAAATTTTTTACCCCACTTTTCTAATTTTTTTAAATTCAACTAAAAAAAATTTTCCCTCCGCTAACTTCCCCTCCCCTCAGACCAAACAAGCCCTAAAGAAGAGAATACTAGTTCAAATCTTGGAAAGAGTACTTGTTAAAGAGGAATAAATCCTTTGTTCATTAAACCTTGACAGAGTAACCCTTGACCAAATAAAAAAGTGTTGCGACATTAAACCTACTTATTTTGTGACTTCTGAGCGATGTGTGAATCTGCTGCAGGTGACCCTCCAGTTAGAACCCATGTTCAAACGAGCTCTTACATATGTTGAAAACAATGATTCAGATTTGGCACAAGAATTAGTTCGTTTTGGGAAAGAACACGAGTTCGGCGACGTGGGCTGGTTTCCTTCCCAGAAGAAGGCTCTTTACAGAGTTGACGATCGAGTTTCCATCAAACAGTCTGGAAATGGTCTCTATGACTTCATCCCATTTCGTCCCACTCTTTCTGCAATCTTAGCTGCTACCAGAGGCACTGGTAAGTACACACTAACAACTTTTTAATTAATGTTCCAATTTGACATATAGAAACATAAATTCACTTGATTAATCTTTGTGTAACAGAGGAGCTTCAAGAAAAAACAAGGGACGCTAATGGAAAGTGCATTGGTGCCAAGTTGGTAACTGGAACGCTCAAGACTGCTGCTTATGGCCTGACTAACAACGGTACCCATTCTTTTTTCCATTGACACATCTCAACAAACACTTTGGAACACGAATCTATTCTCATTTGTCCATAGGACTCCCTCCGTCCCTAAATATAGACTTCAAATAACTGTTTTTGGTTTTCCAAGAAGATGGTTAAAAGCAATAAATATGTAAGTAATTTATTTTTTCCAACTATACCCTCCCTCATAAATATAATTCTCATCTACAGTCTTAATTAATGCAATTCACATAGTCACTTGTGAAAAAAATGCAATAGTTAACAAGGGCAAAATAGTAAAAAAAAACAAGAAATGTTGAGATAAAACTGAAACGAAGATTATATTTTGAAACGAACCTATTCTCAAATTTAAAATTTATATTTTGGGGAGGAAGGAGCAACTTTAAACCACATTAAAAGGCCTTACCGCTTGGTTTCTTTTTGCTAAAATAGGTGTACTCTTTACTGGGTACCCCGTGGTTGGACCCAACAATCGCATGCAATCATCTGGCACGTGCCTAAACAGTTTAGAAGATGGAAAAATCACTATATGCCCATGGGATTCAAGACTCCACCTCCAATTCTTCCACCAAACAGCCTTCAGCATCTCCTTGTCTAAAGTTCCAAGCTTCATTAAAGATGTGAAGAAGCTGGTTGAATTGGAGCCACGGTCACTTTGTGGATTAGAGCTCAACAATGGAATCCTCATGCGCTATGTCAAAGCCTCAAGTGCTTATCTGGGCAAAACAGAAGATGTTGTTGATTTTGACTTGACTTACTTCAGAAGCAAGGACCCTTTAACGCCGAGGCTTTTTGAGGACATTTATGAGGAGATTGAGCAAATAGGGTTGTTCAAATATGGAGGCTTGCCCCATTGGGGAAAGAACAGGAACGTAGCATTCAAGGAAGTGATCAGCAAGTACCCAAATGCAGACAAGTTTCTAAGTGTGAAAAGAAAGTATGATCCACATGGGATTTTCTCTAGCGAGTGGACAGATCAGATTCTAGGGTTAGAGGAAGGTGTGATGATATTGAAAGATGGATGTGCTCTTGAAGGTTTGTGCATTTGCTCAGATGATCGTCACTGTGCACCAAGCAAGAAGTATTATTGTAGGCCTGGTAAGGTTTATAACGAAGCTAGGGTGTGTGCTTTCGACGACAAGGCTGATACTAAGGACGAGCTTTAATGGTATAGGACGCTTTGAATCAAAGTGGGATTTATTTCATGACGTCCTAGTAATATTTTGTATGTGCTAGTCTTTTACTTTGTTGAAGAAACACTGTTGCTTGTACGTGGATATTAGATATTTATTGAATAAAAGTAGTATAACTTCTGTACTTTTGGTTTTGACAAAAGTATGTATTTAATTTAGTTTGGTCCTTTAACTTTATATAAGGTTTTAGTTTTGTCCCTTAATTTTAAAAAATATCTTTAGCCTTTTAACCCTATCACCACATGATTCAATAACCCACTAAAATGACTTATATTATGTTGTGTGGAGGAGAACAGAAAATACTTCGCATAAATGGCTTCTCAGAATATTCTTATGCATATACGATGAAATATAAAAGTGAAACAGTGCAAAATAAAAAATCTATCCAAATGGTCAAGTTGCAATCAATATTCTTCGATGGGTTTAAATTTCTCGTGTAGTCGCTATCTTTTTTTTAACCCTTTACTTTTTCCGACCTTTCAACGTAGTAATCAATAAAACTTGTCTTGTGTGATCCAATCAAGCCAGGTCGAATTCCCCGGGGTGGATTACGCACCTAATACACTTCTCTGTCTTTGTCGGGAAAATAATTCGCTTCCGATAAGTAAAATTTGGGAGGAAAAAAATGTGGGTTAAAAAAATTGAAAGGATCGGAGTGCAATTTTTTTCTGATTTGGATGAGAAAAGAAAAGTGAGAGGAAGGGAAAGGGATGATGGAAATGAGGGGTGGGACTCACCATTACATTTTGCCCCAACTTTCCTCTCAAATTAAAAGATAGAGAGATTTTGGAAAAAAGATTTCTTTTCTACGGCCGCCATTCATACTAGATTTTCACTTCAAACAATCTCATCAAGTGACCTTTACTATCGTCTTGCAATCCAACCAATCCCACTGAGTCATTTTCACAAATATGAAAAACCGTATTTCTTTCAATTTATTTTTAAACATATAAAAATACAAAAAATATATTTTTAAACATATATCATTTGAGTTATTTTTTCAATTTATTATTTGATTTTTGAAATATATTTTTGAATGTAAAAATGTTCATATAATTTTGTTACAAAAGGTGACATGAGTTATAATAAATAAGGATATTACTATCATTGTCGCGTTTTTCTATTTTTCCTCCATATTTTCTCTTTCATTCAAACAGAAAGGGGTGATAACATTATATTATTTTTTCAGAATTTTCTTATCTATATTCTCTCATCATTTTCTTTCCTCCCAACTTTAATCTCCCCATCAAAATTAAGCACAAATTTATTGATCTTGAAGAGAAGACGGTTAGAAGGATTTCTCATTACCATCTGCTTTATATGGAATATTACACCCACGCTTGCCTAACAAATATATATAGGATATATTAAATTAATGCTAGCTTGATCCTAAATATACAACCTAATTGACTTTTTTTTTAAGAGATTAAGAAAGCTAAATAGGTTACTTAATCATATAATATATTGTGTATGATTAAATTACATATCAACAGTTTATAAGTCAAATAAATTAGTTTGAAGGAAAAATGATAAACATAAATACTTTAAAATAATTTAATTAGCTTTTTTTAATATTTTCAAAAAAAATAATTGGGTCTTATATTTAACCATTTAGGACTGAACGAAGTACGAGTACTTGTTTTTTTAAGGAAAAATTTAGGTGAGTTGGGTCTTAGGTGTTCATCAAAAAAATATTTACAGAAATACTTACAAATCACTCACCAATAATATCCTCACATCAATAAAAGAAATTAAACTCACGATTTTGTAAACTATAAGCCAACTTCTTTCCTATCGCATCCACCTTTGTTGATAAGGTAGTACTTGTTAGTTGTTATCAAGGTATTAAAATTTGGACCGGACATTGAACTAGTCGGGGTACTGGATTAAGGGTCAGTAGGTCAGACCGGGGCCAAATCGGAGCTAAACCGGGACCAAACCGGTGAGAAATTGAAAATTTTAGACCTATAATATAAAATTCTAAAACAAAAATTTAAATTTCTTTTTTTTTAAAATATGAACCACTGGCCGGTCCGTCCGGGTTCAAGAAGCCTGGTTGTTATAGCTTATGGCTACGGCATAAAAGTAATTAAACACGTTTTAATCTTCACTGTCAGCCCCGATCTTAGCCAATAAGGCTGAGTGTGACTTTTCAATATGGATCAGGCCCAATTGCCAAAATAATCAAATGTTTGAAGTCAAAATTTCATCACCCTATCATATCTCTCGCACGTGTTGATGGAAAACTTCATCAGTCTCTAATTGCTACCATACAGAGCAAAGCTTTTACCCAAAAGGCCAAGTTTCAACCATGAAAATACTTCACTCAACTCTTATCATCTTCTTCATATTTTTCATGAATGGGGTTCTTTCTTCTCCTCCAGATGACCCCGTCCAGTGCAGTTCCGGCAACACACACTGCACCGTCACAAACGCCTACGGCCTCTTCCCTGACAGGAGCACCTGCCGGGCATCCCAAGTACTATTTCCCACCAACGAACAAGAGCTTATTTCAATGGTGGCTTCTGCATCAAAATCCAACACAAAAGTGAAAGCAGTGACAAGATATTCCCACAGTGTCCCCAAGCTTGCTTGCCCTGGAGGCCAAGACGGAATCTTAATAAGCACAAACAATCTCAACCGTACAGTGAAGGTTGATGTGGAGAGCAGAAGGATGACGGCAGAGAGCGGCGTCGTTTTGAAAGATCTGATCAGTGAGGCGGCCAAGAATGGGCTGACTTTGCCGTATACGCCGTATTGGTGGGGAATCACGGTGGGGGGACTGTTGGCGACGGGGGCTCACGGCAGCTCGCTGTGGGGAAAGGGAAGTGCGGCTCATGAGTATGTGGTTTCCATGAGGATTGTGACGCCGGCGACGGCGGAAGAAGGGTATGCGAAGGTGAGGAGCCTAAGTGAGTCAGATGAAGAACTTGATGCAGCCAAGGTCTCTCTTGGCGTTCTTGGGGTTGTTTCTCAGGTGTGTATTCCAATTCGAATCCTCCTGCCCTTCCGTGGGATTTTTTTTTGGGTTAAAAATATAGCGATGCAGTTAGTAATTAGTAAGTTATATTTATTTAATTTAATTAAATTAAAAAAATTAATTAATATAATATATATATTTTAAAATATGCTAATCATTTTTCTTAATGTTTTTCCTATTTTTTTATGATTATGATTAAAAGAGTATTAATAAATATAAAATAGAAAAATATTAAAAATATGAAAATCACGATTAAAATCAACTCCTTAAATATATGTATATATAGGAGTATAATATTATGATTGGTCATATGACATGCGTTAGCCGTCAAATTGGACTGTCAAATTGCACTATTGTCAAGCTTCTTAGGGATTGGCTATCCCAATTGTCCTCTTTATTTTTATATCAACAACCATTTATTTTGGACAGAATATCATTTAAGTTTTAATTATATAAAATAATATATTGATAAATCCCATAATTTATTAATGATAACTCTTTCATTTGATAATAATAGCTTTTCATTTGTTAATGAGGACTTTTATGATATTATTTTTTATGGTTGGAATCTTAATGATATTTTTTCTTTTATTTTTTGTACAATATCCTAAGTATTTAGCAGATGGGATGCTGTGGAGCAAAGGTAAGATTGCTCGTGTGTAAATCATAGGTCACAATTTTAAATAGAAACGGTCTTTCCGCTTATAAGAGTTAGACCACGTACAGGTATCCTTGCCACACCTGACAGTTGCGCACCGAGCCATACTTTATACTCACACTAAATAGATATATATTTCGCAATACCTTTTTGTTTAAGAATTATCGATCAATAAAATCTTTTATACACTGATCATTGGGGACATTTCGTGTGAAGTTACAATATGATAATCATGGACCTATTATCATTCCATGTACTAGAACTTGTCATTATTTATTTTCATATACTTCAAGTTACATGATTGATTTATTTTATTGAGACCTCAATAGTAGTTCATCCTTGAATATATGGCTTGATTAATTAACTGCTATAATATCATGTACAGAGTTCCTTATTTTCGTAGTCGTATAAAATCGTTTTAGATGGTACGTCCATGTCGCTAAAATAAAAAGTATATTTTATTAAAAAAATAAAAAAAGTCCCATTTTATCATTAACTATCTAAAATTTTTTAAGACTTTAGTGATATAAATTTGAATTGTGAAATTATCAGTTTGTCCCAAGTTAAAGTATTACCATTAACAACTATATATGTTATATTGATGAATTATAATGTTATTGTTAATAAATGTATGTACCATATTGATAAGTCATAGTATTACCGTTGATAAGTATACGTGTCATATTAGGAATAGAGTTAAACATGTAATTTTATAATTCGAATCTGTATTATCCAGGTCCCTATAGAGTTTTTTAGATATTTAATAATATATCGAAACTTGTTTTCATATTTTTTCTGTCCTTGGGCCATATTGCGACTTTTCCAAAAAAAAACAATCGACCAGATGCGCATGTGAATGAACTTGAATTGACGAAAGTTCTGTTTTGGGGGTGGGGTTTTACGTAAAACTCAACTTATGTTTTGTTTTGATCTTAAAGTTGTAACATCGACCTGCCTATGGTTTATTCTTTTTGTACACCTTTCTCTCTTTATATCTTTCTGTTTTTTTTTTTTTTGCATCATTCTTTTTTAATACATGTGAAGGTAAAACGTGATAAAATAAATGAAAACAAAACAGAGTCGTCCTTTTTCTTTTCCCCCCAAAGAACAGAGTGGTTCTGACTTCTGAGTAATTGGTGAATGTGCAGGTGACCCTGCAGCTAGAACCCATGTTCAAACGAGCTATTACATATGTTGAAAACAATGATTCAGATTTGGCACAAGAATTGGTTCGTTTTGGGAAAGACCATGAGTTCGGTGACATTTGGTGGTCTCCATCACAAAAGAAGGCTCTGTACAGAGTTGACGATCGAGTTTCCATCAAGCAATATGGAAATGGTCTCTATGATTTCTTCCCATTCCGTCCCTCTGTTACTGATACCTTAGCTGCTACCAGAGACACTGGTAAGTACCCACTAACAACTTTTTGATGTTCAAATTTGACATAACATATACAGAATTCACTAGCAATAAAAAAGCAGAACTTGATTAATCTTTGTGTAACAGAGGAACTTCAAGAAAAAACAAGGGACGCTAATGGAAAATGCATTGTTGCCAAGTTGGCGACTGGAACGCTAAAGACTGCGGCTTATGGCTTGACTAACAACGGTACTCATTCCTTTTTTTTTCATTGACGCATTTCAACAAACATTTTTGAACACTCATTTCATCATCCATAGTTACTTTAAACCATGAAGGCAATATACGTCTGAGTATATCATGGGATTTAATATTATGATTATATTATTAACTAAATATTATAAATATTAGTATGGAGATACGGTTGTTATGATATTCACACTAGGGCGCCCACTCTAATCATTCAATACAAAACTTGTAATTCATTTTCATTACAATATTTCACGAACCACAACAAAGCTCACTACCTTTTGGTTTCTTTTTGCTAAAATAGGTTCACACTTTACTGGGTACCCCGTAGTTGGACCGAACAATCGCATGCAATCATCTGGCACATGCCTAGACAGTTTAGAAGAAGATGGAAAATTGATATGCCCTTTGGATTCTAGACTTGGACGCCAACTCTTCCACACAGCCTTTAGCATCTCCTTGTCTAAAGTTCCAAGCTTCATTAAAGATGTGAAGAAGCTAGTTGAATTGGAGCCACAGGCTTTTTGTGGATTGGAGCTCAACATTGGAATCCTCATGCGCTATGTGAAAGCCTCAAGTGCTTACCTGGGCAAAACAGAAGATTCTGTTGATTTCTACTTCACTTACTTTAGAAGCAAGTACGACCCATTATCTCCCAGGCTTTTTGAGGACATTTATGAGGAGATTGAGCAAATAGGGTTGTTCAAATATGGAGGGCTACCCCACTGGGGAAAGAACAGAAACTTAGCATTCATTGAAGCCATCAAAAAGTACCCAAATGCAAACAAGTTCTTGAGTGTGAAAAACAAGTATGATCCCCAAGGAATTTTCTCTAGCAACTGGACAGATCAGGTTTTAGGGTTGAAAGAAGGTGTAACAATATTAAAAGATGGATGTGCTGTTGAAGGTTTGTGTATTTGCTCAGAAGATCATCACTGTGCGCCAAGCAAGAAGTATTACTGTAGGCCTGGTAAGATTTACAAGGAAGCTAGGGTTTGTGCTTTCCACGATAATGTTGATACCAAGGACGAGCTTTAATGGCAGGATGCTCTGAATAGAGGGGCTATATTTCGTGGTGTGTACTAATAATATTGTGTGTGCGCTGGTGCCTAGTGTCGTTTAATATGCTACGGAGACACTATTGCTTTTCATAAGGAAACTAGGATTTGTGCTTTCCACGATAAGGCTGATACTAAGGACGAGCTCTAATGGCATTGCCGTGTCAAAGGGGATGCATTTCATGAATTCTTAATAATATGGGAAAATCACACTCTGACCTAAGAACCAAAAAAAATCACAAAAATGTCCCATAGATTTCCCTGTCAAAAAGCTTCCTAGAGACTTCATTGATATTAATTTTGAATGCAAAATTACCTTATTGCCTTTAGTAAAATAATAAGTGTATGTGTCTATTTTGACAACTTACAAAATGGCAACTATATGTGCCAATTGTGATAAGTTTATGTATCTACTTTGGCAAGTTTATATGCCTACTTTAACAACTTATAAAATGAAAAGTGTAGTGCATATTGTAACAAGTTTATGTGACTCATTTGGCAAGTTTATGTGCCTCCTTTGACAAGTTATAAATTAGCAAGTATGTGTGTCTATTTTGATAAGTTTATGTGCCTATTTTGACGTACAAGTGTATCTACTTATTTTGACAAGTTTATATACCTACTATGACAACTTATAAAATGACAAGTGTATATGCCTATTTTGACACGTTTATCTACCTATTTTGACAAATGTATCTACCTATTTTGATAAGTATATGTGTCTATTTTGAAAAGTCATAGAATGAGGATTGACAAACTCATTTATGTTAAATAAAATACTTCCGGCTGATAAGTACATGTGCTTATGTTGACAAGGTATAAAGTGATAATTGACAAGTACATACACCTAAATATATAACTTAATATCTTATCATATCCAAATATCAAAGATTAAGGGTAAGAAAACAATTTCACATTCAGAATTAATATCAATGAAGTCCCTTAAGAGCTTTCGATAAGGGAATATGTTATGGGACTTTTTAGTGATTTTCTCTAATAATATTGTGCATGTGCTATAGTCTTTTAATTTGTTGAAGAAACGCTATTTCTTGTCCGAGGATATTAGATATTTATTGAATAAAAGTAGTACAACTTTTTCATAATTGGTTCAGGAAAAAAGTATGCGTTTGATTCGGTCCTTTAATTTAACTTTATACTTTCAAATGATGATGGTTTTAGTAACAATTATTATTATTTTGAAAATTAAATTTTGTATATTAACATTAATTTAACAATTCATTTGTGTTAGGTGATGTTATCTTAATTTAGTAGCATATGTTGTAATTATAATAATTTTTTATTCATAAAAATATTTGTTTATATTATAAATTTTTAATAATATATTTTATTTAAAATTTATTTTAAAATAAAATATTTTAATAATAATAATATTTTTATCTATCATAATAGTTTAATAATAATATTATTATTGGAATCTAAAAGCAAAATGGTCCAAAGCTTTGCCTCCCCTCCAAAAACTCTCAATTTGGAGGGAGGGAATAGAAGGTTTGAGATTCCCTCCAAAATTTTAAATTAAATGAGTGGAGGAGAACATTTACTCTTCCCTTCCATCTCCCCTCAAACCAAATATACCTTTAAAGTTTATAGATTAAATGGATGGTTTGTTGGTAATATAAAGATATGATTACTAATTAACCTAGCATTGTTAAATTAAGATTGTTGCTTAATGGTTATTTTCATTAACTATAGCAAGAAATTGTGTATGTTAATTAAGGATATAAATTTAATTTGGTCTTGACTTGAGAAAACTTTACAAATGTTTTAGAACCTTAGACTAACAAATTAAATCATTTAATCTCTAATGGATCGAGTGGTAATTATTTAGGTCTTGTGAATTGCAATGGTGGAAAATAATCCTATGTTCCCCTCTAAATTAAAGTTACAATTTAGTTTTTGTCAAATTATTTTCATTTTTTATACAATTAAATTTAAAAATACAAAACTTTTCAAATATTTTCATTCAACCATAGCATAATTGTGACTCTACTTTTACCTAAGTCCATGTGAAAATGATATTTTTGATACTACTTGCAACCTGTAAACTTACGGTTAAATTAGATGGCGAACAATCCGATGAATACAATAAATAAAGCAAGTCATTCTATCCTCTATGTTACTTTCTCAGAAAATTCACATGTATATATGTACGATGAAATGTAAAACTAAAAATGCATTCAAATGGCCATCAGGTACAAACATGATTTGACAAAAGAAAACCAAAAAAAAAAAAAAAACGTGCTCGTTCGTAGTAGTGAGATAATGGTGTAGCCAGCAGGGATAGTTGAAATGTTGACCATTGTTAAAAGTTCCATGTTGCATTCTGGTGTCTCTTTAATTTCTTCGTCGGAATATTTTCTACAAAAAGAATTATGCTAAATTGTGTTCTTCATAATAAGTTGTCCGATTTTGACCCAAGAAAAAAAAATAACTATAATAAGTTGTCCGAGATTTCTGATGAGCACAGATGCGATCTGAAAGATCAGGATTTGAATTTTCTGATTAAACTCCGAAACGATGTACTGATGTAGGCGATTTTTTTTTTTTTGGAAAATGACAGAAAAAAACTTTAAAATTATAAAATCCTAAATCAAGTTTGTTACCAAGAATTGATAAGATAATGATGAGTCTTATAAGTAATTTACAACTCACTTTTTAAGAAATATCTTATTTGGAATTTTATAATTTTAAAATACTTTTTTTGTCATTTCCCCCTTGTTTTTACCTGATTGATGTAGCTGATTAAAGGTAGAGATTTTAGTCCAATTAAAAGGGAAAGTTTCAGTCCGCTCTCACAGTAACAATTTTATTTCATTCAACCGACTGAATTTTGAAATTTCACTATACCCTTTAGATCAAAATAAAATCAAATTTTGTTGGTGAAAAAACAATAATATCCTTATTTTATTTTATTATATTTCAAAAATCTTCAAATGTCGCCAGGACTCCGGTGAACGATTACTAGCAACAGCCCAGTCGGAGCCGCCAGCTATTAAAGCTTTAGTGCTAGCTGGAGTTTCAGCCACCGAAAATTAATTTTGCATGATGAATAATGTAATTCACAAGACAATATAAAAGAGCATTTGTCTTGTTAATTCCAATATTATTTTGAATCCCCTTATTTGTCTTGTAAATTTTCTTATTTATCTTGTGAATGATCAAAGTATTCTTGTTAACTCCCTCCTTTGTTTTGTTAATTCCAAAAATGTTCTTTGAAACTCCTTATTTATGTTGTAAATTTCCTTATTTATCTTATGAATAACTAAAGTACTCTTGTTAACTCTCCCATTTGTCTTGTTCTAAAAGTGTTCTTTTGAATACCCTTATTATTTGTTTGGTAAATATTTTTATTTGTCTTGTAAATTTTCTTAGTTAACTCGTGAATGATCAAAATTTTCTTGTTAACTCTCCCGTATATGTTGTTAATTACAAAATGTTATTGGTTGAGGCAGCTACTAGTCACTGTAGCTTTGGCGATGATTGAACCTTTTTTGAAATAAAGGAAGGATATTATTGTTTTTTAACCATAAAACTTAATTTCTTTTTGGTCTAAGGGAATGCTGTGAGGTTTCAAAATTCTCTGGGTTGAAAATGTAACACTTTACTCTATGAAAGTCGAAGCGTTCAGCTAATTTTGATTCGCTAATGACTTATTCAGTAACTTGAAAAGCTTGAGCCCTTAAAAACTTTTTATTAATATTTATGAAGAAAAGTTTTCTTTGGGAAAACTGAGAAATCCTTAGTTAATTCACTTCGAATCTAAACTCAATGGCTCAACTCTAGATCAAACCTCTTTGGAAACTTTTTGATAAACAAATAAGACTCGTATTCCTTTCTAATTCACTTGACCCCCAAAATATGAGGTCTTATATCATGAACATACAACTTTCAAACTATTTGATCGAAAGTAATAAACTACCTGGCTTTTTAAAAAGCTTAAAACTTGTAGCTTTGGCATGTAACATTTTAGGGCCTTGCTCATACAATTGCCTTGATTTATACATATCTATGCCACTAAATAAGTATGCATTTATATAACTGTAACTATTAATAACTAGATAGATATACTCTTGCCATCACATCACAGGAGATGACACTTACCTTTAAGCTATTACAGCCTTAGCTCTCCCCCTAAAATAAAATTGCTACAGTCGGGGCTGACAGATAAAACGGCCAATTACTTAATTGGTCAATGAGGTTATGAATATTGAGAAATGAGCTGGCTTGGTGGATGGCCCTACCCTATTGATGCAATTTTTTTATAATATTTTCTATTTTTATGAACACGTTTCAATAAAAAAAAAAGGAATATAATAAAATCTAAACATCCAATAATTTTAATCTAGACTAAGAAAATTGGTGTGCACGTTTTCCATCTTAATCAAGAGGTGAATGACCTCAACTAACCAGCGTAGATGAAACTAGCTACCTCTCACTAATTATCAGTAATTATAAGCTACAAGCCCATGGACAAATCACACATTAATTAAAATTTCATCAACAATGATTTAACAACGTTACAGCTTATGCAGGATAAAGAACCTAAGACGAGAGCCCCGACCCACAGCCACATTAATCATGTTAATTTTAAATGAAATTTCAAGTTGCTTTATGGAGAAATTATATTTAGGTCCCAGGTAAGAGAAAATACGACAAAATAGTCCCTTGAAATCTTACAATTACATTTAAGTCTATGGGGCTTTTTTACAATAAATTCTAATTCCGCTGATAAGTCTAGGGGCGTCCACTAACAAGTCCATAAGCACTTACATTGATAAGTTCACGAGCATTTGATAGTTGAAATTTATTGTAAAAAAGTCCCACGAGACTTAAATACAATTTTAAGATTTCGATGGACCATTTTATCATATTTTCTCTTACACATAACCTAAGAGCAATTTTCCCTTACTTTATTACTCTTTTGGTTCTATTTACTTATAAGGTCGCAAAGAGAAGTTTTTTTATTGGGAAAATTAGAATGAAGCTAAGGATGTAACGGCCCCGCCCGAGGATACAAACCACAGGGCACTACTAAGGTCGGCTTGGCACAACCATCCTACTATCAGGATAGCAAGCAGGATATTTGCAACCCCTTGTGCATTTCTTTTGTCTCCCTAGAGCTTGGAGCCATGCCTGTGGGGATAAGATCGCGTTTAAGTGAGACTCTGGTACCATTAGACCACTCCTTTTTATGTAGCAGCCTCGCCCGAGGACACGAACCACAGGGCACTACCAAGACCGGCTTGGCACAACCATCCCACTACCAAACCAGTCCTGGTAGTGCCCTGTGGTTCCCGTCCTCAGGCGGGGCTATTACATTGGTGTAATGGTACCAGAGTCTCACATAAGCGCGATCTTATCCCCAAGGTCGTGGTTTCGAGCTCTGGGGAGGCGAAAGAAATGCACAAGGGAGTGCAAATATCCTGCTTGGTGTCCTAGTAGTGGAATGGTTGTGTCAAGCCGGACCTGGTAGTGCCTTGTGGTTCGTGTCCTCGGGCGGGGCCGTTACAAAGGACTTGGTGGAAAAGATATTTATGGAGAAGGACAATAAAAATTATAATTATTTATAAGGATCAAATATAAAAATATAAAATTAAAAGTACTAAAATGCCTCTAACAAAATCTTTTACATTCCCTCCTACATCCTCTTCCACATTCTATTTTTAAAACTAATACAAAATTCTTAGTTTCATTAAATTAAACAATAGTTTTCTCAATTTTCATTTTTCACAACTTGAACATATATCTATGAAAAAAAATTAGGCATTCTTCAATTTGTAAAAATTATAATTTTTTTAAAATCAACAAGAATTTTAATTAAAAAGAGAATTATACAATTTTAATAAAATTTAAGGTCTTTTATAATTTATCATATATGTTAAATCAAGAAAGTTTGTATGATTTATTTTTGTTTTAGAAGCAATTTATGTGGGTTAAAATATTCATTTTATGTTAATAAAATTAAAAAAATCTAAGTAATTTATTATATCCTGAAAAATATGAAATGAGTTTAGTTTTTATTTTTATAAAAAGAGTTTAATTGATATCAACATTGATAATATAAATTGGACAATTTGATGATATAAATTGGTGAAAATAAAAGTTTAAAACTAAACTTGATATAAATCAGGTAACTTGATGATATGAAAGTTTGTATGATTTATTTTTGCTTTAGAAACCAATTATGTGGGTTACAAAATTCATTTAATGTTAATAAAATTAAAAAATATAAACAACCTATTATATCTTGAAAAATGTGAAATAATGAGTTTAGTTTTTATTTTTATAAAAAGAGCTTAATTGATATCAACGTTGATAATAAAAATTGGGCAACTTGATGATATAAATTAGTAAAAAATAAAAATTAAAAAAAAATGATTTTAACGGTTGTTAATTAAATAATATATTTAAAATTAAAAAAAATGATTATATCATGATGGGCGGTTTTAGTTTTAATTTTAGTTATTTTTTAATTATGAATATAAGAGAAATTACAAAGGGTTTGATTAGGGGCAATTTAGTAATTTTAAATTTATATTATGATGTTCGATCCTTCTAAGTAATTATAATTTTTATGATCCTTTATTATAAATATTATATTCTCTAGATCCTTTATTTTAATTTTCCCTTTTTAATTCTATTTATAAGCAATTTTTTAAAATTTTTTTATATGAATATACATATTTATACTTAATATATTATTATGTAGATTTTGTTGTCATGAGGTTTTATACTAAATATAAATAAAATTAAAATTTTTTTAAATTTATGATAGAGTTAATAAAATTTAAGGTTTTTTTTAATTTTAGTGAAATATGGTGGAAGGCGGAGGGATAAAGCATCAAAAAATTTCTTGCTCACGCTGCCGACAGGTTATTCACTAATCTAATCAGTCACGCACATGGCTGCTAAACTTTTTTCCGGGATAAAAACAAGGATACTAATAATGGTCATATCAAGATTCTTTTATATGTTAAAATTTCTTGTGTAATTGCTATCTATTCTTTTCCACCTTTTTTAATATTAAATCATGCTTTTCCAACCTTTCAACGTAGTGATCAGTAAAAATGATCTTGTGTGTGTGGGGATTACAGACCTAATTAATAACAACACTTTTTTGAGGGGAAAATAATTAAATTCATTGTAAATTTCTTGATATTAAATGTATACAATTGTTATACTTATGGCTAAAATTAAAGTAATTAAACATGCTTTCATGTTAAGGATTCGAACTTCGCCGTAAGGTCACCAGGGATTTTACAATGTAGATCTGGCTAGAAAGAGCCAATAATTAGCATTCTTGGTTGAACTATGTATAACAACTAACCGAATCATATAGATACAAATCATATAGATAAAAATCTTGGTTAAAATTAATTAAAAACATTAAGATTATGTTTGGATAGAAAGAAACTATAAAAAAACTGTAATTTAGTAGCGGTTAAAAATATGTATTAGTAGCGATTTTAACCGCTACAAACGACATTAATAGCGGTTGTAAAAACCACTACAGAATCACTACTACAAAAAAGGGATTTAGTGGCGTAATTCTTATGGCAGTTTTTTCAAAAAGGCCAAAGATAATTATTTATTTTTTAAAATAAAGGTTATTTTAAAATTTTGGCGCTTACAATTATAAGCGTCATAATAGACTTTAACTTTATATGATGCTTTCCTGAATAAGCACCAAACATTGTCATCAATATTTTTAAAAAAAAACAATAAGAAGCTTTGGCGTTTTATGTGGAAGCGCCAAAGCTTCTTATAATTTTCAAAAAACAAAAAAGGAAAATATAATAGGAAGCTTTAGCGCTTCCTTAAAAAGCGCCAAAGCATCCTATATTTTTAAAAATATATATACATATAATATGAAATTTAATATATTATTTCTTCTTTCTATTTAATCTTCCTACGGCCTTACACATATGTTTGACAAAAGAAGTTTAATTTCTTTCTGACTATTGTAATATGCCTATTGTATTTGCGTTATGCATTTTCAAAAAAAAATTAAATCAATTTTTTTTTAATTTGGGTCATAACATTTATTATTGGTAAAGGTTTAATAGTTACAGTCAATGTAACACTATATGATATCTTTGCCATACTTTTTGTTCTTTCTTTTTATAGATCCAATATTATATGCTTAAATATATTATTGTCACTAGTATTAACTTGTACTTATAATGAAGCGTAAAACTGAGTGAGCTCCATGAAGTTCATCAATTTTTTTTGTAAAAAGGCCACATTCCAAAAGAAAAAACTAAAAAAAATATGAGTAAAATACATTGACTACCCCTCTATTTTACCTAAATTACACAAACCTTCACTCTATTTTAAAAACGCATATAAACCTCCCTTGAAATTAAAATGCAAGTTACAGAAACCTCCCTTACGTATTTAATATTCCATTTCCATCCATCCAACCGTTAGTTTACCATTAAATTTGACTATTAAACATTTACTTTGACCAAAATACCCCTTTTTCAACAAATGAATAAATATTTATATTTGTCTAAAAATAAATTTTTATATAAAAAAATAATTCTAATACATGTATGTTCAAAATTTCCAATATATTATAAATTTTTTTAATTTTTATCATATTTATTGAAACTTATTTATTTAGTATTCTTTTAAATGACTGAAAAATATGTCATTCAAATGAAAGGCAAAAAGAAAAAGAAAGAAATATGTTTTATTCAAGATATTTTATTAATAATGTAAATTTGATCCAGTACATGACTTATATTAATTTTAAATTTTAATTTTTTAAATACATTTTTTACACAAACATTTATAAACATGTTTATTTTAGTATGCATCTATTAATAGGATTAATCATATTTTAATTAAGTTTTCTATGTCTACATTAATTAAATTAATTAAGTATTTATCTTAATATGAAAAAAATTTAACATATAACTATTTTCAAAAGTAAAAAATTAGTTAAGAAAAAGAAAAAGAAACTCTTAAATTACTTAAACAATTTTAGTCAAAATTAGGAATTAGTAACGATGAAGGATAAATTAGTAAATAAAATTTATTTTAATATAAATTTTAATTAAAAATAAAAATCCTTAACGGAGTTAACGGTTTGAACTTAAGTGTATGTTTTTAAAATAGAGGGGAAGTCTGTGTAATTAAGGCAAAATGCAAGGGAAGTTAGAGTGTTTTACTCAAAAAATATATTATAATAGGAAGCTTTGGCGTTTCCTAAGAAAGTGCCAAAGCTTCTTATGTATTTTTAATTTTTTTTAAAAGGCCACATATAAAAAAAAACTAAAATAAAAAAAGAAATATTATAATAGGAAGCTTTAGCGCTTCCTAAGGAAACGCCAAAGCTTTTTATAGGAAGCTTTGGCGCTTCCTAAAGAAGCGCCAAAGCTTCCTATGTATTTTTTTTAAAAAAAAAGGTTTAGTTAGCTTCTTCGATTGTGTGCGTGTCTAGCTATAAAGTAAATTTAAATTAAGTGTTTTTTTTCACTTGGGTCATTATATTATTATACATTTATCATTGTGAAAGGTTTAATAGTTACAATCAACGTAAAGTTATATGATTTGTTTGTCATACTTTTTGCTCTTTCTTTTTATAGATCCAAATTATCTGCTTGAATATATTATTGTCACTAGTATTAACTTAACTTATAATGAAGCGTAAAACTGAGTGAGCTCCATGAAGTTCATCAAATTTTTTTATAATGAAGCATAAAAGTAGTATATACTTGACCATTGTTAGAAAAAGAATCAACATATAAAATATAGTTAAACTAACCAATTACATAAACACAGTGCCAAAACTTCATATTGAAAAAATAAAAAATACAATAGAAGCTTTGGCGCTTCCTAAAGAAGGGCCAAAGCTTCCATTTTTTTAAAAAATTTTATTTTGAAAATGGGAAGCAATGACATTCTTTTATGAAGCGCCAAAGCTTCCTCTTTTTACAAAATTTAAAAACCCCGCCATTGACATCTTGCCATTATCGCTCTCCCACTTGTCACTTCCCATAACTTCGATCCATTACTCTTTCACTTTATTGGTCTACTAGCTTTTTTTATTCGTTATCCCCACTCCTTCCTCTCTTTGATGGCAGCAAGTAGAAATAGGAGATCCCTAGCTTGCAAGCATTGTTTTTTAAACATTTGATCCATGTTTTCTTTTTTTTTTTTTTTTGGTTAAAATTTGCAATGACTCTTATATGTTTGCTCATATTTTTTATTTTTTAAGTATTAATTTGAAGTTTCAACTTTGTCAGCTTAAACTTCCTATATATTGTTAGTTTTTTAATTTTTAAACTTACAAATTAATAATATTGTAGTAATTTTGTTGTAATACAAATTATTGTAGTTAATGTTTTGTATTTTTTACCATTGTATTGTGATTTGTTTGTTTTGTTTGTTTTATCAAGAAAATAAAATAATTAAAAAAAATGATCATCATCGTTTTATATTGTAATTTACCTACTAGATGAAATGTATAGTCATTTACTTGCTAAAAAATTATATATAATTATCAGGCATTTATTTTTACATTACACCGTATAGAAAAAGAAATATTTAAAAAAATTGCCAAATGAGGGTACCTCCTCCTTTGGTACTTGTCAAATAAAACGTCATAAGTAATTAATTAATTTGATAAAGTAATGTATGGCGTTTTTATAGATTGAAAAGTGCCATAGGTATTTTTAATGGCGTCAGAAGCTTTGGCGTTTCTTAAACGCCAAAATATGTTTTAAAATAAGAGTCATTATACCGCTTTTTTGTAGTAGTGAATCCACTATTGCAAACGTATTTGTAGCGGTTTATAACAACCGCTACTCACGTAATACAACTGCTACAAATTTAGTAGCGGTTATTAAACCGCTATAAATGTTGGCGTCACAATTTCGCATGGTGGGAAATGAAAAATGAAAATTTGGCTCCAATTTTGTAACGGTTGGAAAACCGCTAATTCAAATGGGAATTTCAAAAGTAGCGCCAAAAATTTAATACTATTTTGAGTTTAAATTTGTAGCGGTTCTAAAACCGCTATAAAATTTTGGGAATTTTTTCTAAAAAAATTATACAATTATTTTAGTACATTGTTATAATAATGTGTTGAATAGTTTATTATTTAAGTAACTTAAATGATAGTAGTTATTATTTATAAAGAATGATTAAATTAAGTTAGATAAGTATAAACTTTATATAGGTAATATTATTGAGAATGTGCAAATAATGAGTATAAGTATTATGAGAGGGAAAAAATGTTGAAATCAAAGAATTGAAATTTTTTTTACTATATTTGATTACCTTACTCAGCTCTTTGGCTCTTAAAAAAAATTCAGGTGAGAGAAAATGAAGGAGAAGAAGGGTTGAAAGAAATGGAGGAGTGTTTGAAATGAGGTGTGCTGGGGGGTATTTATAGGAATCTGCGTAGCGCTTGTAGCGGTTAATGTGACAAGTTTTGTAGTGGTTTATGTGATATTATTTGTAGCAGTTTTATTTGATTTTGTAGCGGTTTCATAACCCCTATAAATATTGGTCTGAATTTTTTTTTCTAGAAATATTTCACACTTGTATCAATTTTATTTGATTTTGTAGCAGTTTCATAACCCCTACAAATATTTTTCTGATTTTTTTAATAAAAATATTTTAAATTTCAAATGTTCAACTTGTAGCGGTTTTGTTTGTAAAACCGCTACAAATATTTATACTTTTTAGTGGTTTATATATGAAAACTGCTACAAATTCATTTTTTAATTTATTTTTTTATAAATATTTATTTCAAATGAACTCTGTAGTGGTTATACGATAAAAACCGCTACAAATTTTCACCACCATTGATAGGATTTGAAATTCAAATTTTCAATGTGCAACATTTTGTAGTGGTTATGTCAAAAAAACCGCTACAAATGTTTATGACTATTGACGGGAATTAAAATATTTAAATTTTAAATGAACACTTTTTAGCGGTTAGTATTAAGACTCTGTTACAAATATTCATAACTATTGGCGGGAATTAAAATTTTTCAAATTTCAAATGTTCAATTTGTAGCGGTTTCATCCATTTAACCGCTACAAATATTTATATTTTATAGCGCTTTTTATGTATAAACCGCCACAAATGCTTTGTTTATTTATTTTTTAATAAATATTTATTTCAAATTCATTCTGTAGCGGTTATACACTATAACCGCTACAAATATGAGTTAAATTTTGTAGCGGTTCTCTGTAACCAATACAAAAAGACTGCCCTCTAAATTCCGTAGCGGTTACTATCATAAAAACCACTACAAACGAACTGCCACAATAGTCGCGCTAGCTTCGCGACAAGCTGTCGGCACATTTGTAGCGGTTAATATAGACTAACCGCGACAAATTTGGCGCTAGTTTGGCCCCAAAATTTGTAGCAGTTGTCTAGTAAACCACTACAAATCGCGTTCCCTAACCCATAAGCCACTTGGCGCGAAGCATACTGTTGCAAATTTGTAGCAGTGTTGATTAAAACCGCTACAAATCCTGATATTTGTAGAGGTTTATTTTAACCGCTACAAATGCACCGCTACGAATTATCATATTTTTTGTAGTGAGAAAAGTGAGAGGAAATAAGGGGAGGGTATATTAGGAGGGAAAACTTCCAATACTGATAAAAAAAATTACTATTTTTTGGAGTTTTCCCTCATAATATTTTTTTGCCCTTATTTTTTTCTCCATCCAACCTATAAGATATGTTTTTTTTTCCAAATACATCCTTATTTATGAAGATGATGAGTGAGAAACATAATGGGTGGAAAAAGATGAGAGAAGATGATTGAGAAAAGAGATTGGAAACACATGTAATTAATTGAAGATAAAAATAGAAAAAATGTATTTATTTATTTATTTATTGCCATCAAAATGCATAAACTTTTAGGCAAACACAAATTGTTACTTGTATATAAGACTAACCATATGTGAAATAATGTTGCTTTGATATATTGTGAGATAATGTTACTTGTACATAGTACTAGAGGGAGTACTTTTCTTTCTTTTCTTTTCTTTTCTTTTTTTTTTTGGGTCATTCCAAGGCAAGCATATAGCTTGAAAGAGTACGGTAAGTCTAATATTTAAACATCACTTCTTGGTTCGTGGGTCATGACCCCCATTCCAAGTGAAATAACTCAAAACACCTAAAGGGTTGTGCCTCTAAAACTACATGGTTTTGATAATTTTTATGAGCCATCTTGGCTAGATAATTTGCACATCCAAGACCTTCCCTATAAAAGTGAGAGATTTCTATGTCCTAATTCTAAAAAATGAAGGACCACAACAAAATATCTTCGTATAATGGGTGGTTCAGGCCACAATCAACCGCAAGAAGATGCAATGCTTCTAACGAGTTAGTAAATAATCTTATCTTAACAAAGTCTAATTGTTTACAAAAAAAGGCCACTGCGAATGGCGTGGATTTCAGCAATAGTTGAGGTCATATACCCTAACTTCTGTTGAGATCCACATATCCAATTACATTATTGGTCTCTGATCACTCCATCGCAAGTTTTATGACCGTTTCCTGTAAGAGATCTATCAACATTAACACGTACAAATCCTGGTGTAGGATCCTGCCACTAAATTTCTACTCTTCCAGGAACTTGGAAGATCTGGTGATGGAAGCATCAATTCTCTACTCCTTCCATAAGATGATGCATACATCGTTGAACTATTTCCTTTGGATAGACACAAATGCCATCAAAAGCTTTCCAGCATCGATTCTTTTATAAGAGCCAACAAGTGGTACTGAACACCCGATTCCATGTCCACATGGATCTTTTCCTCTTGCCCGAGGAATGTTTCAGGTTCCATTTGAGCCAATGCTACAATTCACCAAAGAAAAATATAGTATAGTATATAGGGTTAGTCAAATAAGCCCACACTCACTTTGCTTGCTCAAAATCTCTCAAATATGAAGGATGCTTTCCTCACATTCACACTCAAAAGGGCATGTGTTTGGGATAGTTGCATTAATTTGAGCTCTGATAGTGTTTGCTGGAATTCTCTCATAAAATACTTGCCACATAAAGAATTCGACTCATTTTGGAGTTCCCCAACGCCACAAACATTGCCAAAAGGGCTCATGCCAATGCTCCTATCGATGATAAATCATTTCATAAGCTGATTTTACACTGAAGAAGCCATCAGAAGTTTTTCTCCTTCGATCTCGATCCCATTGGCCATTGATTGTCACAACAAATCTAACTCACTTTAAGGCATCCATTAAACGACTATTCCTTTCCACATAGTCTTTAAGTGGTATGTCAAGAGGTGCCTGTTAACTCTAAGAAATTGATAATATTCCAGCATATTTTCTTCTATTTTTAACTATTTTTCATATTCAAATTGAGTATAGAAAGAGTTAATGGAAGAAAATGTGCATATCAGAGTAATAAGCTAAAGTTGAAGTAGAACAATATATTTGTAGGCTTTAGTTCAAAGGAAAAGTTAGAACTTATGCGTCCTCTCTTTTGTAGGAGGATAGAGACAAGTTTGGAAGCTTTTAAATGATTGAAGATCAAGAGGGTGGAAGATGATAAGTCAAAAGCTAGCTCAAGGGCCAAGAGGAAGTTGCTGTGTTGTTGGCTTTAGCCAACAATACATGTGCTGAAGCCAATGAATTTTTTGGACTTTCTGTGCTATATGCTTCAGTACTTGACGAGGTGCTGAAGCCAATAAGGACTAGAACCTACTGTGTCATATGCTTCAGCATACTGGTTTGTGCTAAAGCACATGACCAAAAATGCAACCATGCGTTTTACTTATTGAAACGCATATGGAAGGTATTTAAGCAAGGGATAGGTGAAATTAGGTCATTCTTTAGTTTTCAAGTGTCCCTAGGAGCTGGGTGTGCTAGGGTTTTGCCTCCTTGAAGAGTATTGAGGTTGGGATTGAACTAGAAGAGATTTGGGGCTCCAACCCTTGGTTTTTCTCATTTCTCTTCCCTTTCTTTATTAAGTTTTGATATGGCTGTAATTATTCTGCATATTTGTAGCTCTTTCATGACTATGTGTAGCTAGGCATCTCATTTTAGGGTTGTTTTGAACCCTTGTATAGATTAAGTACTCATTTTCCCCTTTATATTTGTGATTAATGAAGAGACCATGCTGATTTTACTCTTTACTTAAAGCTTCTTGTTGATTGGCCACCAATAAGATTGTTGAGTTCACTTGATTAATGCTTGAGAGGGCTAGTTTGAGTGTAGAACTTGAGTTAAATCGTGTGAGAGCTTGAAATTTATTAATTGAATGGATAGCTTTGTTAATGAGGTAGAGACACACTCATTAACCTCACATAGCCAAATAGGATTTGTAATGAAAATCAGGGTTTAATTAGTTAATTAAGAGATTAATGAATTAATTAAACTATGCACCTATTTGGAGACTTGAGAAAGCACTTATAGGTAATTTAGTATCCTTGGCTAGTATAATCTCTCATTACGTAGCATATATTTGGGGGGATTTGAATGGGTGCTTTTTGAATTACAAGGGGGATAAACAATCCTAAGTTTCATCTAATACTTGAATTCAAAGAATCATTTGCTTTTATAAATTTTTAGTCTAAAGATAGTTTTAAATTTCTCTTTCACCTCAACCCACATGTTTTGGTTCACCTTGATCAATTTTAAATGATTTCATTCAACCTAATCAAACATATGGTTCCATTAGTTAGCTCGCTTTCGTCATAGTCCTCGAGGAACAATACTCTTTCTCTCACTAAAATATTACTTGTAACCCGTACACTTGTGAAAGCTAGACGGCGAACAGTGCCCAATAAATTTCCTACACTGGATTGTTCCAACCACTCCTCAACTTCATCCCCAAACCCTTACAAAATTCATCCTATACTGCTATTACCCCAGTCTAAATTGCTGAACGTGACCTTTTGTTATTAACTTGTGGGAGGAGATCATCACCACAACGGTATTTGCTACATAAACATCTTACCCATAAAGCTCTTGGTTTTGTGATGATACCCCAACAAAGTTTCATGAGAAACGCTTTATTCTGGCGGTGTAGGTCTTTGATACTCAAAGCTTTCTTCATCTTTATGCTTCTTAAGGATATCCCATAATATGAGATGCATCTTCTTAGTCTCCTGACTTTGATTCCAAAAAAAATCTTTGCTAACTTTTTCAATCATGGACAATACCCGATTTAGTAGTAGAACCGATTGCAACTGGTACTGGGGAATGGCACTTAACACTAATTTAACGAGTACTGTTTGGCCTGTCATACTGAGATATTTCCCTTTCCAATTTGCAAGCTTTGATCTCACTTTCTGAACTGGAGGGGCAGAAGTCATCTTAACCATTCTTTTATGTAAAACTAGCACCCCAAAGTATTTCCCAAGATTCGCTATCAGACCATTTCCCACTATTTGGCTTGTAAGACGATTTTAGCATGTTTTACCAAAATCAAGGAAAACCTTAAATTTATACTCTGTTTTGAAATTTTGTAAATTTCTAACTTTAACTCTATATAATTTAAATTTTAATGTGAATTCTAAAAAGAAAATATTCTATGTAACAATAAATTTGGTTAAAATTATTCATGTAATAAATTTTATAAGGTGATTTACATTCAAAGGAAAATCTCTCTCTAGACTATAGATAGGAGAAAAAATTAGGGAAAATTTCATTGCACCCTCTCTATAGCCATTTAATATCAAAGAGCCCCAAAAACTTTTTGAAACTCCACTGTAGCTGTTATGACTAAACTGAAATCGAGTTTTTTGTCTGAAAACACATTTATGCCCTTGTCTTGTACATGGCCGAGATAGTCTTATAAAGACACATATTTGACTTGTGAATTCCCACATTTGTCTTATAAATAACATGTATTCTTGTGAATATGCTCTTGTCTTGTACATAGCCAAGATAGTTTCATAATTTCACTTATTTGTCTTGTAAAAAAGTATATTTGACTTGTAAATTCTCACATGTGTCTTGTGAATAATCATATTTGACTTGTAAAGTAAATGCACAATTATCTTTTCACCCACAAATTTTAATTTCAGTTTAATCCTAAGTGGTGCAGTGAAATTTTAGAAAGTTTTAAGACTATTTGATATAAAATTTTTCCAAAAATTACGTCAGATTGATTAATTTGATCTAGTCATCTAACTTTTGTGGAGGAAATAAATATATACATCGTATATAGATGACTTCTCAGAAAATTCACATGAACTTCTGATGAAATGTAATTCATCTGGTCATGTGAACATAACAAATAACTTGCCAAAAAAGAAAAGAAAAAAACGTGTCATTGGGATGCTATATGGAACGAGCAGTATGAGCAAAGAGAGCTTTTCCTATCTGGATAGTCCTGATTTAATTTTTTTTACCTTTTTTTTAAAACAAAATTATTTTTCATCCAGATGAGATCTGGACGGTTCATATTTATTTATTTTTTTTACTTTTTTATTTTTGAAAAAAATTATTTTAATGGGTATTGAATATAAAATAAAGATAATCTCTCAACTGACATTTTTTAAAAAAATGAGTTTTTTATTTAAAAATAACCAATTTAAAAAAATTAAATTTAGATCATCCAGATCCCATCTGGATAATCCAGATGGGATGAGCTTTCGATTTCTATCCTTTAATAGGCACCGAAACAATTCCAGTGCGACACTATAACGTTGCCGCAAGCATGGATAGCTGCAAAAGCTGACCATTGTTAAGGGTGTGTTTGGTTGGAGGGGAGGGAAGGAAGGGGATTTAAATTACTTTTTTAGGTTGAAGGTATTTAAATTTTGGGCGGGAATCCAAAATTTAAAAGAATAAGAGGGTAAATTTTGGGTTTCTCGCCCATCCAAAATTGTAATTTGCCACCCCTCCCCTCAAACCAAACACACCCTAAAAGTCTATAGTTTGCATTCTGGATGTTTCTTTTCTTTGTTTGGAATTTTAATAAAAATAATTGTGCTAAATATATGCTATTTTTACTCTATTAGCAGCATTATTAGCCCCTTTAACGTACATTGATAACGGTGTAGAGTACAACAACAGTGTCTTATTATCCCAATAGTTAGGGTTGGGTGCATAAATCTCACAACCTCATATTGCTGTATTAAAAATCAAATATTTAGTTAAATTGTTAATCAAGAGATTTCTCTCAATAGCTTTATTGAGCGTTCATTTTAGTCTTCATATACTCTTTTTTAGATGACTCCATTATACTTGATCTACCCTTTTTACTGGCCCATTCAATATCATTCTTCGTACTTGTCCAAACCACTTCAAAAAGATTTTTTAGTATTTTCTCTTCAATAGATGTTGCCTCAACTCTTCTTTGTTTGTGCACTATTTGTTAAAAATATTATCTTTTCGTGTATAGCCATACATGCTCATTTCAACTACCCATACTTTATACTCCTTATCCTTTTAAAGATCAACATTCACTACCATATAATATTACTGATCTTATAGAAATATCATAAAACTTCCTTTTTATTGTATCAGGTACCTTTTGATAACAAATAACTTCAGTAGTCTTTCTCTATTTAAACCACCCAACCTAAATTTTACAATAAATGTTTTATGATCACAAGGATATGGGACTTCTTTTAACACACTCATAAACTTCCAAGTCATTTACAAATTTCATTAAGGCATTTCCCACATTTTATTAGGTATTATCAACTTTCATTCATAAAGTATAATAAATCCACACTTTCAGGTTATTGATTAATTCTATTTAGACATTCTTTAAATTTTATATTAGGTATTACCAACTTTTAATTAGTAAGTACCAAATCTACACTTCAACTTAGCCCAGCGAGAAGGTCAGATTCTTAACCGCTAACACCTGCAATGATCCTCTGATCACTGTAACAGTCACTCTGCAACGGTTGTTCTCGGCCTACTGTCTCATTCTATCTACTAAGGGATTGTCCTGTGTCACTGTAACGGTCACTCTGCAATGGTATTTCTCTGACTCACTGTCATCACAAGCTAGTTACTAGTCCTGCTGCTGAATTTTCTCAAAGCTTCATTTTGGATCGAAGGCAAGCGGATGTCATTGCCGAAATCATATCTTGGGGCTTTATTTTACTGCTGTGAAAATAGATAATCAAGGTGAAGGAGATAACGGAGAGAGAACGTGATAGAAGTTGTGAGAGGGTGCCCACGACACTGACCTCGAAGGAGCATGATAGTATGGTACGAAGTAGTAAGAAAGTTATAGATGAGGGGGTTGAGTTCTTTGGACACCAATCCCTTGTACCAAGGGTGGAAGATTGGATGACTGATGAAAAGGATAGGGAAGAGGCTCCTACACAACAGAAGAAATCGTACAAGGAAGCATGCGTAGATATGCTGATAGCGAAAGACTTGTCTGATGAGGAAGATGAATCGTGGTATAAGGATGGATGGAAATCTAGAATTGAAGTTGAGACTACTCCAAGGGGTCCAAATATTGTTGTCTCGCCGAAGTTTCGTCAAAAGCTAGCAAAGAAATGGAGTACTTATTTGATTGTAAGGCTTCTAGGATGCATGGTTCGTGAAGACCAACTTGGTAGAAAGTTACAGCAACTATAGGGTCGGAGGGGCGAAGTAACTACGATAGAAATCGGTTTGGATATTTCTTGGTTAGGCTAACTAATGAAGAGGATTATACGTTTGCTTTGACTGGTGGCCCATGGTTATTCATGGAACATTACTTAGTTGTACAACTATGTAAACTGAAGTTCGATCCTGATGCAGAAGAATTGCCGAAAATAGCTGTATAGGTACGTATTCCTAAGTTTCCAGTTGATTTTTATGATAAGGGTGTCTTATATGTATTGGGTAGTCAGATCGAAAGGGTTCTTAAGGTGGAGAATAATACATTGAAACAAACCAAAGGTCGATTCACTCGAATATGTGTTGAGGTAGATTTGAATTCATCATTGTTTCCCTTACTGATGATTAATGGTAAGGGAAAACAGACAGTCTACGAGGGCCTACACCTAATATGTTTTTCATGTGGGAGGTATGGGCATGGATCATAACACTGTCCATACAAGAAAGAATCTGGGGCTTTGGGCGTTTGAATGTCAGATAATGAGTGTGAAGGGCAAACGATGGATCCGACGCAGACTACTTACAATCCAGTAGCAACAACATATGGGGAATGGATGGTAGCACCCAGGAGCCACCGGATGTAGCGTGGTACCAGAGGAGAGTTGTATGTTAGCCGGGAAGGGGGGCGAAATTTGCATAGTAACAATAATATTAGAGGATCAAGATTTGTGGTATTGTTGAATGAGAATAGAAAGAGAAGGGGAATGAAATCCCTTTAATGGTGCCTAATAATTCGACCCATGCTACTACAAGGAAGGAATCTTCAATAACAAATATTCTTAAATCACGTGGGCAATTGCTTAGTAAGAAGAAGCTAGTGGACATTAAATTAAGGAATGCAGGAATTATGGTAGGATGTAAGACTGATTTGGTGAGCCTAATGGAACATTATCAAAAAGTGAAAGATAAAATGGTAGTCCAGAGTAATTCTAGTTTGAACCAAAAATGTGGTCAAGTCTAGAATGTTGGGGCCTTAGTGTAAGGGATTACTGAAGGAGGAGACAGTGTGGCGGGATCCTCAAAATTATAGCCAATAAAGGGAAGTTTGTGTACGTCTTTAAAATCCACAGTTGGGAAAATTCAACCCCTAAAATCTACTCAAAATAGAGCTTTTAACCCTATTGATACAGGTGCTGGTCGGGAGATTAACTATTCAACAAGTATTAGTCCTCTTAGTGAGAAGTGGGATGTCGTCATGAAGGAGTCAAGTGAAGATGTATATGGGACTATGTTCTAGTAGTGTCTTCAAGTTGGGGAACCTTTATTCTTATTTTATGTCTTAATAATAGTTATGACATGGAATACTCGAGGTGTTGGTGGTGCCTCATCTCGGCATTTAATCTATAACATTGTTGAGAAACAAGGAGTAAATTTCTTTTCACTTTTGGAGCCTAGGTAGGTTGGCACAAAGGCGAGGTTATTGGCTCGGAAGCTTGAATGGTCTAATATGCATGTCGTTGAGGCACAAGGATTCAGTGGGGGTATTTGGCTTTTTTGGGATTCTAGCTGCAATTTTTCAATTATCTCTGCTAGTGAACAATTTGTACATGAAATGGTTAATGCAGGAAATGATAATGAATGGTTCCTCACTATTGTTTATGGACATCCTAATATAAACTCGAGAAGCCTCTTGTAGTCTTCATTAGGAGATATACGTCAAGTAGTTCGTAGGGGTTGGTTGGTGGTTGGTGACTTCAATTCTGTATTGTGTCCTGAGGATAGATGGAGCATGAAGTTTCAGGAAAGCAATAGAGTTGACAGATTTTTTCAGGAGTGAATTGGTGATACTGGTTTGATTGATATTGGTTTCATTGGTCCTCAGTTTAAATTGGGGGACTTCATCTAGTTAGAGTAGGATCGATAGAGCATTGATGGATGCCAGTTGGCATGAATAGTTCCCTAGTGCATCGGTGCTTTATTTACCAAAATATAAATCAGATCATTATCCTATTATAGTAAATACAGATAAGTTGGAGCATGTTGAGATCAAACAGAGGCCTTTTTGCTTCTTCGTCCCCTGGGTTATGCATGATAAATTCTAAGGTTTTGTTGAGGATCAATGGAATGTGAAAGAAGATTGGTGTAGATGTTTAGAGGTTTTTACTGAGCAGCTGAGAAATTGGAACAAAGAGGTGTTTGAGAATTTAAATTATATGAAGAGCAAGCTCTATAGACATCTTGATACAATGAACACCAAAATTGCTTTAGCTAAACCATCGGTGAGATTGGAGAGTTTGCAAAGTAAATTGTGGAAGGAACTTGAAAAAATCTTCACCTGAGAGGAAATTATGTGGCTCCAATACTCTTGTGCTACTTGGCATGTCCAAGTTGACCGCAATAGTAGGTATTTTCACTCAAAGGCAAATGCTCGAAGAAGACGGAACCAGATCTTAGCTATTAAAAGTGAATATAGGGAATGGTCGTATAATGAAAAGGAAATACGAGATATTGGCAGTAAATATTTTGAAGAGCTATATACAGACACTAGCATATACCAGGGGCCTTTGGTATTTAGGTGCACCTACCCTAAGATTGATGCAATGAATGGATGCACTTTGGGAAGACAAGTTGATGATATGGAGATTAAACGGGCTTTATTCTATATGGGATCGCTCAAAGCTTCGGGACCAGACGGGTTTAATCCTCTTTTTTATTAGAGTCAATGGGATACGGTTGGTTTTTTGGTGATATCATTGGTTAAATGGGTATTCTCTTATCCTCAATAGGTCCAGTATATTAATGGTACTCTAATTGTGCTCATTCCAAAAATTGATCATCCACAATTTTTCCGTGATTTCCGCCCAATAAGTCTCTATAATTTAGTGTATAAGATTGTTTCGAATAGGCTTAAATCTATTATGTCATTGGTTGTGGCCCCAAACCAATGTAGCTTTGTGAAGGGGAGCCAAAGTATTGATAATGTTATTCTAGTACAGGAGATAATCCACTTTATGCGGAACATGAAGAAGAAGTAAGGATTCATGGCAATAAAGATTGACTTGGAGAAAGCATATGACCGGGTCAAATGGAGTTTTCTTTTTGAATGCTTGAATGAGTTAAGGATTCCTGAGTATCTCCGTGACGTGATTAAGGCTTGTGTATCTACACCGTAAATGCAACTACTTTGGAATGGGTGTACTACAAATGCTTTCCACCCTTCCAAATGAGTTTGTCAAGGTGATCTTATCTCACCGTATCTTTTTGTCATTATGATGGAGAGGTTGGGGAACTTAATACAGACCGCGTTAGAAGATAGAGATTGGAAACCATTTAGATTATCACGACAAGGTACGGCTATCTCTCATGTCTTTTTTGCGATGATCTTATTTTGTTTACAGAAGCAGATATGGATCAAGCCGGAGTGGTGAAAGATATACTGGATGATTTTTGTGAGATATCTGGCCAGAAAGTAAACACTAAAAAGTCACAAATTTTCTTCTCAAAGAATGTGGGACACACGAGGAGCAAAGAGATTAGTGAGTTCTTAAATTTTTCCCAGTCTTCCAATTTGGGCAAATATTTAGGAATGCCGATCTCACATGAGCAAACCACCGAGTCCTCATATAGATTTATTCTTGATAAAATCGATGCTCGACTAGTAAGCTGGAAGCCAGACATGTTATCCATGGCTGCAAGATATACCCTAGTGTCATCAGTTGTGTCAACCATGTCGTCCTATGCCATGCAGACTGTGACCCTTCCTCTTGGTATATGTGGTGAGATAGATATGAAGTACAGGAATTTTCTATAGGGAAGTACATCCACAAATCGTAAACCCCATATGGTAGCTTAGGGTCAGGTGTGTTCATGGAAAATGAGATGCTCTGTGGGTTCATTTCCTTCAGGAAAAGTATAAGACAGGTAGTGATTTGGTGTCGAAAGTAGAAAAACGAAGGACAGAATCATGCACATGGAAGGAGATTAGACAAAATTGGGAAAGTGTAAGTGAGAGATTTCCTGGACGATTAAAGATGGAACTTCGGGGTCCTTTTGGAAAGATATATGGGTTCCTAATCTTGATAGATTGGAGAGCTTGGTAACTCAACCGTTAACAAATGAAGTCTGACAATGGAAGGTAGTAGATTGTACTACTCCGTCAAGTCAATAGGATCTAAACAAGTTTGGGCATTTATTATCGAAACAGGTTGTGTTAACAATCCAAAGAGTAAATATTAACCATAATGCTGGTAGTGATATTCCAGGTTGGTGTTGGGCAGCTGATGGTAAATTTGCTCTAAAAGAGGCATACAATATGTTAGCTAGCCACGGGGAGAATCAAAATTGCTTTGGATGGAGGATGATATGGAAACTTAAGCTTCCTCAACGGTACAAACTGTCCACATGGTTATGCGCCCATGGTCGTTTATTGACAAATTTGGCACGAGGTCAACGGAGAATACACATAAATGAGATGTGCCCCTTTTGTCAAGATGAGATCAAATCAATTCTGCATGTACTTAGAGATTGTGCTGTGGTGAAAGAACTCTAGAGTGAGACACTGCCTAGCAAATGGTATTAGCATTTCTTTGACTCAGCCAATAGAAACATTTGGTTAACATGGTGTTTTAGGATGTCGGGACATGGTGTATGGCTATGAGTTTCGACACTGGTTTTACAGTTTGATGTAGACACATTTGGTTGGCGAGGAATGACCGTATTTTCAACAATAAATAGTGGAGTAAACAAGAGTTACTGGCACATACTAGTTCAGTTTTGTCTTGGAGTATATCCAATCCTATGCAACCAAAGTCCTATATCCCACCAATTATGCTTTGGAGCCCTCTACCCACCTGGGTGGTTAAAATTAATACAGATGAGTCCAATAATGAAGCGTCGGGATGCTTCACATGTGGTGGGGTAATACGGGATGACCATGGACGATTTGTTCAAGGGTTTATGTTTCAGATTGGAAGAGGGTCAATGATCACAGCAGAAGCCTGGGGAATTTTGTGGGGTATAAAGTTGGCTTGGGAAGGAGGATATAGGCATATTATTGTTGAAAGTGATTGCCGCGAAGTATTGGAGCTTATTCAAGGAGTAGTCTCTGATGAACATCCTGATACTACGGTAATCTTGAAAATTCAGTCGATGCTAGAACGTAAGTGGAAAGTGGAGCTGCAACATTGTTGTCGGGAGGCGAATAGGGTGGCAGATTGCTTCGCAAGAAGAGCATAGGATATGGTGGTGGATTTTCTTGTAGTTGACAGAGAACTTATTAAGGCTAAAAGTTTATTTATAGAAGATGATGTAAACCAAAATATTTGTACTGAGTTAGTATGGTAGAACCCGAGAGGCTGTTTGTTATTTTTTCCTTCACGATAAAAAAAAAAAAAGGTGATTCATAAAGTAATGAATGGCGAAAAGTAGATCCATCCCCTCCAAGGCACCTTCAAATAATAATTTAGTTTGGTACGTTTTGTCTTTTAGGATAACGATGAAATTGCTTCTACGTTTCGGCTCTGGCAAAAAGCTAGTCTTGAAAATGACAAGAAACAAAGCGAAGTGGTTGGGAGACTGGGTTCAACTCAGTCCTCAATTATTGAAGAGTTTTGTTTTCTAATATCAGTACTTAATTGACTGTAACCATAATTAAATCATTTTTAGTAGGACTTTAGAGATTTTCTAGATCTATTCTGATTTATTAACATATATGTGGGATTTGAACCCGTGGCGTGGTGATATACTCAATGAGGCATCACCAGAAAGCCACGGGGAACACCAGTAATTAAAATATATAATTACACACAAAACAAACAACAGACTATTTTCTTTTAGTTAAACCGTTTGATTTATGGCACTTGGATAGCACCTAAACATATCGAATGTCTTTTATTAATTAGCACTGTAAATAAAGATAAATGGAACATCAAACTCAACCATACTAATCAAGAGGTGAATCACACTTTAAATTCATAAAAAAAATTAGAAAAGTTATAGCTTATAGGATACAGTCCTAAGAAGAGAACTCCAACCCACAAATACATTAATTATGTTAATTTATTAACAAAACAATTTATGTAATTTTAAAATGAAATTTCAAGTTACTGTATTATCAAATTTGGGAGAGGAACCGAATTGGTAAAAAAATATCCATTTATTATTTATCATAAGGATCTATCAGCAACTTTACCTGTATTAAGAAATTTAATTAAAATTAGGTATACTTTTAAAATTGTCAAATTATGCTCAGTAAAGTTCATTGATTAGACGATCATGATATAACCCCCCTCCTTTTTACATTACTACTACATAATCGTAAATATATAACACTAAATACTTAATGGTTATAGCAAAGAAGCATCATGTATATCGAGACAGAGCTCGCACAAGAATGTATAACGCTAATACTTAGCGACAAAATATACGAACCTCATGTATTGAGGGTGTAATTTGCAAATGATATATATATATATATATGTGTGTGTGTGTGTGTGTAATGATTATGATTATTAGTTGTAAAGTATGATTAACAAACATGATAGTTGTTAAGAAACATGTAACACTTTCAAACAATTTGTTTTTCCAACTTTATATCAGCAAAAACAAAATTATAACAGTTAGAACAGTTAACCATAAGTATGATTCCTAAATACTTTACAATAAAATATGATAATTGTTAAGTATAAGGAGGCGAAATTCTAAAAAAAAAATTATTTGACAATACTTAAAAGTTCTTTATAAAGAACCGTTGTGTTTTCTTTAAGAATACTTAATGGTTAAAAATGATAACTGTTATACATATAAAGGTGAGATTCTGAAAAAAAAAAAATTGATAATATTTGACAATTTTTCACAAAGAACGATTATGTATGTTTTAATAATATTTAGGATTAAAAATTATAACCGTTATATATAAGAAGATGAGATTCTATAAAAAAAACTTTATTTGACAACATTTGAAAATTCTTCACAAAGAACCGTTATGTATTCTTTAAAAATACTTAAGGATTAAAAAAGATAACTGTCATATATAAGAAGGTGGATTCTGAAAAATGTCAAATATAACGAGTCAGTATTCTGAAAAAAATTATTTTACAATAACAAAAAAGTATTAAGTATTATTTAATATAAGAAGGTGGATTTCTACAAAATATCAAATATAAAGAAGTAGGATTCTAAGAAAATTTTATTTGATGCAACTATTCCAACTCCTTATTAAATATTTTTTGAGCTTCCTTCATGCATCTCAAGCTCCTTTTTTCATGGATTTTGTTCTACTGGGTCTCATCCTCTACCACTATCATGAGTTTTCACTCTACAACTCCTTCCTCTCATAATTTTTCCGCGTTTAAGCTTTCATTTTTTTTTCAATGAATGTTTTTAGTATCATTTTATTTTTTTATATAACGAGAGCTCACTAAATGAGTCTCAAGGTAGTCCATCGGGATTATCTAAGAAGAAAAATCCTAGACAAAAAATGATATCTAATTTCTAATGATATAGTCGTTTGTTTGAAAATTAAATCAAAAACAATTCTTCTCTTAATTTTTAGAAACTTGTTAAATCACGATCTATTTGAATGTTGGTTAATTCCTCATGTTCCTAAACCTTGATAATCCAAATTGTATGTTGAGATCGGGTTTGTTGAATCAAGTTATGAGATTTACTCAAATTTTTATATTTGCCAGTTTTTAATATATTCTCATTTTCATATTTATATTATAAGATTTGTTCAAATTTTTAGATTTTCTTATTTTTATTATATATATTCTTTTTTTCATATTTATATTTTCCTTTTGTGAAGGATGTGTGACTAGAACTCTAGAAATATATAGACAATCTACAACAAAGGCATTTAAGAATATTGTGAAATTTTTTATTGAAATTTTTTTAATAGAATTCAAAAAATTACAAGATAATGTCTATTGTGAGAGTGTTAGTTAAATGATTAATTCCTTTCAAATTGTATCGTGTTTATTATTTGCGTCAAGAACTGTTAATTATTTGCATCAAGAATATATAATGCCACCGTACATAACGGTTTGGAACCATATTGTCAAAAATAATCGTAATATAGGGCCTTTTTTGTAAGTGTTATGAGCGACAATAAACCAAATCATGTTGATTAAAAAGTGGGTTATAATAAGTAGTTAGAGACAATAGATATATATATATATATATAAATGCAACTCTTTTTTTTTTAAATATCTTTATTCGTGAGGAGAGGGGCGTAAGAGACAGAATATGATTGCTTTTGATAATAAATACAGTGATATTAATATAACAAAATAAATAGGAGCACAATGAGAAATTAACAAAAATGTTTCTTATACATAGGAACAAACTATACGCAAAAATTGTCTCTTACCAAAAAGAATGGAAGGAGTATCATTTGATTAGTTGGGGATTTTTTTGTTGCATATGAAATATCATTAAAGAAAAACAGTTTGTTTTGAACAAAAAAAAATCTTATTTAACTATAAAAAAAAGGCCTTATAATAGGACTATAAATAATTGCTGACGGTAGATAGGAAAACACGAAATAAAAATACTTAATAGGACTACTAAAAAAAAACCTTAGGCACTATAATCATGTGACCAGGCTGCCAATTTTTTTTCTGGATAAAAATGAGGAAGCTAATAATTGTTATATCAAGATTCTTCTATAGGTTCAAATAATTTCTTGTCTGATTTTCCTTTTCGACAGAAAAATTTGTTGTCTAATTGCAATCTATTTTTTTTTTCACCCTATACTATTAAATCATACTATTAAAGCAGACACATATCACAGCAGGGGCACATTATTGCAACAATAACCAACAAATTTGTTACCCAAAAGCCCTGGTTTCAACCATGAAAATACTTCAATACACTCTTATCATCTTCTTCATTGTTTTCATCAATTATGGGGTTCTTTCTTCTCCTCCAGATCCCGTCCAGTGCACTTCCGGCAACACAGGCTGCAATATCACAAGCTCCTATATGGCGTCTTCCCTGACCGGAGCACTTGCCAAGCATCCCGAGTACTGATGTACCCCAAACAGATACACACATACATTAAAAAAAAAAAAAGTTGGACCGTTTATATCAAATCTGGATGTTTTAATTCTGACTAGCTCTCATGCTAAACAAAGTTGTTTAGTGGGGAAACTAGTTCCAAAATATTATGATATCGTCAATGTTGTCAAACTCGTGAGTTTAAACAAATTCGTAAAGGGGACGTAAACTCGGAAACGTAAACTCGTATCGTAAACTCGTAAGAGTTTACCTTTGTTAATAAATAATAATTAAATTTATATGATAAAATAATTAAAATACTAAAAATGATAACAATTTGGTTTAAATATAATTTAAATCCTAAAAACAGAAATTAAATTCATTAACATTCATAATTTATCATATTTTAACATAAAAATTTATACGAAATTCATGTATTAATATAAACTCACTAAACATAATTAAATAAAAATAATTATAAATTCAACAAAGATCATCAAATGTTGGATTATCATTATCTCCATTGTCTTCAAATTCTTCGCCTTCACCATTATGATCTCCATTTGCATCACCTGTGTCATCATTATTGTTATAATTTGCCCTAACATCATCAATGTTAAAATCAACATTCAAGTCAACTCTAAATAATGGATTAGCCATATGCTCATTATTTTCATGAGGTTGAAGAACCTCATCATCCTCTTCCTCCACATCGTCTCCATCTATCCTTCCTTCAGTAATCCATTTATCATCAGAATAGATATCATCAAAATCATAATTGAAAGCTCTACTCTTTTGCTTCCTTGTGAGTTTCAAATTGCACATGACAAATGCCAAATCATTCATCTTCTTTTGATGCAAACGGTTTCCTTTTTTCGTATGAATCTAAAAAAAAAATTGAAGGAAGAAAAAAGCTTCATTATTATTCTAACATTCAAGCAAAATTACGTTGAAAATTAAAAAAAGAGAGTAAAAATCTTACCATCTCAAAAGCAGTCCAATTACGTTCACAGCCAGAAGAGCTACAACATAAGCTAAGAATACGAATTGCTATTCTTTTAAGTTCTGGACATCCATCTCCATAAGAATCCCACCATTCTGCTGGAGGAAGTTTTTTTCTTAATGCTTGTGCAGTTTCACGTCCAAACATATCTCTTGCATTATGAAAGTCAGTCAATTGAAACTCAATTTTGTTAAGCTCATCTTGATCCCCAACCATTCTTGACAAACAATCATATAGCCCTTGTTTAATCATATAATGAGGCTTGAAATTAGTGTCATAATGAAAATGAGGATTGAGGTAGTATGCCGCTGCATGTAAAGGCTTATGTAGTTGAGCTTCCCACCTCTCATCAATTATATTCCATACAAGCTCATAACTATCACAAATCACAATCAATAAAAAAAAGGGTCATTCCACAAAAAAAAATCAAATTATAAAAAACATAAAACTTGCATGATAAAATTAAATACAAAATTTTAATTTAATACTTACCTTTTTTTAACACTATTAAAATTTTGTTTGATCTTTTCCTTCGCACTTTCCATGGCTGCGTATATGAATCCCATAGCTGGCTTCTCTTCTGAATCCACTAAGCAAAGAACTTTTACAAGAGGAGCAGCTGCTTTAAGGCATGTCACAATATTCTTCCACAAATTATTGTCCATAGCACTTTTTGCTACTTCTTTTCCATCTTTGGTAGATGAAAATTTGCTATCCTTCCAATCTTGAGAATTAAACAAATTTATCAGTGGTACTCTGTGCTCATTAAGACATGACAAAGTCAGGTATGCAGTGGCAAATCGAGTTGCAGCAAGCCTAATTAAATCTTTTCCATTTGTGTATTTTCTCAAAAGGCTAATGAGCATTGATCTTGTATAAATATATGTTGTGATTTTTCTACCCCTGCTAATGGTTTCTTTATGCAATATAATTTTCTTTTCAAAGTCCTCCAACATTAAGTCAATGCAATGGGCTGCAAATTGAGTCTAATACAAATGTTTTCTTTTCTCCATTAATTTTTGCCCAGCTGCTTTATAATTTCCAGCATTGTCAGTTACTATTTGTACCACATTTTTTTCACCCACTTTTTCCACAACTTCATCAAGCATCTCAAATACTCTATCAGCCGTTTTAGAAATTTCAGAAGTATCTAATGAATATAAAAATACTGTCCCTTTTGGACTATTCACTAGAAAATTGCAAATTGAACGTCTTTTTCTATCAGTCCACCCATCAGACATAATGGAACAACCTGTTGTTGTCCATTCACTCTTAAAATTCTCAAGCAAGGCCTGTGTGCTTTTTAGTTCCAAGTTTAAATATTTTTCTCTGATCTCATGATAAGAAGGAGGCTTAAATCCTTCACCAAATCTTCCTATAACTTTACACATCTTTGTAAATTCAGGATTTTTTATACAATTAAAAGGTAAAGCACTTGTATAAAAAAATCGAACTACTTGTTGACAAGCCTCTTCCCTCAAGTCTCTCTTAAACATATGATTAATGGTTGATTGTGTGCTACCTACCCCTTTGCTATTATTTTTTGTATTTCTCAAGAAATTCATCAGTCCTTTCCCTAAATTTTGAGACTCAACTTGTGCTTGTTGATCATCTTCATCACCAATATCGACCCATTGTTTTTTCCTCTTAGATGAAGCACATTTTGCATCATAAACAAGCTGCAGTACTGTGGTCTTTACTTCTTCAGGAACATTGCCACAAGCTTCAACATCTATTTTAGTGCGTGCTAGATGATTTTTGAATCTATAAATGCCCCCATTAACAATTTTTCCACAATAATTACACTTCACTTTTTTGCCATTCCCATCAACATCCATCCCGTGTTTCCATCCTATATCAGATCTATTACCCGGATAATTTTTTCTTGCAGCAATAACTTTTTTTCCAGTATTTTCCTTTGCAATTGAAGACATCTTCAATTTAATATACTACCTAATTAATAAGCAGTAAGAAGAAATTCTCAAATTAAGAAAAGAGAGGCAACCAAAGAATAAATCTAATATCCAAAGGTATAAAATAAGCGTCACCTTAGTTTGTCAGTTCTCAAGAACATAGTTTGTTTAATGTGGGATAGTGTTTAATAAATAAAATACTATTACACGGATCACATTAAACAATAACAAAACAATATCTCACTGTAAAAAAAAAAGTTCGCCTAATGTGCAAGCTCCCTACTCTCTTGTGATTAGATGAAAATAATATAATAATAATGATTTTTTTTGCCAACATTAATAATAAAATATTCGTTAATTAGAAGCAATGAAAAAGTCAAGAAAAGGTAATGAAAAGATCAAGAAAATGATCAAATACCTGAAATTCTTTAGATGTAAAACGTCTCTTTTTAGCTTCTAGGAATATAAATTATGATCCTTTTTGCTTCACCTGACAAAAAAAAACAAAGGCCCTTTGCTTCACAAGGTCAAAGATCTAACTCGGTATTACTTGGAAGTTGAAATTAAAATGAAGCTTCAGAAGTCAAATTGTCAAATCTTCACCAAAACCAAGAACAGTTTTTAATTAAAAAAAATTGAAAAAAAGTGTGTTGTCTACATCTACACTCTATAGATGCAATCACGTGAAACTGTGAAAGGCTGAAGCGCAGTACAATTCACACATATCACGAAAAATATACAGTCTCATTCATCACAGATCACAAGAAATAGATCACAGTATTACACTTGCATTTGTTTTATGTCAAAATCGAAATCTCACCTTTGAATATTTATCTTTGCATTTGTTTTCTCTCTCTCTTGCTTCGTTCTCTCTTCCTTCCTGTTCTGCGTCTCTTTCTCTCTTCTTCTCATAAACCAGCAAGAACCAGCAAAGGCTCTATGGACGACGATAAGTGCAAAACAAAAAATAAAAGCTGCGAATTTGGGAAAGAAAGACGGTTGGGGAGGCGGCACACAAGGTCTACAAGCTTAAATTAGGGCAAGTTATATAAATGTTATGTATTTTTCTTTTTGAACTTTATACTATCTTTTTTTTTTGAAGATTTTTAGTCGATTTTTATCCAGATACCTGATTTCTACTACCCATATTTCTGACTCGCTCAACTCGGTTTTGAAACGGCGAGTTCACCGAGTTCGACCGAGTTAAAACCGAGTTTGATCGAGTTTATGTATAGAACGATTCTGTAAGCAAGTTAACTCGATTTCATCAGTTAAAAACGTAAACTCGTCAAACTCGGCGAGTTGACTCGCGAGTTTGACAACAATGGATATCGTTATTCTAATCACAATTTATATTTGAAGTCAATTTTCATAGCACCCTATAATTTCCCTCAGGCCCCAAATTAAAGGTCCCACCTCTATAATCTATATACTTGTACTTACACATAATCACTAATACTTCAATCAACGACAGAAGTGCTTCAAAAATCCATTCTTACCATGTTCTTATTTTTCATGAATGGGGTTTTGTCTTCTCCGGATGACCCGGTCAAGTGCACTTCCGGCAACACAAACTGCACCATCTCAAATGCTTATGGCGTCTTCCCTGATCGGAGCACTTGCCGAGCATCCCAAGTACTGTACCCAACCACAGAGCAAGAGCTTGTTTCCATGGTGGCTTCTGCTTCAACGTCCAACATAAAAGTGAAAGCGGCAACCAAGTATTCCCACAGCGTCCCTAAGCTTGCTTTCCCAGGAGGCAAAGACGGTATCATCATAAGCACCAACAGGCTCAACCGTGTAATGAATATTGATGTGAGTAGCAGAAGGATGACGGTGGAGGGTGGGGTCATTTTGAGGGACCTGATCAATGAGGTGGCTGAGAATGGGTTGGCGCTACAGCATACGCCGTACTGGTTAGGAATCACGGCGAGGGGTCTTTTTTGTTGACGGGGCTCACGGTAGCTCGTTGTGGGGAAAGGGAAGTGCGGTTCATGAGTATGTGGTGTCGATGAGAATTGTGACGCCGGCGACGGCAGAGGAAGTGTTAGTTGTGTAAAAATAGTCCCACATCGGTGGGATTATATTGATGAAGGGGGGGCTTCATGCTATAAAAGGGAGCCCCCTCCCTTCCTTTCTCTTCACCCCTCAACTTGCCTATTTCCTTCTATAAGGCATTTTGTATCTCCTCTTCTCTTATAGTATTTCACTTGTAAATTATTTAGAGTGAAATTAGATTATGGTATTTCCCTTATTGTTGTCCTATTTATTATTTATTAGCTGTTATTAGATATAGTAGTTGTGATTTATTATATTATTAAATTACGTCTAGAGACTTTGTTTCTAGTTTGTGATTTTTTAGTATAATTGGTTACGCTCTATATATCTCGCTTCCGCAACAATTGGTATCAGAGCCAAGGTTCTGTCTGAGTATGCTCTGTGGTTGCAGTGTAATCTGAACTTCCATATCAGAAAAGAATTACTTTGGGCTTTTATATTGATAGCTATTGAATAGTATCTGGAGTAGAAATGGCGGACAAGAAGATTGAAGAATCCACATCAAATGTCGATAACTCGTCGTTGACATCTTCACTTATGACAAGAATTGTGTCAAATGCGAAGATTGCAGTTGAAATATTTGACGGATCTGGACATTTTGGGATGTGGCAGAGTGAAGTTTTTGATGTCCTTTTGCAATAATCACTAGACTTTGCTATTGAAGAGAGAAAACCAGATAGTATGGGGGAGGAAGATTGGAGGAGGATCAATCATGTTGCTTGTGATACCATTCGATCGTTCCTTTCAAGAGAACAGAAGTATCCACACACAAAGGAAACTTCTGGATATAGACTGTGGAAGGCACTGGAGGACAAATTTTTGAAGAAAAGCACTCAGAATAAACTTCATATGAAGAAAAGACTGTTTCACTTCACCTATGTACTTGGTACTACAATGAATGATCATATTACCAGCTTCAATAAGTTGGTAACAGATTTGCAGAATCTGGACGTGACCTTCAAAGATGAAGATCTGGCTTTGATGTTGTTGGGATCACTTCCTGATGAGTACAAGCACCTGGAGACTACTCTACTTCATGGCAAAGAGGAAGTATCTCTTAGAGACGTTTGTTCTGCGCTATACAGCTATAAACAAAGAAAGAAAGAGAAACAAAGAAGCGGAGAAGCAGAGGCACTAGTCACAAGAGGACGTACTGAAAATCAGTTGAGATCAAGGAAAGGGAGATCCAAATCGAGGTCCAGACCTAGCAAAGATGAATGTGCCTTTTGTCGAGAAAAAGGCCACTGGAAGAAGGATTGTCAAAAATTGAAGAACAAATCTAAACACAACAATTAGAAGGTTGCTATGGATTCAAATGTAGCTTACTGTAATGATGAAAATTCATATTTTTCACTATCTACAACGATATCGTCAAAATTGTCAGGCGTATGGTTGTTAGACTTAGCTTGCAGCCATCATATGTGTCTTAACCGAGACTGGTTCACTAATTTCCAAGAAGGAGGATGTGGAGTTGTCCACACATCAGACAACACTTCACTTACCGCATATGGCATTGGTTCAATTCGTTTGAGGAACCATGATGGACTGATCAGAACATTGACTAATGTTCGATATGTACCGGATTTGAAGAAAAATCTCATTTCTGTGGGAACTCTAGACTCAAAGGGATTCAAAATCACCATAGAAAGTGGAGTAATGAAGATACTTTCCGGTGCACTGGTAGTAATAAAAGGTATACAAAAGAACAATAACACGTACCACTATCAAGGTAGTACGATTATTGGAACATCTGCAGTGACATCCAGTGATGAGAAGGAAGTAGAAGCGATAAGGTTGTGGCACATGCGCTTGGGACATGCTGGAGGTAAATCCTTAAAAAATCTATCAGATCAAGGGTTGTTAAAAGGATTAAAGCATTGCAGTTTGGATTTTTGTGAGCACTGTGTAAAGGGGAAGCAGACAAGGGTTAAGTTCGGAACAACTATCCATAATGCAAAAGGTATTTTGGATTATGTTCACTCTAATGTTTGGGGTCCTTCCAAAACACTGTCATTGGGAGGAAAACATTATTTTGTAACCTTTGTTGATGATTTTTCCCGAAGGGTGTATACAATGAAGACCAAGGATGAAGTATTGGGAATCTTTCTCAAATGGAAGGCGATGATAGAAACACAAACCAGCAGGAGGATTAAATGCCTTCCTACAGATAACGGAAGAGAATACAGGAATGAACCTTTCCAAAAGATTTGTGAGGAAGATGGCATCATCAGACATTTCACCGTCAGACATACACCACAACAGAATGGAGTGGCAGAACGCATGAACCGGACTTTGCTGGAAAAGGTTCGGTGTATGTTGTCCAATGCTGGCTTGGGCAAAGAATTTTGGGCTGAGGCAATTACATATACGAGCCGCCTCATTAATCGTCTACCATCTTCTGCTATTGGTGGTAAGACACCCTTGGAACAATGGTATGAAAAACTTGCTACAGATTATGATTCTTTACATGTATTTGGCTCAACTGCATATTACCATGTGAAAGAATCAAAATTGGATCAGAGAGCAAAGAAAGCCATTTTTTTGGGAATCACTTCTGGAGTCAAAGGATATTGTTTATGGTGTCCAGAGACAAAGAAGATTGTATTCAGTAGGGATGTTACCTTTGATGAATCTGCCATGGTAAGAAAGGTAGCAGCTGAAGATACCAAGCAAGGTGATGATGTTTCAAAGCAGGTGAAGTTTGAAGGAAAGTTGATTTTCCCAGTACAAGGTATAGACGGGGAAACAAAAGAAGACTTTCCTGTAGCAGATGAAGAGCCAGTTAAAAGGGAGGTTTCAACTCATGAACCTCAACAGCAACGTGAATCAATAGCAACCAGCAAGCCAAAACGAACAATAAGAAAGCCTACTCGTTTTGAGGACATGGTGGCTTGTACAACCTCAATTGCAGCTGATGATATTCCTTCAACTTACAAGTAGGCTATCCAGAGCTCAGAGAAGGATAAGTGGAGGAATGCCATTAATGAAGAAATGCAGTCCCTTCATCAGAACGGTACGTGGAAATTGGCCAAACTCCTGAAGGGTAAGAAGGCAATTGGTTGCAAATGGGTATATGCAAAGAAGGAAGGATTTCCTAACCAAGGTGATGTACACTACAAAGCAAGATTGGTAGCTAAAGGCTATGCTCAAAAGGAGGGAATTGATTACAATGAGGTATTTTCTCCAGTTGTGAAACATTCCTCCATTAGAATTTTGTTGGCTTTGGTAGCACAGTTGGATTTGGAACTAGTTCAGATGGATGTTAAAACTGCATTTTTAAATGGAGACTTAGAAGAGGAAATCTACATGACTCATCCGGAAGGATTCAAAGTTACTGGAAAGGAGAATATGGTGTGTAAACTTGAAAAATTGTTATTCGGATTGAAACAATCTTTGAGACAATGGTATAAACGATTTGACAAGTTTATGTTGCGGCATAAGTACAAAAGAAGCATATACGATCATTGTGTTTATTTGCGAAAGCTTGAAGATGGATCCTTTATATATCTCCTCTTATATGTTAATGATATGTTGATAGCTTCGAAAAATCAGGCAGAAATTGAGAAGCTGAAGGTTCAACTAAAAGGGGAATTTGAGATGAAGGACTTAGGAGAAGCAAAGAAGGTTCTTAGCATGGAGATAACAAGAAATAGATAATCAAAGAAACTCTTTTTATCTCAGAAGGACTATTTGAAGAGAGTGCTAAATCGATTTGGTATGGATGAGAGAACGAAGCCAGTTAGCACTCCACTTGCCCCTCATTTTAAGCTTAGTGCTGATATGTCGCCAAAGGATGAAGATGAACAAGAGTATATGTCAAGGGTACCATACGCAAATGCTGTTGGTAGTTTGATGTATGCAATGGTTTGTACAAGACCTGACATTTCACAGGCTATTGGAGTTGTGAGTAGGTATATGCATGATCCAGGAAAGGAGCATTGGCAAGCTGTGAAATGGATTCTACGGTATATATGTAATACTGTAGATGTTGGTTTGGTTTTTGAGCAGGAAGATGACCGATCTTTAGTTGGGTATTGTGACTCAGATTTTGCAGGTGATTTGGACAAACGAAGATCAACTACTGGTTATGTGTTTACTCTTGCAAAGGCACCAGTTAGTTGGAAGTTGACTTTGCAGTCAACAGTTGCTTTGTCTACCACAGAGGCAGAGTACATGGCAATTACAGAGGCTGTGAAGGAGGCAATTCAGCTTCAAGGATTGCTAGGAGAACTTGGTATTGGTCAAAAAGATATTATAGTATTTTGTGATAGCCAAAGTGCTATTCAATTAGCAAAAAACCAAGTTTACCATGCAAGGACGAAGCACATTGATGTTCGATATCACTTCGTACGAGAAATTTTAGAAGAAAGTGGAGTCATGATACAGAAGATATGGACGAGTGAGAATCCTGCTGATATGCTGACAGAGGTGGTAACCTCTGTCAAATTTCAACATTGTTCGGATTTGATCAACATTGTTAACATTCATTGTTGAATTGTAAATAGAATTTGTAATTAGGAGAAACTGAGAATGTGAGAATTTTTCCAAGGTGGAGATTTGTTAGTTGTGTAAAAATAGTCCCACATCGGTGGGATTATATTGATGAAGGGGGGCTTCATGCTATAAAAGGGAGCCCCCTCCCTTCCTTTCTCTTCACCCCTCAACTTGCCTATTTCCTTCTATAAGGCATTTTGTATCTCCTCTTCTCTTATAGTATTTCACTTGTAAATTATTTAGAGTTAAATTAGATTCTGGTATTTCCCTTATTGTTATCCTATTTATTATTTATTAGCTGTTATTAGATATAGTAGTTGTGATTTATTATATTATTAAATTACGTCTAAAGACTTTGTTTCTAGTTTGTGATTTTTTAGTATAATTGGTTAGAGGTGGTAATATGGTCCAGACCGGTGGGTTCGGGCCAACCCGTTACGGGTTGGGACCATATGGGTTCGGTCCCAAAAGGACCACATCAATATGGGTTGACATTTAGCCAACCCAACCCATAACCGCTGGGTTGGCGGGTTGGGCGGGCCAACCCATATTTGTTTTTCAATTTTTTTTAAAACAATATATTAGGATTGTTTTTTTTATATACAATAAGCCTTATTGAATAAGGTTGTTTTCTCTACACACTTAAACATGATGAAATTAAAATACATTACAAATTAAACATTCATCGTAGGTTCATACATAACAAAATAAATATAAATTCACAAGTCATCACTCATCAATATAACTTAACAATAATCAATAATTAGTTAATATTAAAGGTGTTTCAATTTGAAGCACGATGTGAAGCCATATCTTGAACTCGATCACTTTGCTTTTGCCTAGGTAAATCTGTCATTGCCACAGATAATAAAACAAAGTGAAATATAATATTATGCTAATTTTAAATGAACGAATAAATGACAATGAGATAAATGAGTAAATATAATTATATTACCATCATCAATAACATCTTCCGTTGGGAAACCAAGCATCCAATTACGTGTACAGATAAGGGCTTGAATATTATCAGGAAGAAGAGAGCTTCTATACTTTGTGAGAACTCATGAACCAATACTGAAAGCTGATTCACTAGCCACTGTAGTTATTGGAATGCTTAAAATATCAGACACCATCTTTGAAAGACAAGGAAAACGAGCAGATTTAGTCTTCCAATAATCCAAAACTTCCATGTCTACATATAAGTTAGGATCAAGTGTTGCTTCTTCCAGATAGTAGTCTAGTTCAGACTTTTCCACTGATGCAATGTCTTTGCTCTTGCATTTAAGATAAGTTTACAATATAGTAATAAAGTATTAGTAAGATATCAATCAAAATAACATTAATAATTCAACTAATCAAGAGTTGCAAACTTACCCCAAAAGCAATATTGGATAAATGGCCTTTTCTTCCACTGCTTGCAATCGAATGAAGAGGAGGTCGGCCATATATTGTTGTTGGAACATTTCTATTGATAGTAGAAGTAGAACTTGAACCAGTTGATGTAGCAATATCAAGGGCTGAAGATGATGATGATCCTACTCTTATCACACTCAAACTTTTGTATTCATTGAAAACACAATACAACTTCCTCTTAACATGTTCAATCTTCTCATTGTAATCTATGGGATCAAGTTGAGAATAAGTAAACCTTATTATATCAAACTTCATCCGTGGATCAAGAATGATTGCAATTGCAAGGATAACGCTACAATCGCTCCAATATTTGTCAAACTTTACAAACATGTTCAGAGCCATTTGTTGAATCACTGGGTCATCATTATGCACATGTTGCTTTTGCAATAACTCAATGGTTGATATTTGCACAAAATACATATTAGCAGTTGGATATGATGACCCAGAAATCAACTCAGTTATCACTGTAAATGGAGCCAAGAAGTTGCACATCTCCACTACTCTAGACCACTCTTCATCTGTTAGAGAAAGATTATAACCGATGTCATGAAAAACTAAAGTAGCAAAAGCATCTCGATATGTAATTGCACTTTCTAACATTGTATATGTTGAATTTCATCTAGTTGCAACATCCAACCTTAAACCCATAGAAGTTGTAATGCCAACTTGTTCCACACATTTCTTGAAATTGATAGCCCTTGCCTCTGATGCCCTTACATATCTAATCCTATCCCGAATCTTTTACACAGCTTCACTTGTTACCTTCAACCCCTCCTGAACTATGAGATTCAAGATATGGGCACAACATCTCACATGAAAAAACTCACCATTACATACCAAACCTTTACTCAAATTCAACCTATCTTTCAATATCTTTTGTATACTATCATTTGCTGAAGCATTATCCAAAGTAATAGAAAACACTTTCTTTTCAATCCCCCAATCAACCATTAGATCATACACCTTTTTAGCCAATTCAACTCCAAAGTGTGGAGGTTCCATGTGTGTGAATGCAAGTATTTTGCTATTAAGGTTCCATTTGTCATCAACAAAATGAGCAGTCAAACAAATATATCCTTCAGTGGTTATTGCAGTCCATAAATCAGTAGTTAAGCAAACTCTACTAGGACATTTTGCAATTATTTGTTTCAGCTTTTCCTTTTCTCTAAGATACAGATTCCAAATATCTACCACAGAAGTTTTCCTAGTAATAAACCTACACTCAGGATTCAAAAACTTATTTATTTCTCTAACAACATCATATTCAGCATAAGAATAGGGAAAATCATGTACAACAATTGCTTTAGCAACCAATTCCCGAAATTTTTTATGATCAAGATGTCTACTTCTCACCTTGGCAGTTTGGTCTAACATCATGTTACCAATGTCATGATATTTTGGAATTTCATGACATGAATCCACATGACGCCAAATGGTTGAAGTGCCATTCTTAATACCCACAGCAAACTCTTTTCCACACCCTTTACATTTAGCCTTTTCTTTCCCATCTTGTATGCCAAGTTTAGTATAATACCTCCAAATATCATATGTGCATTTTTTGGCCCTCTTTGCAATACTGTCATGCGCAGAAGAGTCAAGTTCAGAGCCTATTCCATCTCCTCCTTCTGTAACATTAGTCTGACTCTCATTTGCAACATTCTTATCCATCTCAGACTCAGACATCTTATTTCTATAAATAAATAAGCAGAACAGGGCATCAACCACAATAGCTATCAAATCACATTTTCGTAAATCACATTAGGTTAGGCTACGGCTCTGAGTCTCTGACTAAGCAAAATCAAATCACAAACTCTTAACTGAGTGAAAAACAAAACAGAACAGAACACACCTGAGGCTGCGAGTGAAGAACGAACAGAACTGAGATCCGAGTGAGCAGAACCTGGTGAGTGAAGAATGTCGCCGAGCTGCCAGACTGAGCACTGAGATCCGAGTGAGTCGAGAGAGTGGGAGGCTGAGGCGTTGAGCACCAAGATCTGAGATTCACCGTCGGTTGAGTGTGAGTCGAGAGAGTGAGAGTGACGAAGTGAGTGGGTGGCTGAGATTCACGTCGACTACAGAGGCTGAGATTCACGTCGAGAGAGTGGGAGGCTGAGATTCATGTCGACTACAAAGGCTGAGATTCACGTCGAGAGAGTGGGAGGCTGAGATTCACGTCGACTACAGAGGCAGAGCTCAACGCTTGGGGACTCGGGACTTGGGGACTCGGAGACTCGGGGGTGCCGTGCCGGAAAATGGGAACTGCTGAACTGGGTGGGAAGCGAGACTGAGAAGAGAACTAGGGCTGCATTTTGATTTCGCCGTGAGCCCGAGAGAGACGGAGTGACCGAGTGAGAGTAAGGAAAGGATTGAAGACAAATGGGCTTTGGAGTTATGGTTTGGACTTTGGAGACTTGGACCTGTTGGGTTATGTAATATGTATGGCTCTTCCTTTTCCCTCTTAGTAAATATATATATATATATATATATATATATATATATATATGGGCCAACCCGTCAATTCGGTGGTCCAACCCGTGACGGGTTGGGACCATATGGGTTCGAGCCAAAAAGGACCGCATCAATATGGTCCCAGTTTTGTAGAACCCAAACCGCCCATTTTATCGGGTTGGGTGGGCTTGGCCCACGGTCCTAACCCATATTACCACCTCTATAATTGGTTATGCTCTATATATCTCGCTTCCGCAACAGGAAGGGTATGCGAAGGTGAGGAGCCTAAATGAATCAAATGAAGAATTTGATGCAGCCAAGGTTTCGTTTGGAGTACTCTTGGGGTTGTTTCTCAGGTACGCCTTCGTCACTACCACGATAATGTAATATTAATAAAAAAAAATAGTAAATCACAACACGTTAAACTACAATAGTTCCTAGAGGGTTTATTTGAATTGTCTGTCTTCACCGAATGATCTTTTATAACATTATAAATTGATATATTATTACACTGACCAATAGGAATTGAACAATATTAAAATAGTATAACCTACGTTTCATCGCTTCGGATGTAATATTTTGACTGATTGATGGATCAATTTCAAATTCAGTTCATGTTTAACTCAAAAGGGTTAATACTATTGTGTTGGTTGATCAAATTTTGATTTTTAGTACATATAATTTTAAATCATAGTTTCAGGTTACTATAATCTTATAAGGATTTGATCTGAGTTTAAGGTGTTAACTAAACTTTAATTAACACTGCTAAATATAGAAACCAAAATCAAAACTATAAAAATTAAAGCCAAAATTCGCATAGACCAAAACTAAAACTTGCATTGCAGGTATGAAAACGATCCTAATTAAAATTCTTTAAAAGCATATGGATAAGAACCGACACTTTTGGTCCCTATACATAAGGACGTTAACGACCACGTTCTCTCCATTATAAGACTTCATTTTTATCCAACCAACCATTAAATGTTAAATTAAATGCTTTGAACTAAAATATCGGAAACTTTGGTCCCTATACACAAGGACGTTAACCACGACGTTCTCTTCGTTATAAGACTTCATTTTTATCCAACCACCATTAAGTGTTAAATTAAATGCTTTGAACCAAAATATCTATTTTTAAAAGTTAATTGCAAGTATTTGTGTATCTTAAATGATTTATCCTTGTGACATATAACATATTCAATTTAATTTCACCAGATTTATGGTTTGTTTAGAAAAACATCTTATTCAAGTTACAGTCGCACACTGGTTACCAGAGAGGAATAATGTCTCCATTAATTCCTTTCTTCATTTCCTCTTCATTAAATGTCTTCACTGTTATATCAAGTTTTAATGGTTGAGATTTAATGCTATATAAAAACATTAATATAATATTAAATCTCAATCATTGAAACTTAATCCAATGGTGGAGATATTCAATAAAAAAGAAATGAAGAGAGAAATCAATGAAAACATTTTTTCCTGCACTGGTTACCCCCTCTCAACTGGAATTTAAACTCAAATCAATCACGCTTTAATAATCAATGGCTTCTGTTGTTCGCCTATTTATAATACTAATATAATAAAACTTTACAAATCAACATGTGACTGAGCTGCCTTCGATTCTTAATATAATTATAAGACACAAGTACACAACGACAAAAACTTGGATCATCCAAATCAGAAACACACATACATAAATAAAAAAAAAAAAAATTGAACGGTCCAGATTCCCTGCTAAACAACGGTCCAGATTCCCGCCTAAACAAAGTTGCTTATTGGGGAAATTAGTTCCAAAATATTAGGGTATCGTCATTCTTATGATAATTTATGTTTGAAGTCAAATTTCATAGAGCCCTCTAAATTCCCTCAGGCCCCAAATTAAAGCTCCCACCTCTATAATCTAGATTCTTGTACCTACACTTAACCACTAATACTTCGATCAACGATGGAAGTGCTTCAAAAATCGATTCTTACCATCTTCTTCATTGTTTTCATGAATTACGGGGTTCTTTCTTCTCCTCCAGATCCCGTCCGGTGCTCTTCCGGCAACACAGACTGCAATATCACAAGCTCCTATGGCGTCTTCCCTGACCGGAGCACTTGCCGAGCATCCCGGGTACTGTACCCCACCACCGAGCAAGAGCTTATTTCAATGGTGGCTTCGGCAACGAAGTCCAACACAAAAGTCAAAGCAGCCACCAAATATTCCCACAGCATCCCCAAGCTTGCTTGCCCTGGAGGCGAAGAAGGGATCATCATAAGCACCAACAAGCTCAACCATGTGGTGGGGGTGGACGTGGAAAGCGGAAGAATGACGGTAGAGAGTGGCGTTCTACTGAGAGAAGTGATCAGTGAAGCAGCAAAGCATGGGTTGGCGTTGCCCTATACGCCATACTGGTGGGGAATCACGGTGGGCGGATTGTTGGCGACGGGGGGTCACGGCAGCTCGCTGTGGGGAAAGGGAAGTGCAGTTCATGAATATGTGGTGTCGATGAGGATTGTGACAGCGGCGACCGCGGAAGAAGGGTATGCGAAGGTGAGGAGCCTAACTCAGTTAGATGAAGAACTTGATGCAGCCAAGGTTTCTCTTGGGGTTCTTGGTGTTCTTTCTAAGGTTCGTCAACTCCCTTTTGCGAAGAATTATATTATTATTTTTTTAATAAAATTATACTTTTATTCTTTTAACCTTACAAAAGATTTTATTTCAGTTCTTTAATTTTGTAAATTTTGTAAAGAGTTTTTTTAGTACTCCAACCCTAACTTTATTAACAAAAGTTGTTAACATTGAAACGTTAAATGTTCACATAACATTGAAATTTTATGGTCGACCTGGGTAGGAAATAATAACATGTTATGGCATATTAAAAACTCAGGTGACATTTTAATGATTAAGTTGCTTATGGGAGACTACGTAGTGGGTGTTTGGCCAAGCTTAAATAAGGGCTTATTTAAAAAATAAGCCCGAATCACGCAAGTCGAGAAAAAACTCCTCTCACATACTTACCTCGTATACTGTGAATCACGAATTATAAGCACGTTTTGGACAAAAATAAGCCATTCCAAACACACACGTAGTCATTTTCTCAATACTTTTCTCTATTTTAAAACTAAAATTTAAAAAAACCAACCAGATACATATTTGAATGAACTTGAAGTGACAAAAATTCTACTCCCTTTTGTCCTTGATGTAAACTATATTTACCTAATTTAATTAGATTAAAAAACTTAATTGAATTGGTCGATATGACATGTATTTTTCTAAAAAATTTCTAATCACCTCAAACCAGATACCAGATGATAATATAAAAAAAAAATCTTTATTAATTCTCCTCATCTTTCTCATACTTGAATATTATTGAAGAAGCATTAATTGAGGTAACTTAGAAAAAGATAGATAAATATAAAAAATACGTCTTACATTTTAAACCATGATCAATTCCTCAGTTAGATCCTTCACCGGAGGTAGTATTTCAGAGCAAGAGAGATTGGAGAATACATAAAACACAACTTTGTATTTTGTTCCGATCTTAAAGTTGAGATTTTGAGCGTGCTTGGTTTATTCTTTTTGTACACATGTGAAGACAAAACATGATGATATATAATTGGTGGATCTGCAGGTGACCCTACAGTTAGAACCCATGTTCAAAAGATCTATTACGTATGTTGAAAAGAATGATTCAGATTTGGCAGAGGAATTGATTCGTTTTGGGAAAGACCACGAGTTCGGTGACGTAGGCTGGTATCCATCACAGAAGAAGGCTTTGTACAGAGTTGACGATAGAGTTCCGATCGAAGAGGCTGGAAATGGTCTCTATGATTTCTTCCCATTTCGTCCCACTCTCACTTTTATCTTAGCTTATGTCAGAAGCACTGGTTAGTAACTGGTCTCTATGATTTCTTCCCATTAATTATTTCACTAGCCTAGCTTCAAGCAGTAGTCTTTAATTTCAAGAAACTAAGCTAAGTAGAACTTGAATAACTGTGTAATAGAGGAGAGACGAGAAAGAAAAAGGGACGCTAATGGCAAATGCAATGATGCCAAGTTGGTGACTACAATGCTGAAGATGTTTAATTATGGCTTGACCAACGGCGGTACTCATCATTTTTTCATTGACGCATTTCATCAAACACGATTTGAGCACAACTCAATTCATTCGTCCATATTTATTATGGTTAGTATACAAATTTGTCCACAAGTTTTATTAAGGAACAATGTTATCTTAAAAGTTTTTTCATATTCAATGTTTCCCTGAAAGTGTTTAAATGAAGTAATGTTGCCCCTTAATTATTAATAAAAAGTTAATAGTCAATGCCAATTTTTGAACTGTCAACGCTAGTTTTTTAACAATATAGGGCAATATTGCTATATTTTGAAATTTCCGAAGTAACATTGAACCTAAAACTACTTATGGGGTAGCATTGCTCCTTAATGAAAATTAAGGGACAAATTTGCACCTACACCCTTTTACTATAAACCATAATGAAAACTCATTACCTCTTGTTTTCGTTTTGCTATAAAGTAGGTTCACTCTTTACCGTGTACCCCGTGGTTGGACCGAACAATCGCATGCAATCATCTGGCACATGCCTTGACAGCTCATATTCAAATTTCATATGCCCTTGGGATTCTAGCCATGGATTCCAATTTTTCCACCAAACTACCTTTAGCATCTCCTTGTCTAACGCCTCAAGCTTCATTAAAGATGTGAAGAAGCTAGTTGAATTGGAGCCACAGGCACTTTGTGGATTAGAGCTCAACAATGGAATCCTCATGCGCTATGTCAAAGCCTCAAGTGCTTATCTGGGCAAAACAGAAGATGCTGTTGATTTTGACATCACTTACTTCAGAAGCAAGGACCCATTAACTCCCAGGCTTTTTGAGGACATTTATGAGGAGATTGAGCAGATAGGGTTATTCAAATATGGAGGGTTACCCCACTGGGGAAAGAACAGAAACTTAGCATTCATTGAAGCCATCAAAAAGTACCCAGATGCAAACAAGTTCTTGAGTGTGAAAAACAAGTACGATCCACAAGGGATTTTCTCTAGCGAGTGGACAGATCAGGTTTTAGGGTTGACGGAAGGTGTGACAATATTGAAAGATGGATGTGCTCTTGAAGGTTTGTGCATTTGCTCAGAAGATCTTCACTGTGCGCCAAGCAAGAAGTATTATTGTAGGCCTGGTAAGGTTTATAAGGAAGCTAGGGTTTGTGCTTTCGACGATGAGGTGGAACTGAAAGATGAGCTTTAATGGGAGGATACGTAATTTGAATAGAAGGGCTCTGTTTCATGGTGTACCTGCTCATAATATTGGGTGTGCTAGTGTCTTTTAATCTGTTGCAAAGACACTTTTGCTTTTTTATTGAATAAAAGAAGTATTTGTTGGAATATTGAGTCGTGGTTATTAAGATATCATAATTGGCTAATCACTAGGGGCCCCTATAAGTAGGGGTCTTGTTAATTGATTTAGGAGTGTGGGATAATTAGGGGTGAGCATTTGGTGTTTGGTTCAGTTTTTGGGGGAAACCAAACAACCGAATAGAAGGCATTTTAGTGACCGAACCGAAACCGAAATATCGAAATAACTGAAACCTAAATAACCGACTTAGTTCGGTTTGGTTTTCAGTGTACTTTGGTTATTGGGCCTATTGGGCTTCTTCTTCTTCTTCTTTTTTGCTACAAGCCTATCCATTGGAGGTTTAACAGAAAAAATAATTAGTAACAGCCCAGTTTTAAGCAAGAAACCAAATATTTTCAAATTTCAGCCACAAACTTTTAATAATTGCTTTACCTAATCAACCTCATATATCAAAGTATTTCAATATCATTCGAAAATAGTGAATGATGAAACATAATTTACAAGTACTTGAATGAAGGTCTGGAGGATTAGTGAAGGTTTGCCTTTATACATTAAAAAAATTACCAGACTGGAAGTTTAGAGCATTACTAGAGGTCTACCTACTGCCTTTATATTGGTTAACTTCAAAATACAAGCAGAATCACTTATCATATTGGCTAATTATCTTTATATCAAAATACAACCAACATATTGAATGTCAATTTGAGTATTGGGGCCTCCTTCAATTGTTTGTTCAGCAAAATTTTCAAATCCTGTTCTTTTAAAAAAAAAGGATAAAATTATCAGTGCTTTCACCAAAGTATTGGTGTTTTTTACAATATATGGAATGGAATAACAGCTGAACAAAAATGAAACCGCAGAAGAAATTTATAATAATCAAATGAAATGAAGCCTCTTATTCTTCATAATAATCAAACGAAATTTATAATGGCTGAATAGCAATGAAGCCTTTTATTCTTCATAATAATCAAATGAAATTTATAATAGATGAACAGAGATGAATCCAAAGAAGAAATTTATAATGATCAAATGAAATGAAGCCTCTTATTCTTCATAATAATAAAACAAAATTTATAATGGCTAAACAGAAATGAAGCCGAACAAAATGAACACCTACAAAAAGGTGCGTCTAGAAAAAAAAATACAAAAAAAGGTACCTTCTTTCCTTAAAGGTACCTTTTTTATTCAAAAAAATTTAAAAAAAAAATCTTCATTCCAGATAGAAACGAACACAAGAAGTGAAAAATGTATCTTCTTTCCCAAAAGGTACCTTTTTTATTCAAAAAAAAAGAAAAAGAATTTCTTCATTCCAAACAGAAATGAACACAACAAGTGAAAAAGATACCTTCTTTCCCAAACAAGAAAAGTAAAAAATTTTGTCATTACAGGGCAGATAGAAACGATCAATCAAAGAAAAAATTTGGCTTCCAAAGATTAAAACTAGAGAAGCAAGAGATTAAAACCAAGCTACTTACCAAAAATTGAAGCTCCAGGGTTGAAGACAAAGGGAGGACCATGGGAGGCTGTTCAATTGACCGCAACACTTTCACGGATGGTGAGTCGACGTCGTTGAGGGTTAGGGCAAAGGGAGGCTGCTCGACTCATGGCGATGCTTCCAACCTTGACCGTCGAGACTCAAGAGTCCAGAGTCGATAGGAGAGGAGGACAAGAGTACGAAGGAGTCAAGAGTTAGAGGACCGGGACCTAGACCCATGCCACAGACACGGACGAACTCAGAGCACAGAAGAGAAGACTAGAGAGTGAAGAGTGAAGAGGTTGAAGACGAATCTGAAATCAAGTAATGAATGAGATTTGAATTAGACAATTAGTCATTTAGGTTTTTTAGGTCAGGTTATTTTTTTTGTTTACAAAATTAGTTTTGGTCTTTAGCCGTTGGACTTGGACAACATCAAAAAACTAACTTGGACTTGTTACTAGACGTGGACAATGGACAGTTGAATTTGGACAAAACTGACTTGGACCTAATTAATAATGAAATGGGCTTTAAGCCTGGGCCTGGCTGATGCTTTTTATAGTTAGGCAAGAAAAAAAAAAGGCAATCTGAAGCAAACTTCGGTTATACGATTTTAACATAATTTTTTTTAGAAAACCGCATCGATGACCGAACAACCAAAAGCATAAACTGATAAAAAATGACTACCCGAAATGAACTGAAAAGGCTGAATTGGGTTCGGTTCGGTTTGGTCGTCGGTTTGTTTTTGCTCACCCCTAGGGATAATAGGTCTCTCTCATGAGTCCCCATAATTTGGGGTTTCTAAGTCGGGAGAGGAATATATTCATTAATTACTCTCTCTATTTCCTCTCCATTTAGAGTATCCACTATTAGATCAAGTTTTAATAGTTAAAATTTAATACCATATAAAAATTTTATTATAAATTAAATATAATAAAAATTTACCTTGGTAAATAGAATAAATTTCAACCATTAAAACTTGATTTAAAGATGGATACACTAAATGGAGAGAGTAATCAATGGAGACATTCATCTCCCTTGTAAATGGGACTACAATCACCTTTGAAGGGTTGATTAATTATCTTGTAAGCTTTGTTTCTTGATTAATAAAATTCTTCTTGTTTAGCCAAGAGGGTGATTTTTCTAATTCGTTCTGTGTCACTCTTATTTTCATCCCCCCCCCAAATAATTACAATCACTTGGTACAAAGATAATTTGATTTGTTTTTTCTTACCAAGAAAATGTGAATTCACTTATCTTCATAATTTCACTAAAAACACAAGGGGCTCTTTTTTCCCTACTCGCCTATGAATATATATATATATATATATATATATATTACATGAACAGTACCTTAAACTGGATGGCATCCAATAAGAGGATGCATGTGCATTCCTATAGTTTGTGTGTGTGTGCGCGCGCGCGCGAGCGCACTGGATGGCACCCAATAAGAGGATGCATGTGCATTCCTAGTGAGTGTGCGTGTGTGCGTGAGCGCGCGCTCGCTCCCCTATTTGGCTTATGAGCCAAAAGCTGCCTAAAATCTTAAATTGGGATAGAGGTGCTTATAGGTTAGTTACTTCAGCTATTACCATTAGAGCATTTAATCTCAACCATTTCATACATTCGTATGAGTTCTCGTACCTTGGATTTTTCTAGCTAATTTGTTGTGTGTTAGTGCTATTTTCTATTTTCCCTGTATAGTTTCAATTAGGGTTCTCAGAACTGGACCGGCCGGTTCGGCCCGGAAACCGCCGAACTGGGCATGAGACCGGTCCGGTTCGGTGACCAGGTCCGGTCTGAATTTTTTATTTTAAAAAAAAAATCGATTTTTTTTTATTTTTTCTTTAGAATTTCATATTAATAATCCTAAAATCTTCCATTTATCACCAGTTCAGTCCCGATTTGACTCCGGTATGACCCACTGACCCTTAACCCAGTACCCCGACCAGTTCAGTGACCGGTCCGGGTTTGATTACCTTGGTTACAATCACTACGTACAAGGATGTTTTGGAATTTTTCTAACAAAAAATGTGAATTCACTTATCTTCATAATTTCACTAAGAAACATATAGGTGCTCTTTTTTCCCTACTTTGATGTGATTAATTATGTATACACACACACACATTACATGGATAAGGGACAATAATATTAGTTCCATGACCTATTAAGGTGTGTGTTTGCATCCACAATTGGATATATCAGTGGCGGCGAAAGTGACATTTTTGTAATTTGATTTTTACAAATTTAAGATTGGATAAAAGTCAGATTATATAATGCGATTTATGTTTGTATTAGCGGTGGTATAAGTGACTTATTTGAAAGTGAAACTTATTTAGATGATTATTTTGAAAAGCACATTTAGATGTAAAATGATTGAAAATGACATAAATTTTTGTTAAATAAATACATATGTGGTAATTTCAAGAGAAAAATTATTTTTTTTTCATTTTTTGGGAACATTTTACAAATATTATGTTATTGGGTCATTTAATGTAATTTTATTTATTTTTATTTTTTTTTGGATCTTCGAGGGTGGGAATTTTTGTCCTTTTTTGCCCACGCTCTCTTCTCTCTCCACGGTCAGATTGTGGCTTTTCCCACATCGGGTGCAAAATCTAGCTAAAGAAAGTAAGCAGCTTTTAGTGGGAATCAAGCCCCCCGCGTAGTTGCACAAAAACGAAAAAGTCATCTTCTAACTTAACCGTTCGATGTCTCTGATTCCCTCTGGGAAAATGCAAACGCTTGCTCCTCCAACTCAGGAGGAGGATGATTTACTGGCGAGAAGTTCGAAGAAAGTTAAGAATGGGAACAAAAGCAACAGGATTGACAATGAAATACAGCAGATATCATGGCCAAAGCTGGGTTCTAAGGGGTCGGAGTATGCCATTGGAGGCCCATCTTTTGTAGAGAAGCTTAAAGGTATCCATAACAGAAATGAGAACTCAGATTCAGAAATGGGAGAGGATGAGGGTTTGCAGTCAGATGATAGCTTACCTGAAGACAATTTAATGGCTGAAGAAACAGAGGAGCCGCTATGCAAGATAGAGGAAGATCCTAAGCGAAACTTTCCATCATTTTATTTCTCAGGAAAAATGAAGAAACACTTGTATAGAGCCTGGAGAAAAGCAGTCATCGTGAAGTTACTGGATAGAAGCATAGGTTACAAGATAGAGGAAGATCTTAAGCGAAACTTTCCATCATTTTATTTCTCAGGAAAAATGAAGAAACACTTGTATAGAGCCTGGAGAAAAGCAGTCATCGTGAAGTTACTGGATAGAAGCATAGGTTACAAGGCGCTGCTGTCACGTTTGCAGACTTTATGGGCAAAACGAGGAGTGATTAGTATTATTAATATTGGTCATGGTTTTTATGTTGTGAAGATGTCGAATCGTGAAGATTATTTCAATGCTCTAACTGGGGGACCTTGGATGATATTTGATCATTACCTCACAGTTAGACCATGGGAGCCTAGATTTCGTCTGGAAAAGGCAAAGATTGATAAGGTTGCAGTATGGGTGAGGATGCCTAAAGTCTCTCTCGAGTATTATGATCAGGAAGCACTGACTATTATTGGTAATAGGATTGGCAAAACTGTTAAGGTTGACATGAATACTTCTTGCCAATTGCGAGGGCATTACGCTCGTATTTGTGTTCTAGTTGATCTGAGCAAACAACTTATGTCCGGATTTTCTCTGGATGGTGAAGACTATTTCATTGAATATGAAGGATTGCACATGCTCTGTTCAGGTTGTGGTATTTACGGCCATAGAATTAAGACTTGCCCAAACAAGGTTAAGTCGGCAGCCCCAAATAAAGACCCAGATGATAGGATGAACAATGAGTTGGAACAAAGAAGAGATTTTAATAAGGAGTACATAGAGCCCCAGGAACAATGGCGTGTCATCCAGAAAGTTCGCCGGAGCTGGAAACCAAAAGAGAATAGAGCAGATAGTTCTCGGCAAGAAAACAGAGGGTCCCGCTTTGGTGTGCTAGCTGACGTGGAGGAGGTACAAGGTGGAGCAGGCAATACTGAGGTTGTGCATGGGGAAATAGTACGAGATGAGGTACAATATCAGCCTCTGGGGGAGCATTACATTAAGGCACAAATGAAAAAAGCAAAAAATCAAAGTGGTCCCAAGAAACAGAGCGTAAAAAGCGGAACTTCAGAAGGTGTAGTGCTCGGTATTGCAAATGAGCTCCTGCAAAGGAATGAGGCGCAGAAAAAAGGTGAGAAAAGGACAAGAGAAATGTTGAGGGATAACCTTAAAAGCGGGGAAATATTGATGTTGACAATGGGTGAAATGAATGAAGAAGAAAATAACATGGACGCAGACAGAGAGGGGGAAGAAATGGTCTCAAAATTGCAAAAAGAAGTGGGTCATAGGGATGGTGACATGGCAAAGGAGGAGGACCCTATGGGCTTTAAAGAGGCCATTATGGGTGAAGAGGATCTGGATCCAGGAGAACCACCAAATGGGCTTTCCTTTATAAGCCCGCCAACTACAAGAGAAGACTACATGGTAGAAAGTGGTAATGACACTATGGTGCCTGAGACCCAATTCAACAATGGGTCTTGAGTGGATTTTTGTGAGTTTCCCCATAATTGATTCCTATACATTTTTTATGGATAGTATAATATTCTGGAACACTCGAGGGGCCTGTGGTAGAGGGCTTCTCCGAAATTTGAAAATAATTACTAGTGGTTTAAACCCCACTTTGATTATTCTTGCTGAGACATGAAGTGAGAGGGAGTCTCAATTTACTCCTCTCAGGAAGTTGGGGTATGATGAAGTAAAGGTAATTCCAAGTATTGGAAGGTCTGGAGGTATACTGGCAGCTTGGAAGAGTTCGATGATATCCATTAAGGTAGTCGAAGAAGATAGACAGTTTTTGCACCTTGAAGTTCAGTTAAAGAATAAAACATGTTTCTTATTGACTGGCGTTTATGCAATTCCTCACTCGAACCTACGCCAAGCTTTATGGACGAAAATGAAGAATTTAGCCTCGACAATTCAAATTCCATGGGCGATCATCGGGGATTTCAATGATATTATGTCCCCATCTGAAAGAATTGGAGGAGCTGCCTGTAACTTTAACCGTATTAAATGGTTCCAAGAAAGGGTGGCTGATTGTGGTTTATCTGATTTGGGTACTATCGGCCCAAAATTCACATGGAAAGGACCAAAAATTGTGGGATACTCTCGCTTGTATGAGAAACTAGACAGAGCACTCGCCAACCAGAGCTTTCTCTCGCAGTTGCCAGACTGTTTTGTTAAGGTACTCCCTCGAACTAGCTTCTCTGATCATAATCCTTTAGCCATGCAATTTCATTTACAGAAATCTAATGAAGGAAGAGTTAAACCTTTTAGATTTGAGGCTATATGGCTTCAGCACGAAAATTTTCAAGATTTTCTTACTAATAATTGGCCTGGGGATGACGATGATTTTAGTAGGTCTCTGGAAAAACTGCAGGATTCTTTGAAGGTGTGGAATAAGAACATATTTGGTCTTGTGGAGAGAAAAAAGAGAATTCTTTTGGCTAGACTAAATGGAATTCAAAATTCTCAAGCTTATCCCTACTCTTCTTTCTTATGCAATCTTGAAATAGATTTGCAAGAGGAACTTGAAGAAATATTGAGATTAGAAGAGATTAAATGGTTTCAAAAGGCAAGAACTGAGTGGATTACTAAGGGGGATAGGAATACAAGATATTATCATTTGAAAACTAGAATGAGAAGAAGACGAAATAGAGTTTTATCTCTTAAAAATGAAAGTGGAGAATGGATTGACAATGAGGAAGATCTAAAGTTGATAGTGGTCAACTATTTTAAAAATCTGTTTATTGGCAGCGATGGAAGTTCTGGGTATTTGAGAACTGTAGCTGGTTTTCCGGTTTTGACTAGTTCTCATTTGCATTCTTTATGTGTTACTCCTAGTGCTGATGAGATTAAAAATGCAATCTTCTCAATGGGTTCTTATAAGGCCCCAGGAGTGGATGGTTTCCCACCAAATTTTTTATCAGTCTAATTGGCTTACAGTAGGCCCTGCTATGTGCCAGTTTGTTCAAGAAGCTTTCGAGAAAGGCAGCTTTAGAGAGGAAGCAAACGAAACTCTTATCTCTTTAATTCCAAAAAGGGAGGTACCTGAGTTTGTTACTCACTTCAGACCAATATCATTGTGTACTGTGCATTATAAATGTGTGACTAAAATAGTGGCCAACCGCATGAGAAGTGTGATGAATGATCTCATTTCTCCTTTTCAAGCTAGCTTCATTAAGGGAAGGCATATTCAGGATAACATTATAATAGGCCAAGAAATTATGCATATAATGAAGAGAGCCAGGGGAAAATGGGGCTGATGGCATGGAAAATTGATCTCGAGAAGGCATACGACCGTATCCGATGGGACTTTCTATATCAGGTACTAAACGATGCTGGCTTTGATGATAAATTTATTAATTTGATAAGATTCTGTGTCTCTACAGCTTCATATAACATTTTGTGGAATGGAGTTCAAACAGAATTCTTCTCTCCCACACGAGGTCTTCGCCAAGGAGATCTGGTTTCTCCTCTTCTGTTTGTATTGTGCATGGATCGACTATCCCATGTAATCAGTGATGCAGTCAATTCAGGGGAATGGAAATCGATTGTGGTAACTAAAGGTGGTCCTTATATTTCTCACCTAATGTTCGTAGATGATATCCTCTTATTTGGGGTTGCTTCAGAGAGACAGACAATTTGCATGATGGAATGCATGGATAAATTCTATGCTGTATCTGGAGAGAAAATTAGTAAGAGCAAGTCTTCTATTTACTTCTCCCCCAAAGTGCCTATTAATGTAAGAACAAGAATAAAGGCGATTACGGGTATGAACATATCAACAGAAATAGGGAGATATTTGGGCTTTCCAATCTCAAGAAAAAGGAGGCCAGTAGAAAATTTCCAGTATATAATTGAACGTGTTCGGACAAAGCTTGCAACATGGAAAGAAAACTCTCTCTCGATGGCTGGTCGTATTACTCTAGCCAAATCAGTCCTGAGCACTATTCCTTTGTACCCAATGATGGTGACTAAACTCCCAGCTACAATATGCTATGAAGTTGAAAAACTTCAGAGAAATTTCATTTGGGGAACTTCTACAAAATTACATGGTTTCCATCCAATTGCATGGGAAAGGATTTGTCTACCTAAAATGCAAGGGGGGCTCGGCTTTAGGAAGATGGGTTCCTTGAATCGTGCATGTAGAGCAAAGTTAGCATGGCAGATTATAAATGGTGCTGAAAGCTTATGGGTAGAAATATTAATGCATAAATATATGCTTCGAAATGAGAGCAATCTCCTAGAAGCTCTCCCTGGAGACTCTACATTGTGGAAATTTATTTCACAACAACAGGAAATCATCGAGAAAGGCATGAAGTGGACAATTAGGAATGGCCAATCTGTCAGATTCTTCAACGACTATTGGCTGTTTCCTAACAAAACTATAAAGGAATTGTGTCTCATACCATTATCATGTGAGGAAGAAAATAGCTCAGTGGCTGAATGGGTAAAATTTGGAATGTGGGATTATCAAAAATTAGGAAATTTGGTGCACAATAGTGTTTTCCAAAGGCTGATTACAATGATTCCTCCAATGCCAGAAGCTGGTCATGATATGCTATCTTGGAATGGAACGCCTAATGGAATATTCTCTATAAGAAGCGCATATTTCTTAATAGAGGAAACTCCTGAAAATAATTATAGTGCTGTCTATAAGGCTATTTGGAAATGGCAAGGGGTGGAACGTATAAGGGTGTTTATATGGATAGCTTTCAGTAATAAGCTTCCCACCAATGAAAAACGAAGTGTATGGTCTAGTACATCAGTCATCTGTTCATGTTGTGACTCGGGTGTGGAAGATACCCTCCATATCCTTCGAGATTGTAACTATGCAAGAAAAATATGGGATCATGTTTTGGACCAAAGATACTCAAGACAGTTTTTCTCAGCAAGTCACAAGGATTGGTTTGCTTTAAATCTTAAAAGAGAGTTGGGGAAAAACATGAATTCAAGTTGGAGCTTACTATGGGGAGTAGCCATCTGGAAGCTTTGGCTGTGGAGGAATAGTGCAGTTTTTGACCCAGACTTTGTAAAACCAGCAGACCCAGCTGTCATTGTTGAGAGAACTTGGTGCCAACTCACTAAGGTACATGAGAACTACATCCCCCAATCACAAAACCATCCCCCAAACAGTAATTGGGAACCACCCACAATGGGATGGATAACAATCAACGTGGATGGAGCTGTTGCATCATCTTTGCAAAAGGCTTCCTGTGGTGGTGTGGTTAGAAATCATTTAGGCAATTGGATTTGTGGTTTCAGTCATTTTATTGGGTCATGTGATGTAGCGGAAACAGAGGTGTGGGCAATCTTTAAAGGTCTTACCCTTGTCTGGGAACTAGGATATAAGAGAATCATTTTACAGTCAGATGCATGTACTGTTATTGAGGCTCTGAATATGAGTCAAGGAAATAATAGTTACAGTCTATTGTTCTTGAAGATTAGGGAGATATTAAATCGCTCATGGGAGGTGAAGATGCTATATGTGCCCAGAACCCAAAATCAAGTTGCTGATGCACTAGCCAAGGACGGTCTATCCAGATCTATTTTTTGGCATTCTTGCCCTCCTCATTTGAGGGCACTAGTAGACAAAGAGTGTATGGGATTAAATCCCCTTTAGTTTTTCCTTGTTGAGCTAATTAATGGGCTCTAGCCCTCTATTGAAACAAAAACAAAAAAAAGTAAGCAGCTTTTCTCTTAGAAGCTTAATGGACCAGAAGCTATAGCAGCCGAAAAACCTCAAAAGCCCCCCAGCCTACTTTTACCCCTCGCATCTTGCTTTTAGGGCCCAAAAAAGCTATCTCAAACACACCAGACAGTTTGAACAAAAAAAAACACACCAGACAGAGATGTTTGGATGACCTTTTAGTCCATTTTTAAGCCGAAGATGCCCAAAACCTTAAGTTGGGATGGAGGCATGTAAATTTAGTGCCAGAAGTAAACTATGAGGGCCCAACTCCATGAATCAGACTGTCAAATATTTTGCTTCTGAATTCTTAGACTTGCGACAATTAAACCATACTCGTAATGCCCGTGGACTAACAAATAGAAAACATTTTTATCTTCCAAAAAAGATTCACTTCACTTTCATTTTCTTGATTTTGATGAGAATAATTGGTGGTTGAGATCAAGGGAGGTTAACCTAGGTCCTCGATCAGCTAAAGGATTATACTAAAAGTTTAGGGTAGACTACCCTCTAGAAGGTTTGTTTTGTTGATCTCTTGTGCCCATTAGCTCTTTGATTAATAAGATGCCTTTGGTTTACTCAACACTATTGTCGCTTAATTAGATTTTTGAAATTCTCACATCGATCTAAAATCTCTCTGTGTAGCCAAATTTTCTGGATCTTACGTAGGCATTCGTTATATTTTCTGGACAACAACTCTTTTAATAAGTAGAATCTCAAATTATAATTTTAGAAAACGAGTTATAATCGTTTATTTTAACGATATGATCTTGAAGAATTTTTTTCATTTTCAATATCATTAAATATGAGTAATAATATCAACGTCATTGCGTGAGTTTGGGAAGTTGCATACATATAGTTAATTATTCAAATAATACTTTAAGTTAATTATTTAAGTTGTTAGTTTCATGGACCTTTGCCTTCATCTAATTATTTGTTCTCAATGTTAATTTAGTTAATCTAAAACATTAGCAGCTACAAGTGTCTTTTGATCCACTTATAGCACTCTCCCAAACTAATATGGTTATGTCTATGTTAAATCCATTCTTCATCAATTACATAGGGCCCTTAAGTATAATTGTATCCTATTTGAAAATTAGATTAAACTCTAATCCTAGATTACCCAATCTCTAAGCTTAATTAAAATTTCCTTCATCAAGAACAACTCTAATGCCTAAAATTAAATGGATAGACACAAACAAGATTGTGCAACCAAAATTAACATCAAACATAATTAGTTAATGAAAAACATCGTCTAGTCTACTAATAAGTTCATGGTTACTTTGAGTGAAACAAAAACAGCCACTCACATGTCTAGAATCAAATCCACGAAGGAAAAATAATAAAATCAAGATTCGGCAATAAGAGAAAAAGAAGAGGAGAGAATAAAAAGTTAAAAACTATGGAAGGTCTCCTCTATTCCTTGCTGCTGTCACAGGTAAGGAGGAAGGCCAAGTCTTGGAATGCTACTCTGTTTGCTACTCTGGTGCCTATATTTTTAACCCAGGTATAACTCATTCCTTACATTTTAACTCGATGCAACTCATTCCTTTTGAACATTGAATCATGCAACTTAGTCCCTGTATTTTAAAAAATAAAATGGGAAAAGTAATTTCTAAATCCCTATGCTTTCAGTCTTTTTAAATAGTTCTCTGTAGTTTTATTTTTCAAACGACTCGCTGTTAACTTCTCTCCAAAGCCATTTATCTCTGGAGAAGTAAAATCTTGGGCCAAGGACTAACGATGTGCTGGAAAATACTCTGTTTTTCGCATAAAAAACAGAGCCTTTTCTTCTTGAGCACTAAACTTGGCTCTTTTTTGGGGGCAAAATATTAAACATGTCACTGGCCGTTTGTTGGGAATTGGCATAAATGAAAGGATGAAATAAAGATAGAAATCCTTCAGAAAAAGGTAGAGATTAATATCCACAAACAGGAAGCGGTAACAAATATGAGACCCATCTATAAATCAAGTCAACTTCGCAGAGATAAGTAAATAGGGGGAAATAAAAATGGTGATCGTTATCCTCGAAAGTTTCTTATTATCTTTGAAATAATCCATTATAAGCTACAGAAGTAAAAGACATTCACCAATAACTTGAAAAGGGCTGTCACTTGAAAGTAAAAGCAAGTTCAGAACAGAATAAAATAGGCAAGTTTACTACTAAGAAGAAAAAGCTCTGTTTTGTCCGCTGACAACAGAGCATAGTGAGAAAAGCTCGCATGTGTACAGATGATAACATTTATGCGTGAAAGATAAACTAATAATATAATCCGTATAAGCTCATGTAAGCCACCTCTGGATTTTCCAGCATCGTTAGCCATCACAGCTGGCCCTTGGCCCAGATTTTAATTCTCCAGAGATAAATGGCTTTGGAGAGAAATTAACTGCCAGTTGTTTGAAAAATAAAATCATAGAGAACTAGTTAAAAAGACCCCGAAAGCATAGGGGTTTAGAAATTAATTTTCCCATTTTATTTTCTAAAATGTAAGGACTAAGTTGCATGATTTGAAGTATTTTCATTAATTTATAATTAAGTCAAAATTATAAAGATTGAATTAGCATGTATAACCAATAATATTACATGTCTATATCTTAACATCTATTTCCAAATGGAAGCATAGCTGACATTTAATAGCTAGCTCAGCGATAACGTACCACCTACTTTATTATTTTTGTTTTTCCTATATCTTGTGCTCTATTTAAAGATAAAAACCCAAAAATAATTTCCCACTTATTGCTTAAAGACTGACACACCAATAATTAATCATATGTGTGTAATAATATCCCTTTCTTTTAACGCTATGATCTTTAAGAAAATTCTTCATTCTTAATATTATTAAATGGGTGTAATAATATCAACGCTATTGCATGGGGGTTGCGTACATATGGCCAATGATTTTATAAGTCTATAATTTATTCAAATGTTGATTGGCTCTAGTGTTTATTTACGTAAAATTCATTTCATATTTATCTTGTATGTCATAAATCACGATTAAAATATTATTTTTGAAGTCGCCTACTTTTTAATTTTTGTCTTTCATATATCGTGAACTCTATTTTTTTAGGGGAGAAAAAAAACCAAAGCTAATTTCCCACTTATTGCTTAGAGATTGCTACACCAATAATTAATCATGTGTGTTGTGTTCAACAAAACAGGCATCCGATGGCCAAAAAAAACACAAAACAAAACAGGCATCCATAATTCAGAAGATATAATTTATCCAAATATATAAAGAGAAATAGCAAATTAATATTTAATAGCGACATCTGACAAGAAATCTATCTTTTTTTTTAATCATGGCAAAAAAAAAAGATCTTGTTTTTTTATGGATTATATTTTGATGATGTGATCTTTGATTTGAAGATTGCGATTCACTGATTGTTCGTTTGGAATAATTTATTTTTGGATAATAAGTGCTTATAAATCGTGATTCACGGTATACGAGTTAAGTATGTGAGAGGAGTTTTATATCGACTTACGTAATAAAGATTTAATATCTAAAAATAAGTGATACCAAATACAGGCTAATTGTTGGATAGGCTATTTGGCACCATCTATTATATTATATCTCTTGAAAATTTGGGGTAACGAATTTTTTGTGTTTTTAACACTATTTGTTGATTTCGTGGATTTGTAATGATAACATTGGTTTCTCCCTTGTTACGATGGTTTGTGGCTTTGTCACTGTAAAGTTTGTACCCTTTCATGCATTTATTAAAAAGAAGTAAAAGAACTCATATTTATGTTTGTCTCTTTTCATGTTCCGCTGTAAATATTAAGATTTGTGATATTTCACATTCTTTTGAAATTGTTGGTTTGTAAACTTAAAAATAGTGGTGGTGTGACTTTAATTTGCGCTCTCATTAAAGCAAACTTTATTCATCATTAACTTTTGTGTCCTTTCATGTTCCATTGGAAATACTGATGTTTGTAATGTTTCACATTCTTTTAAAAATGTTATTGGTTTGTGAATTTATGAATAGTGGTGGTGTGCTTTTATTTGTGCTCACAAAAAAACAAACTTTATTCGTCATTAACTTTAGCTCTAAAATTATTCCCATATAATGATCGTTCAACACGATCTTTTCAGCCACATTGATGATAACAAGGAAATTTGTTTCTTACAAGAAAATCCTACCATATGCTTATTGGAAGTTTGATGATTCTTTTTTTTTTTTTTTTTTGCCAAGGAAGTTTGATGATTCTAATGTATGAGCAAGTATGCCAATCATGAAGTTTCCTTATGTATAAAGCATTTTGCTGCCATTAATTGTGATAACATATGAAATTCGGGAGCAGATCCTCTCATCATCTCATTTTCTCATCATCCCTCACGAGCCTATCTGAACCGTTGATTGGGAAAAGGAGTCCATATGAACTGTTGATTGGAAAGATGAGAGAAAAGTAGAAGGAGCGATAACTTGATGACATAACTCATTTTTTACCTTTTAGATTGATTGGACGAACATGATTTAAAGATTATGAGAGATAATGAGAAAAGGGACAATGAGCGAAACTGGACCCATGAAATTCATGCAGGGATCCAAGATTGATAATTTCGCAATGCAAAGAAGAGCGTTAGAAAAGATCAAAGAGGGTGGAGCTTACCACGTTAAAAATTTTGAGGTACGTGCAACAATGACCAATATAAAGGAACCACCTAGCTCATATTCATCAAATCAACATATTTTCTAGAGTCAAGTTTTCCCAATTGCAAGTATACAACTTTGTGCCCATGGAACAAATTTCATATTAACACAAGAAATAGTGGAGAACTAATTGGTCAGGAATCGAGTTTTTAAATTGTGGTAGTTTGTTTACTGTATTGTGTAACAAAATTGTGGGTGGTACTTCTAGAAATAGTGTGGATTTGCAGTTAGAAATGCCCACGAATATCCCTTTTCCCCTTGCCTCTGTCGATCTATATGATCTTTGATGGGCATTCATGGTGGTTCTCATATTTGGAGGAAGCGTTGTTAAAAATGTGTGTTCAAATTAATTCTTAATTATTTCCATTGTTAAAATTTATCATCGGTTTATATTTTGGTGTGCATGGTACTTTCGATTTTTTTTTTTAATGTATGAAAACAGAAGTGTGCAGTGTAATGGAAGTAAGTATAATGTAGTCGTTGTATATTTGTGAAATATTTTTTCCAGTTCTTAGTATAATATCCAATTGTTTTTTTTTGTTTGAGTGATTAACAAAGTTAAATAAATTAGTTTAAAGTATGTATATATATAAACACACATACGTGTAGTTGTATCATATTATTATAAATAATGAACACTACTTATTTTTTAAGCCATTATTAGTAAGTAATATTATTTTTGAATTGCTAATTTATTATTCATTTATTAATTTTAATATATTCATAAGTGAGCTTGGTGGCAGTTTAATAACTATAATGTCATTTTTGTTTGTAATTTTACTAATTATGATATGCTTACTGTTAAATGTTTGGTAAAACTTAATTTAAATTTAAATAATAGCAAATAATTGCAAAACTTTATGCAGCTCATTCGGTAGATTTTTTTTTTTTTTTTAGATTAGGAATGTCGTCACAAATAAGTTAGGCCCATATCAACTTCGATATGATTGAGCGGGAAATCAAAAGAAAACAAAAGTATCATCCCATCAATAAAAAAACATAAGTTTATCTCTACTCGGTAAATCGCATTAAGGTTTTGAAACCTGGATCGATCACTGAACAGGTCAAGGGTCAGTGAATCAGATTGGAGTCAAACCGGAGCTAATCTGGGGTCAAACTGGTGAGAAATTAAATATTTTAGGCTTATTAATATAAAATTTTAAAAAAATATATAAAAAAATATTATTTTTTTTAAATAAGAAAATCCACCGGTCCAGTCCGGGTCGGGATTAAGAACCTGAATAATCACAAAGATAGTCTTCCAAGATTGTAACATATGGTTTACATCTTACAATACACGTGGGCCTATGCATTGAATGGAAGCATGGTAAAGAATCTCTCTATCGAGAGTTGTCTCCATTACTTCTCCATTGTGATGAAATGATGATGTTTCGATTAAATAGAATCTCAGCCCTTAGTTCAATATTGTATCTTGGCCATTAATTGTTAAACCTATAGAACATGACGAGCCACAATCAAAAGCTTCTCCCAACTCCTCTTCCAGTGTCGGCTTCCTCCATGGCGTCTTCTATTTCCAATTTTTCACAAATTCGTTGTAGACTATAGCATATTCTCTATTCCTATCTGTCTCTTCTTTTGATTGAGTCTCTATGCTTATACTCAAATGAGGACGCTATGGTTCACTTTTGCAGTGGAGAAAATACAGTGTGTGTTTGGAACAGCGATAGGCATGCTTAAAAGTAGCTTTTCAATCATGATTTACGATATACAAAGTAAGCATGTGAAATGAGTTTTATCTCGATTTACGTAAAAAATAACTTAAACATCACCAAATCGTCCATCTAAACACTCACATAGCAGTTTAATTTTACGTTAACCATAATAATAGAGATAGCCAATGACTATATTTTGGTCCACATGACTATACCATGGACGAAGTCAACGCTAGAAGACGAGTTCGGAGAAGCTTTTGATTGTGGCTTGTCAGACTCTCTAAGTTTAACCATTAATGGCCAAGGTACAATATTAAACCAAGGGTTGAGATTCTATTTAATTAGAATGCCATCGTTTCATCGCAATGGAGAAGCAATGAAGACAACTCTCAATAAAGAGGTTCTTTTCCGATGGACGCTTCCCCTAATCTTGCAACAAATAATAATGTCACTACTAATAATAATGATCTATATGATCATACTAAATGGTTCACGTAAGAAATTGAAAAAAAATATATATATATATTATCTTCTTTTTTTCACTGAAAAAAATAACATTATCAAACTCTAATTTATTTATTTATGCCTTTAAAATTAGAAGAGAATATTTTGTAGCTTGCAACTTTGGAATATGAACGGGTCATACATAGGCAATAATGTAGGTAACATTAAAGAAAACAATAAAATTTAAAGACAACATTTAATAGTCATTAATCAAATACGTCTTTGGAATACGAAGGGATTATTCATTTTTATGAGAAATAAAATATATACTATGCAAATTGCTTCAAAAAACCTATAAAAAATTGTTAAAAAGCCTAAAAAATCCATTGGGAAAAAATCACTTGAATGTTAATCAAGAAATGGTAAATATGATTATCAATTGATCCTACACCTTTCATATGCCTTTATAAATATTGTCATTTTGAGAACTTACCCCACAAATTATTATCACACAATTAATAAATAATTAAAATTAATTTAATTAATATGTCGTGACAAAAGAAACAATATTAACAAACCTGATAAGTAATTTTAAAGTCTTAAAAATACAACTGACCCCGATTCCAACTTTTAAATTCATAAGAAATAGTGGGTTAAGTTTGTCGTTTCAATACTTTTATTTTGATGACACCAAATCCAGTTCTCAAATTTTAAGTGAATCTATTTTATAATATCATATAGTTCACTTGTGCTCACCAACAATTTCATAGAAAAATGGGAAAATTGTGAAAAAAATACATCATTGGTAAGTTAATTGCCAAATGGGACCCCGGTGTGCAAACGATCTTCCGGGTGTGCACAAGATCATCCCCTGTATGCAGACGATTTTCCCTATGTGCAATATTCTTCCCTATGCGTGTGCAAAACATTTCCGCCTGTGTGCACAAATCTTCCCCCCTTGTGCACACGATCTTTCTAGATCCCATTTGGTAATTAAGTTGCCAATGAGTTTTTTTTTTACAATTCTCCCAAAAAAAATTGTCTTCATATAATTTTGTTTCCATGTAGTGGGGGCCACACTATTATCTACGTCCACTACAAAAAAAAAATGGAATTACCGATAGAGCTTTTTTTTTTTGTTAATTTAAACCCTTCACATTGAGTATTCAATTTTACTCGTACACTACAATATCTAACACATGAAAACTACCACATTGTTAATCTCTAAAAAATATTATATTTCATCACATTTTTCTTATACATTTGTTGGTTTTGAACTCAAATTGTGCATAAAATTGATACATATAAAGAAAAATGTGATGTGATGAAACTACTTTGAAAATTATCAAAGTTTAAGCTAAATGTATAGAAGTTTTAATTTAATTGAAGAAATTAGAAATCTTATGAACTCCTTCTCTTTGTAGAAGGATGAGGTCAAGATGTAAAAGCTTACAAGAATCATTGGAAGCTGGGAAAAGAAGAATAAAATACAAAAAGAAGATCACGGAAATAGTTTGAAGATACTCTCAGTTGATTTTGATTCACTACAACAAAGTAAAAGCAAAAAGACCCCCAAAAATGGACCTTTCTGTTAGACTGTGTTCGCTGTTTCTTTGTTGTAGCAAAGCAAAACCGAGTTCCGAAATTGATATTGTGCATTTTAAAAAGTAAAGGATTTGAGGGTTTTTAACCTAAGGGGAGGCATTGAAAATCACTATTCTAAACTCAAGAAAGCTTGGGCATGAAAGGAGGCTACTTGAGGAGAGAGTTCTTGGTGAAGATTGAAGGTTTGAAGGAAGAATCTTGAAGATACTTGAGAGCTTTCTTTAGTTTCTTCACTTTCCTTTGTATTTTTCTACTGGAAATCATTTTGAACATGGATTTATTGTTTAGTTTTAGTTCCTTTTAGATTATGCCTAGCTAAACCTTTCATTTAGAGTTATTTTTACTCATTGTATGGATTGTAACTACTAGATGTTCTTGCTTTTGCTAGTTATTAAAAATATATATTGATTTTTCTTTTTGCGTAATGTTATCTTGTGTTTGATCACTACATTATTAGATTAGTTTAATTGAATAATACTTAAGAGAGTTGTTTTGGTTGTAGAACTTAGGAAAAATCATGCTAGACTTGAAGTTTATGGATTAAATGGATAGTTTAATTTGTTGTTAGAATAGAGATATATCTAATAACCGAGCATAGTCTGTTGAAGTATTGTTTTGAAAAAATGGTTTCCATTAATTATAAACAAGATATTGAATATTTTTAATAAAGATTAAACATCAATCTTAACTTGAGATCGCTTGGTTGATGATTTTAGAACCTTTGACTAGCATATAGACTCATTCAACTAGCATAAGTGGATAATTGCATACTTTCAATATGAAATACAGTGGAGAAAAACTAACTCTAAGCCTTTAATCTCTTGAAGTTATAATCAATTTTCCTTTCCATTGCTCAACTATATTGTCTTCATCAAAATTCCTCATTTAAATTGATCACTTTCAAATAAATTAATTCAACCTAATTAAGAATATGATTACAATAATTAGCTCATTTTTATCATAATCCTTGTAGAACGATACCCTTTTTATCACTATACTCTTATTTGTGACCTGTCAGCTTGCGGTAAGCCAACACCCATATTTGACCCTCACATTATTTTTTTTCTAGGAAGGAAAACCTCAAAATCTCCCTGTTAAGCTAAGTAAATGCTCCAGCAAAGACTTGCTTATAAAGTTTAAGATAAAAAATTATAACATTGAACATCCATTTAGCATCATAGCAGTGACTCAATTTAAGGTTGATTCTCATATGTTAACTAAGTTTACATATTCTAATGAGCATGTTATGCTTCACCTATTATGATTAGACTCATCATGTCTTTACTGTCCAATTTTTGACTCACTCAACAATTAAGTCTGTGCTTATTCATATTCCATTCCATGTTTATGTTTGTGATATTTCATATGCCATTGTAAATATTGATCTCAAACCTGACTTTGTGATCTTCCATCTTCCATTTTAAAAAACCAGCCCACATTTAAGTTTATTGCCTTTCATATTTCAATGTAAATATTGTGGTTTCAACTCTTTCATATTCCTATATAAATGTCATATGTCTATAAACTTAACTAATGTTATGAAATCAAGAAGATATAAGAGATTGAGATGAAAGAGATGAAGAGATATGAAGAGAGAATTAGAGAGAAAGATAGAGCAATATCTTATTTATTTAGATGCAACAAAAGTGTAGTACATAATGCTCTATTTATAGGCCATCAACCTCAACCAAGAGCTACATAAAGTAAATAGCAAAGTTAATCCTCATGAGTATGCGAATTGTAACCTTTGAGTTATGGGCATAAAGACCTCTAAAAGTTATTCATTAGAGACGTTGTGGAGTGTAGAAAGTGAAAGGCTAAGAGTTGGGAGTTTACGGACATTCACACCATCTAGTATTTTTACAACACTCCCCTTTGGATGTATATTGTTGGAATACAAGTGTGAGTTAATATTGAAAAGTTATAGTCATATACTTCCTCACAAAACCTATTGATCTCCCAAAAATGAATGTCATAATTATATTTTATATCAATATCTTATGGAAATTGAAAATTTTGTTGTTGGTTAAGCAATATGTCATAGTAAACTAGCAGTTTACTAACCCAAATAAATTTATTATTAACATGACTTGTTTGATTATCTGAGTCATATATAAAAGATTATGTATGACATTCATTGAAGAACCAGAAGATTCTTCATGAATAGCCAATATATTATATAATTCAAGAATTATCATGTGTTGCTTGTTCTCAAAGAAATTTGATTATGAAAATATCACAAGTTATGATTTGGAATGGATCTCTATATTTTTGGAAATATATAAAACTCATATATGAGCCCATTCAAATATCATGTAAACCATATAAATGTTCAATAATTTTGATAGATGCATCTATAATATGGTTACATGTGATATTACTATTAGTTTGCAACCTAAAGTTTGCAGGAATGTTTGAATAACTCATTATGTTAAGCGCAATTCCAGATTATATGATTCATTTGTTGAAGCCTCCATAAAATTGCTAGATTAATACTTATAAGAACAAAACTTCTATTTCAGTGTTAGCATGTTTGATCTTACATATTGCAGCACTTATACTAGCTAACCAAATTCTTCCAATAAAATTGGCTTTTGGTTAGGAGTAGGATATTCTATCTTAAAAAGTTTGAATGTGCGTTCATATTGATCCATCATAATGCACATAGATGAATATTTAAAGGAAATTGGGATAAATGTTAAGTAAGAACCTCATCCTTCTTGTTTGTCTCTAAATATAACAAAAGGATGTTTCTAATAATGGATTTAGGAGACTTATCCTACATGATTAGTCGATTTTCATTTGACAAAGTTTTTCTAGCATAAGGGGGAGAAATTGAACATCTGGAAAAGAAAACGAAATGAATGCATTATTACTATCAAGTATAGATCCTCGAATATAATATGAACTAGAAGTTCATTAGGTTTTGCATTCATAAATATCACATAAAATCTGCCAGATGCAATTACTGACCTAAATGAGAATTACTAAATCTCATTTTCCAGTTGAAAATGCTCTAACCAGCATAAATGAAAGCGAGACATGTTCGAAGTATGAGAGAATAATCGATTCCAAAAGAAAAGAGAAAGGAGCAAATAATCAAGATGATCATATTGAGGAGACAGGTACTTCAGAAGAGGCCAAGACCTAATTAATTGTAAAAACTTCAAAAGAGGTCCAGGTACCTAAAAATAATAAAGAGACCTCAATGAATTATGTCATAGGAAAAATGAAACTAAAAAGATTAAGTTGTCGACAATGGTCTTGATAATAATTTCATTTGATCAACTGAGGATCTCATGCATAAATCTATCTTGTGAGTGTACAGAATGATGATTGGCCAAAAAAGGAAAAGTAAAAGGGGAAAGACGCAATAAAAATGGGATTACATTATTTTGATATATGAAAATTATAGATCTGTAGTCCCAGCTAAAATATGAAATATACAAATATTTAAGTGAAAATAAAGATTTTTCGCAAATGCTAATGAAGACTAAGATGAGGCAAACTGTTTTGTGGTGGATACGATAATTTTGCATTATGGCAATATATGAAAATAAAATTATGCGTATGTTAGATATTGTTATATATAGTCTATTCATATGGCTCATTAAATAGTGAAATTTATATGAGAATCCTTGAAGAATCTAAGAAGCCAGAAGCATATACAAGAAAATCATTTTATATATAAAATGTTATGCGAATTTGAAAATAGTTCAAGCATATATAATTGATTGAAAAAATATATTGAAAAATAAGTAATTTTACATTTTACTTGACTTGTAGATTGAGTTATCGAATGCATCAAAGATTTCAAAATCATATATTTTTGACGTGGTGAATTTTCTTGCAAAGATATATTGAATTTAATGGTCTAGAAGTACCTTATATTTTATGTATCATGCTAATATTATATTTATTATGGTTTTATCGGTAAAAATTAGTTCTTGCAAGTATACAGTAGATAGTGAAAATGAGATTTAGTGTGATATATGATATTATTTTATTTAGAACAAACTGAATATGTAGATTTAAGATATATTTTGATGATTTTCAAAATAATTTTTTTTATTGTTTTCACAATGAATTAGATAAAGGCATAATATACTGGTATTTTAACATATTCAGAAGATATGTTAGAGGAATACATCTAGTAGAACATTTCATGACAATGTATCATTCATAGTTTGGCGGGCAAAAGAATTATATGTTCGACAATATATTGGAAGTGATGTTCTTATCTAGGGGAGTAAAACTAATGTTATTATTAAGGAGAGTAAATAAGATATTATCATCATGTGAAGTAGAGACCATGATGTATTCTTTTCCTTAACCAAGGTTTTATCCCATAGGGTTTTACTGGTAAGGTTTTTAATGAAGCAATTTCAATTTGTATTGTGTACTCTTTTTCCTTCACTAGGTTTTTGTACTATTGGATTTGTCCTAGTAAAATTTTAATGAGGCACAATATTTGTTCATGGACATATAAGAGGGAGAGTTGTAAAAATACTATATGAAGTGGATGTCCGTAAACTCCCAACTATTGGCCTTTCACTTTCTACACTCTAATGAATAATCTTTAGGAGTTTTTATGCCCATAACTCAAAGGTTACAATTTGTGCATTCATGAGGATTAACTTTGCTATTTACTTTATGTAACTTTTGGTTGAAGTTGAGGGCCTATAAATAGAATACAATGTATTATACTTTTGTTGCATCCAAATGAATGAGATATTACTCCATTTCTCTCTCCAATTCTCTCTTCATCTCTTTTATCTCAATCTCTTATATCTTCTTGATTTCATAACAACTAACCAATAATTATGGCATCCTTATTAAAATTTATTTATTGGATTCAAAATATAGGCTTTAAATTTGTGTGTCGTTCTAAACATTGTAGATCTTTTTATTTTTTTTGCCAACAACCAAATTAATAGAATTAAGCATAGCAAAGATACAAAGTCACATAATTAGAGTTATAGCAACCTAACATACTAAATGAAAAAGTAAATCCCCTAAATCTAGCTCACAGGCTAGATAAGTTAATATAAAAGAGTTCTTCAATGCAACAAAGACATAATAATAGAACTAAGATATCATCCACATCATTCGATATATAAGCCTACATATGAGACAAAGGTCGAAATGCCCGAACACATGAGCCATACGTAATAATAGAACTAAGATATCATCCACATCATTCGATGCATAAGCCTGCATCTGAGACAAAGGTCGAAATGCCTGCCAGACCTTGCCAATGAAGCTTTGGTAATCCTCCTGACTACCAAATTAGCTTCCCTGGGAACACACCTGCAAGAGAGATTCCTAATCAAATTCCTTGGCACAAAAATGTACTCAAGGAGAAAAACATTAAACAAAATATCAGAAAACGCACAATTGAATAGATAAAACGGAAAGGAAACCCAACTCCAGACTGAGGTTGGGCAGAAATGCCATACACACTGAACAGGCCCATGTCGTGTCCTACAATGAACAGTGTTGATCACCACACTGAACAAGCACATATTGAACCAAAAATAAACAATGTTTATTACAAGCATACTGTACAATTTCATAATAATATTAGTCAATTGTCTATCTACCACACACTCCTTAAATAGTAGACCCACCAAACTCATGATCTCCCTACCACAATCAGCAATCTTCAACCAAATATACTTAACTCTTAAAGGTGTATGAAGAACTCTGTTATTGGAGCTTAGAAATGTTGAACCAGTCTTTCCCACCAAACATTCTTCCACACCAGTTCAAGTAGAGCAACAACAAATTGGGTAAGGCATATTGATTTATAATACATCCAGACCAATGAAAATAGATAACAAAACACTCAATCATATAAGACTAACCCAACCATAGATATCAAAACTTCTAAATTAACATCAAAACTAAACATAGAGAATCTAACACCTAAAGAGGCTAACCAATTAATCTCAAATCTCAAACTCAGTAAATCATTAGTGGGAAAAGATCCAACCTTTTGTAAGCCACTACCCTCAGTAGCCAAATACCACAAAAAAATACCTTTAACCACATTTGTTCCAGTGCCTTTAGTATCCTCGAGCGTCAAAAGGGTCCTAATTCCCACTAATCCACTGATTTCTCATTACCTTACCCTCACTTGATAATCTTCCTGCAGAGAGGCCCTCTGACTTCATGGATATGACTCAAGTATTCACTGTGCTCCGATAGCGCGTGGGCCTCGTCCCCACCACGGATCTGCCCCCAATTGCCAGAAAAACCTTTGTCTCAGCCCTCATATCCTCAATCATTACCATCTGTGCATGAGGGGGGGGGAGAGCCATCGCTTCAAGACCCCCAGCAAACTCGAAGGCCATGGGGGCTCCTATCAGAAGTCATCGTCGGATTCCGTCAAAGGGGTTTGAGGTATGAACCCCTCCTTATATCCCTCCACCTTGCGATTTCGCACCTTGACGTCACCGGATTCAAGTACAACCAGAGCATCCTCTGGCCACGACAGAGGAAATCGACCGATAAACCCCACTTGAAGGGGAGAGACAACCCTACAGACATGGAGGAGCAGTCAACACTCTATCGGCATTTGGCTTCGTCTTGTCGGCGCTCTCATCCTTTCAGAGGGATAGAAACATTGTAGATCTTGTTTCTAACGATTAATTAAGTGCTTATCACAATCATACATTCATATTTAACCATATCAATATCTTTGTTTGCAAAAGCTCTTTTTACGATCTGTTTTCTACTTCAACGTCTATATGTGATCTTTAAATGAATTATTGCACTTCATTTGAAGACATACGAAGAGAAAAATGGAAAATAATGGGTCTCCCATTTATATTAAATTATGGTATTTTTTGTATCATAAATGCTCCTTGTATATTTATTTTATGTTTGTACAGAGGATCAAGGGCCTACAAGAAGACAAGTGGGGAACAAAAAAAAAAGACTAAATAGCTTAAAGACTTGGGAAAGTGGACATCACAAAGTCACAAACCAAGTCTTGCATCATGGAGCCACTTCCAAGGATGAAGACTTTAAAATAAACATATAGGAGTCAATTTGTGTACGCTTAAAACACAGTACTCCACTTGACTATCACTCAGTGCACACCAACCCCTTGCAACGCAAGGGAAAGATGCCTCTAATGGCTATTGGATGAACTTAATTTAAGTATATTTTTTTAGCAGTTTTGTCGGGTAAATGGAAAATAATCTTTTTAATTGGATCTAGTTTTTTCCTGAAATCTAACATGCCCGCGTTTTTTATGAGCACCGTATAAATAAATATATACTGCCTCGCTTCTGACATTTTCCATTAAAAAACTCACAATTCATTAAGCAAATCAGTTTAAAAATTAATAAATTTTTCAGTGTTCTCATATTATGTTAAATACTCTTTCATCTTAATTATAGGAAAAAAGAGTATTTTTCTTAAAGTAAGTAATCTTATATAATATGATATTATAAATTTATCATGTGAATATATAAGTTTACCGCTAATTTATTATTATGTAGATTGTTACTCCCTCCGTCCTTAAATATAAGTTTCAAATAATCAATTTACGCTTATCAAGAAAACAGTTAAAATTAATTAAGAACAATAAATATATATATTTTTTCAACTATGCCTTTATTTATAAAAAAGATAAGCAATAAATACAGTTAAGGAGTAAGCTGGAAAAAAACAATTAATGCTTTCACAAAACTAAAATGAAGCTTAGTATATTTTATGACAAGTCCATTCATAAATTTAAGACTTATATTTACTGTGAGAGGGATTTTTTTTTTGTTTGAGCCTGCTGGTTATTAAATGGGGATAAATTTAAAAAATTATTAAATTTTAAGATCTAGATAACAAGGTGTAATGTTTTCTTTTGTCCTCCTTAAACACATTTTTTTTACCCACTTCTCGAAACACGTTAGAAGATAGCATGTGACATCCTAATTTTAATCTCTAACAGTTTCAGGAGAATTATTTTATGATAAATATAATTTATTATACAATTAGTTAAGTAGAGAGAATTTTCTCAAAATATAATTTATGAGAATAAGTAAAATTATTGAGTAAAAATAGGGAAAAATTCCAAGAAAATACCACTTTAACTTTAAAATCCTAAATAAGTGATTTGATAAAAACTTGAATTGTCAATCCCATGACTCTATTTGTTAATCTCATTTCTCTTATTGTTAACAAAATTAATTTGAGATTTTAAAGTTCAAATGGTATTTTTTTGGAATTTTCCCTAAATATAAATGATATTAATGAAAATAAAATGAATAATAATAAAATTAAAAAAGGAGAAAAGAGGATCTGAGAGAGAGAGAGAGAGATATATATATATATATATATATATATATATAAAGAGAATGAAATCATTAAGTTGTTAATTGAAATAGGAAATGATCTCACCCTCTTAAAAAAAACACAAATCCGAATTACAGAATGTATACTTATTGGAATATCTGCTCAGGTCCTATAAACTATTTCTCTTATTTAAATTGGGCGAGGATTACGTGGGCGTGTTGTGTTAAGAATAAAATTGGGTGAGGATCACGTGTTTCCCGGGGGGGGGGGGTGTGTGGTTATATTGGTATGAACCCTCCACATCTGGTCAACTGTGTAGGGATCTCATCTACCCACTTTGTAGTTTTTTTTTTGCCGGAAACCTTCTTTGTAGATCCCAATTCAATTCTTTTTCACCCCACACACTCTCCATTGAGGTTAGGGTTCAAGCTTTAAGTGTTTAAAGGGGAAATTAAATTAAAGGTCCTACTGAAAATAATATTTATCGTAAAAGGCCATAAAAACTCTAATTATTAAGTAGGACCAGATATTAAAATAAAAATTTGAAAATACTAAATTACCCCTTAAATCACATATATCCTCACAACCGAAGGAAAACACCAGAAGCTTAGACACCTTCTTCCCTCCCATTTTTAGAGACAACATAGAAGACAATAACTCACCACTCCCTTCTCGTCGGCAATTAACTTACATTTTTTTTATTTTCTCTTATCACTGTTGTATGGGTCACGATCCTCTCAAGCGCACAGCCCCATCCCAAAGTTCCCTGCCAAACCTGCCACTGGCTAACCTCCTTTTATAGTTAACAAGTCTAAACAGAAGAAACATATATTATAACAAAAAAAAACAATTTTATCAACAATCAATAGTCTGGTAATTTTGAAAATGCAATAATACAAAACTTGCTTCCTGATTGATGTGATGAACAAAAAATAAATTGCTTTTCCACAGTTGTAATTTTCTAAGAAATTGATGTTTTTTTTAAAAGGGAAAATGACACGCAGGTCCTAAGGACTGAAGATAATTACAGTGAAGTTCCATAGCAGCAAAAAGTAACTCACATGTTGTAAAAACAGCTTAACGAGTTATTGTTTCTGATTTTTGAGATTTCACTATAATTATCTTCTATCATTAGGCCCTGCGCGTCATTTGCCCTTTTATAAAAGAAAAAAATGTTTCTCATTAAAAGCATTCCTTGTTGTATATGCAAATGGCAACAACAGTGAGGAAGGTGGGGTGCCAATTTGGTCACTGAAGGGGAGAAGAGGCTTTAAGTTTTTGTCTTTTTGTGTTGTGTTGCGCCAAAGCAGTGGTAAATTTGAGGGATAATTTAGTAATTTTGGACTGACATTTTGATATTTAAATTTTTTTTTTTTAATTTGAAGAGATTATAGATTGCTTGGGTAAGGAGATGCAAATTCAACAGCCTTTGCCATAAGTGTAAGATGCTAATTTTTGTGAGGTATTGCTTTGTTGTGGTTTTTAGAATTGCGAATAGAGTTCAAGTAATTGGAGCAAGATGGAGAAGAATCATTGAATTTCCTTTGTTGGAGTGTTCAAAAATCATTTCTTATCTTGATAATGCTTAAAGTTAATTTGATGAGTAGTTCACTTTGCCTTGAGTATTGAGCTATTGTTTCCATTCATGAGTTACCGTCAAACTAAGGGACTGAATTTTCTTGTGTGATGTTGGCTAGTTTTTCATTTATGACAATGGAATAGGCTATTTGGATTATAGAGGAGTAATTACCTTCCAAGAACACAAGAGGTGCCAATTATTCTTCTTTAAGGTTCCGTTTTTGCTGTTCCTAGTAAGTTATTAGTGTTTATTGGTGACTATTAACGTGCCAATACTTAAAAAAGGAAGGGCACTTAGAAAGCACAAGTTGAGCATTAATTAGGTTGGGAAATTTTCATCGGTATTGTTATCATCATTTTCCAGTGAGCTAGTAATGTGCCATTATTAAAAGAAGAAAGGGCATCTAGAAAGGCACATTTTTCTCATTAATTTAGGGAGGGGAATAGCTATAGTAAATTTATACTTTTAGTGATTTCAACTTATTAGTCTTTTTGTTTCTTTGCTTTGAAACTGAAATGAGATTGAAACTATATTTATTTCAAACGTCGAGATTTGGGAATCAAATAATGTGGGCCTTTATTTTAATTTTTCCTGGGAAATAAACAGATATCTGTGACCCTGGTGCAACGTTTTTTCCCTCCTTATGAAAAATAGACAGTTTCAGTTCAGCAAACTGTCAAAAACAGAGAACCAATAAAGACTAAAGTAACCAATATAGACAATATAATGTATACAATTTGTTTATGTTACAGTTAGTTTTTTTCCTTCCTTGTGGGCGTTTATTTGGTTCAAGGTTTTCAGTTCGTTTTTCTCTACTTTTAAATATTAAAGTAGCCATTTCATCAAACTATAGTTTTCATCCAACAAAAACAGAGAACCAATAATTTTCAGATCTCAATTTATTTATGAATGATAAAATTTAGACGTGACATTTAAATATGGCCTCAACATGACAAATGTATGTATTCTTTTGGCATCCTTGTCAGTTAAAGAATTGCTGCAGAAATGCCTGCAAAAATATCGTCATACCACATGACATGATAACATTCTGAACTTGACTTCATCTAGTGAAATATAGCTATTTCAGGTATTTGATCGTTATGATTAAATTGTTAACAGAAGAAAATATGGCTGTTGGTAATAACGTTCTCTTCGGAGTGTAATTCTTATGTTTTAGGCTTTCTGGGTATATACTTGTTGATCCTGTATCTAATTATTTAGGGTTTTTGTCCTAGTTTCATACCAAGTCAGTGCTGCATAATTTTGTTGAAATAAAAGTTGTTTACTGTGAATAAAATAGAAGGCCTGTGAACTAAAAGAAGGCCCTTTTTCTGTGGCTTAGTCACCCAGTAACAGATGAACAATATAAAAAGAGTAGAAAGTTATTCATATTAGCAAACATGACGTGGGAGAAGTTTACTCTTTATTATCAGCAAATGTGAGGTTCAGTCTTTTGAAAGTGCCAGAGTTTGTTTTCTAGTCTTTCAAATCCCCAGAAACTTGAAGAAAGCCTATCAGATATGTTTTACGCGTAATTGGTAAATAACTCAGACAGAAAGTGAGATGCACAACATCCAATTTTTTATTAGCATGAAAAAACTTGAATTAATAATGATTCTTATCAGTTAGTTCTTCATTTTTGGTGGTGTCATTGGAATTGTTTTTAAGAGGAATAAAGTTGAATTCTTTGTTAGGGATTGGAGAGTCTACTATTTAGAAATATGTAGCCTTGTGGAATCTCAATTTTCAAGAGTGAGTGGTCACTTTATATTTGTTTTTGTTTTCCAACACCTCAAAATTCTCAACATGATAAATTTCTCCTTTCTTAATCTCTTTCATGTAACACTCCAACAATCTACCAAAATCTTGCCAACCTTTTAGGGAGTATGTAGCGGGGTTTTCTTACAAGAAACAAGTTTTGTAAGAACACCCAAGTCTCCTTTCGGTGGTCGATTTTGCTGAAATTTTGATGATCAATAGTAGTCATATTGTACTGTTTTAGAGGAATCCCAAGGGATGGAAGTTTCCAATTTGCAATTTTGAAAGAACTGTGAATAAAGAAATGAATATGGAGGGTGCTTGGTTGTGAACAGGTCTGCAGATGAGTCCATTTATAAGGAATTTCATACAATAGGTATAATTAAACTGTTAATAATTATAAATAATTATAATTGAAAGACTTATTATTCAAGGGAGGCGACATGTGTGACCTGGGCATATGAAAAATGTAAGAAACTGGGGAAGTTCTAAGGATGAAACTAAGTAATTAGGGGGTTACACTAAGATTGAATGAATCCAAAGGTTGACGTCAGAATTCCATGGTAATCAGACCAGGACAGGATCGGAAACCACCAAACCAGCCTCTAGACTGGTCCAGTCTAGTATGATTTTTAAAAAAAAAATTCAAATTTTTTTAATTTTTTTTTTTAGAATTTCATATTAATAATCTTAAAATCTTCAATTTCTTACCGGTTTTGCCTCGGGTTAGCTCCAGTATGATCCATTGACCCTTGACTCAGTACCTTGACCAGTTCAATGACCGATCTGGATTTGATTACCTTACAGAATTCTTAATTGGTGGATTTTTGGGAGGAAAATGAATATGGGGGGGGGGTGTTACAAATTGTTATTATTTAATGGATCATTTGCTCACACATTGACGTCAACGGCATTTCCCAAGTAGAGATGAAAATTGGTTAGGTCTCTAACAGGGGCTACGGCTTACTTTGTGTTTGGGAAGATCCCAAATCTAGGTTTTAAATATAGGTTTGCGTAACCTGAGATAAAACTCCTCTCATACGCTTATCTCGTAAATAGTAAAAGTTATTCTCAACATACACTTAGGGTGTGTTTGGTTTGAGGGGAGGGTAGGGGACGGAGGGGAGGGGAGGGGAGGGGAGGGTGAAGAAATTATCATTTTGGACAAAAGAAACTTAAAATTTACCCTCTCATTTTTTTAAATTTTGGTTTCCCGCCCAAAATTTACATTCTCATTCTTTTTAAATTTTGGGTTTCCGCCCAAAATTTAAATTCTTTCAACCCAAAAAGGTAATTTATCCACCCTCCCTCCCCTCCCCTCCCCTCAAACCAAACACACCCTTAGTCTATATTAAGCCTAGCCCAGCTCAGGTTCAATCCTATTGTCAGACCTATTAGATAAATAGACAATGCATATTTTTATAAGACATAGCTTATAGGCTTAACCTATTTAACTTTTTTTAATTTATTCTATAATATAAGTATATATAATACTCCCTTCGGTCATAATTATAGGATATATTTACCTAACTTTGGAGAAATTAAGGATAATGGTTAAATTAGTTAATCATATTTATTTTTCTAAAATATCCTTATTTAAAATTTAAAATGACATCCAATTACATTGATTTTCTATTTTTTCTTGTACCTCTCATACCTCACACACCACTTCTCCAATATCTCACATAATCCGGCGTAGTCAATCTCCTTCAACAACTTCCGATCTACTGTCAACACCCGTTTCCATTTCGATAATCAAAGAGTAATAAAGACGGAATTAAATGGGCATACAGAAAAGTACAATTATACTGATAAAAATATTCGTTTACAAACCAACGTTGTTCGTTTACAATTCCGATATTGCTCGTCGACGGAAACAGAAAATACAGCGGAAGTTTTAATATTTACAAATTATCCAAAATATTAAGGCATAGACTAAGGCATAACCACGTTCATATCCTCGCCTCGAGACACGTGCCGCTTACTGTCCGGCGTCAACATCTTTGCCCTTTGGCCCACTGGTACTCGCTGAGGTATTTGTTTAAAAATAGGGTGAGATTCCGAAGAATCCCCTTAGAGACATAATATCGTTCATAGAAAATGCGAAAAGTAAATATGTCATGCGCCAAGGTATGCACAAATTAATGAACAATATAAACACATCATCGTCATATATACATGAGTAGGGCTCAGCCCCACAATCTACACCGGTTGGACTTCTGCCAACTCCCAGTGTAAGTGCACCTCTGGCACTAACAGCCTCTCTCTAGGCAAATCATGTTATTAATAAAGTGCATTTACAAAACAATGGCATCCACACAATCACATAACTTATGGCATAGTGTATGAAGGATAATGTCCCTACCTCAAAGCTTTATAATCCTCTTTTAAATGTGCCTCGAAGAACGTGTCGTATCCGGCCTCCAAATCGGTCCTAAAATATTAAATGTACCAGAAATAGGTCATAACCTATCCAAGTATCATTTTAGACTCTTCCATAGTGTTTATTGTGGTTATATTAGTCTATGGTGAAAATTTACAAAAATGCCCCCGGGAACCCGGCCCGGCCCCGCCGTACCCGGCCCGATGGCACGTTTTCCCAAAATTTTGACTAAGGCTATTCTGACTTATTTTCGCCCAAGGAATCCATTTCCGGGCTCGAAATTGCCAAATTCACTGTCAAATTACGAAAATACCCTTGACAGCCCCTATTTAGGGATTTCAGTGGCGTTTTCGTAATTATGCTTTTTCGGCCTCTACCGAAAAAGTGCCCAACTGTAACCCCACCTATTTTTGCCCACTGAGTCCAATAGAACCATTTATTTTATGAAAATCCAGCTCCAATTACATATTTACCCCGACAGCCCCTATGTGAGGGTTTTAAGTTATTTTTGTCATTTCACTTTCTAGGGCTTTTCTCATTTTGCACCCAACATGAACCCTACACAATTTTCCATTCTAAACACAATGGAATCATCAAAAACACCAAAATCCAGTCCCAACACTGTCCAACACAGATCTGGACGAAATTCTTTAATAATTGGAGAAAATGGAGTTTTATGATTTCAATCCATAAAACACTTTCTTATGACCTTTAATCACTTGTTTAACCACTTAATCACATTCTAAACATGATTAGACTAAATTTGGACAGCACCCCCCCTTAGGGTTAGGACTTTCCAAATTTACAAACTTGACAAAATAACCAAATCCAACCACAATCATCAACAACAATCACATACTAGCATAGTTTTAGGATTGGAGAAGTTACCTCTTGAGTTCCTTTCCTCTCACTCTCTAAACATCCTCCTCCCTCTCTTCTTGGGCTCAAGATGAACTTGCTAAACCATGGATTTCATAGAAAATAGAGATTAGAGAAGAAGCTTATGTTAGTTTAGAAGGAAATATTAAGGAATCACAAACCTACCTTGATCTTTCTCTTCCTCCTTTTCTCTAATCTTCCAAAGAACTCCAAGGCACTTCCTCTCTCTCTTTCTCTTGTGTCATGCGTGAAGTGTATGAAGGAAAGGGAAAAGAACATGTTTTATTAATTTCCTCATCTTTCCTCCTAGCCATTGATATAATCAAGGGTCAAGATTACACCACCTTGCATGCACACCATTCCTCCTCCCATACCTTCTCATTATGACCATCATGCACATGCCTTCACTTAGAGTGCACTCTACCTTTGTCATCATTGAGAGATTCATGTAGCCTTTGACTTGCTTGCTTCATTTGATTTCCATTTTTTTGTGTACACTCAACCTTGCCATGCTTCCCTTTTGTGTACACTCAACCTTGATTATGATTTTCTTCTCCCTTGGTTAGTCAAAAACGTGCTCCCTCTTATGCTCCAACTAAATCAAGTGTTCCTTCCATTTACTCAAGTCAATTGGTGCAAAAGTTGGCCACCTAACCTTATGACATAAGTAAGGACTTATGACACAACAATTATCTCCATCATCTTTCATATGGTGTTGACACTTGGTCTCATTGGATTTTGACACTTGTCTTCTCCTCCTTCATCCCTTAATTTCTAAAATAATTAAGAGAAAAAGGAAGATTACTTTACTTCTCAAATTTTCGGAATAATGCCAATTCTGGCAGATTTTCTGCCTTAATTTTGAAAAATCATAACTAATTTTGTAGACATCGTTTCAAGGCGATTCCAAAGCCTATGGAACCCTTATTGAGTCTAGTTTCAAGGAAAAATATGGAATTTTACTGGAAATGATCATATTATTCCCAGATTTTCAATCTTTGATCTCTGCTCCAGAAACTTTCCAGATTTTCTGGATCAACTTCAAAAATTCATATCTTTTTTTCTATAGCTTCAATTGAGTCATATGACCTATCAAATTAAAGCTTAGGATGTCTACTTTCACCCTGTAAAATTTCATAATTTTTGGTCATCATTTGGTCTTCCAAAACTATATGAAAGCCTCACTGCCTCGTAGGCGATTTCACTGAAAACACTATTCCACCTTCAATTTTCAATATTTAATTCTTTTGGCCTTAAATATTCATCATTTCATTGAATATATATATTAATTACAATATATTCTTGATGAATAAAATGTGGGATGTTACATCTACTCTTATTAAATTATTATTGTGTTTAATTATTATTGAGAAAGTATCAATAGGGGGTATTTTGGGAAGAAATTAATAAAAATTAGAACTTTGTCCTATAATTAGGACCAAGATCAACTCTCAAATGTTGTCCTATAATTAGGACTGGAGGGAGTATCAATTAAATAATTCTATAAATTATTTATAAATTTAACAATTTAACTTTTGTCATAAGTTTCACATTTCATCGTCATTATACTAAACCTTTACTTTCACATCAATCATTTACCCTTACCTCTTTTTTCTTCGATCGCTCGAGATAGCAGTGCTAACTCACTCCCTCTCCCATGATTTGCCCGTCCACTAAATCATAATAATTGTTATGAACTTATTTTAGTGCCAAATGAAATATTATAATCTTAGTATGAGAAGTTTGTCCCAATTTATGTGGGAACAGTAAAAGAGGTAAAATCTAGGTTTACATGCTACTTATTATGCCTGGTCAATTTTAAAAAATATATCTCATTAGTCAATAGACGATTAGTTTTTCTGATTCCTATTTGCTCAGATAATTGTTGTCACTAGACATTTTTTTCTTTTCCTTACTAAGCCCTTATATTACAACAAGAGTGGATAATAGGCTTTTAAGACATAATGTATGATTATAATAATTGTAAATGGTTATATATGAATTTAGAAGAATAGTTTTAAAAGTCTACGTTTAAGTAGGCCTTTAAATAGGTTTCAGATTTTATCAGGCCTTTTGAAGATCCAGGCTTAAGCCTAAAAAATAGTCTACATATAGGCTCAAGCTTTAAATCTCTGTTGTATACCCAAATTTATTTAGATAAAACCTAACCTATTTCTACCCCTACTCCCAAATTTACATCCTATTAGTGAAAGCCAATAATACATAAACAATTTCTAAAGCTAGAGATCCGCCTCTAACAGAGACATCCAATTTGCCACTGCCGCCACTTTGCCCTTTCTAGTTAGAAAGTAGATTTATAGTAATTCATGTTGTATAGGATATTTGCACCAATTAAATTTAAATCAAATAATTTATTTAGGTTATTTGAGGTATTATTAAAATTTTAATCAGATTAAAATGTTGAATAAATTAAGGATAATAATTTAACAATTTTTAGGTTTGAAAATTTAACAATGTTTAGGTTTGAAAGCCTAAGTTGTACATCCGGATTTATTACAACTGGAGGAGAGTCATAGTTAATGACTCAAATAAATTGTTGGGTGGACCAAGATAACAGAGTTTTTCGTTTACAAGAGGGCAAGCAGAAGCTTGAAATCAAAGGCAACACTCAGGATGAAGAACCAGTGTCATTCCTGATATCCTGCCTATCAAGCATAAACCGAGTTCTGCATCTTGGGTAAATCTCAGGTAACAAGATCAGCGACAGCGCACATGAATGCGCACCTTTAGCTATAATATCAGCACATTATAATTCTTCCCTACAAGCATGAAAAACTTGAACCTTCCAATCGCCATATATAAGGTGGCGTGTGTCTTCAATCTCTTCCCAAAATGGATGATCTGAAGTACCAGTCCGTAACAGAGCGTTAAGAGCCTCCAGTGAATCTGAATAGACCTGGATATTCTGAAGATTGAGATAACGGTAAACCTCCAAGCCTGCTTTGATAGCGAGTATTTCTGCAGCAGCTACTGGGACAGCTCCAAGATTTTTCAGGAACCCCATTATCTATGCACCCTTGGCATCACGAACAAGATAGCAGAGAAATTCAGCAGCTTTGAATATTATTGCCGGCCATGGACCAGAAGGTAGAGTAATGATGCGATCACATGGGTTATTACTTCCGATCCTAAATATAAGATAAAATTAATTTTTTTTGGATAAATTAAGAAAACTAATTAAATAACTCTGGAGTATTTATATTTTTACTTTTTCTTCAAACTAATTAGTTTGACTAATAAACTAATATATAATCTAATAATACATAACATTTGATATGATTAAGTAACTTATTTAGCTTCCTTAAACCCTCCAAAAAAAAGTCAACTTTATCTTATAATTAGAATCAGAGGGAGTATTAGGCATGAAGATTGAAGATAGCGAGAGGGAAAGAGAATATTGAATAATTAATTTAAGCTTGTTTGGGATCATTTTTGAACATCTAAAAATATTTATTTACGTAAATCGAAATAAATCTCTTTTTATATATTTACCTCATATACTGTAAATTATGATTTAAAAACGTCATGCAATATTCCAAAAAAGTACAATAATGCTTTGATTTATTCAAACGGAACAAGTGAGCAATTTTCCATTTAAATTAAAATGACGAAACAAATATTTTGTTAAATGGAACATCAAGATTCAAGAACACGACGAGGATTGCCGGCCAAAAAAAAAAAAAGAACATGATGAGGATTATTTTAATTACTTAGATTAATTATACATTATCTATACCTTCTCCTTGAAGGAACATGAATGCATTATAGTAATGTTTTTTTTTCTGGATTTGGGTTCTGATCGTTTTCCCACCTTAACAAGGTCGATTATTGCTAGAATATTACTGAATTAATTTTGTTTATTCTAAAACGAAATTTTAAATTATTGTGTTGCCAAAGAAATGCCAGTCCTTTTCTCTTAGATAAAAGAGAAAAGAATGGTCATTTTCTTTTTGTGGGTTGTTCGATTGAGATCTCAATAATTTAAATTTAATATATTTTTATAATAATATTTTTATAATATATTAAATCTAAATCATTGACATCTTAATCAAATAATCCATTAAAAAAAAAGGACCGATATTTTTTTAAGGGAAAAGGACGAAAGCCATTTCGGTGTATCGTACGTCTAGATCTCTTCTTGTCGCATCCAGATACGCGCTTGTATTCCCCGTCGCCCAAATTTCGGTGTATCGTACGTCTAGATCTCTAGTTCTTATATTAAAAATAAAAGCAAAGCATCATTTTTCCAAGCGCTCAACGGGTGGCGTGAAGTTGGATCGGATTCTTAGAGTTGTTTTTCTTCTTTTCTTTTTAAATCCTTTTTTAACTCTGAGATAAAAAATAAATGATTTAGATAAAACATCTTATAAAATTATAAAAAATATAAATAAATAAATTTGAACTGTACAAATTTAATCTGAACTGTTTATACATGTTTTATAAATAAAATTGTAGACATCTGAATCATCTATTTTCTTAATTCAAGGATGTAAAAGGGATTTTGACAAGAAAAAGAAAAATAAATAAAATTAGAGAATCCAAATCCGAAGTGTTATGACAATATGAATACTAACGCAAATCATGTAAGGGCGATAGTGCCGAGAGTTCTGAGATGAATCCGTAGCTCCATGATTAATTATTCCCATCAATCCTTAATATAAGATATATTTAATTGATTTAATTAGATTAAAAAATTTAGTTGAGTTAGTTAATAGAACATATATTTTCTTAAACATCCTAATCATTTTCCTCAATTCTTTCATTTTTTTTAATTATTATTAAGGAAGCATCAATATCGATAAATTAACAAAAGATTAATAAATATAACAATTATATCTTATATTTATGATTAAAATTAATTCTCTAAATATGTCTTATATTAAATAAGATAGGAGTATATGGAATAAAATTACCTAATTAATAAAATACTTTTTGTTCGTAAAAAGAAAAACTAAAAAATAAATAAAACTTGAAGACTTGGAAGTCAACTGATGCCCGAAGTGATATTGCACCGCCCTCTTATTTCTTTGGCATGATACAAGCTTTCCTCCTTTGTAAAGAAGAAAAGGAGGCTCTGTTGTAGTATCTGGATTGTTGGATCACATCCTTTGACATCTGATATTTTTATAATATATTTTTATAAGATATTATAATAATAATATTTTTATAATATATTAAATTTAGACTGTTGAGATCTGATCCAATAATCAAATACTACAAGGAGCCTCTTGTTTTTCTTTTATAAAAAAGGAAAGCCGGATCACTCTGCCTTTGTCCTAGATCTCTCTTTGTATACAGTCATATCCAACTAGCAAAGTTCCCACACAATAATAGCTAAGTTTAGTTTCGACATGACACTGTTTAAATCCATTCTCTTCTTCTCGATAGTTTCCATAAGTGGGGTTCTTTCTTCTCCTCCAGATGACCCCGTCAAGTGCACTTCCGGCAACACACACTGCACCGTCACAAACGCCTACGGCCTCTTCCCTGATCGGAGCACCTGCCGGGCATCCCAAGTACTGTACCCAACCACCGAGCAAGAGCTTATTTCAATGGTGGCTTCTGCATCAAAATCCAACACAAAAGTGAAAGCAGTGACAAGATATTCCCACAGTGTCCCCAAGCTTGCTTGCCCCGGAGGCCAAGACGGCATCTTAATAAGCACAAACAATCTCAACCGTACAGTGAAGGTTGATGTGGAGAGCAGAAGGATGACGGTAGAGAGCGGCGTCGTTTTGAAAGATCTGATCAGTGAGGGGGCGAAGAATGGGCTGACTTTGCCGCATACTCCGTATTGGTGGGGGATCACGGTGGGGGGATTGTTGGCGACGGGGGCTCACGGCAGCTCGTTGTGGCAAAAGGGAAGTGCGGTTCATGAGTATGTGGTGTCCATGAGGATTGTGACGCCGGCGACGGCAGAAGAAGGGTATGCGAAGGTGAGGAGCCTAAGTGAGTCAGATGAAGAACTTGATGCAGCCAAGGTTTCTCTTGGGGTTCTTGGGATTGTTTCTCAGGTACGTCTGTAAGTAGTATTTAATTATTCTTTTTAATGAACTTGAATAGAAAGTTTAAAGAAAAAAATCTAGGATTGAGTCTAAAATTATATATGAAAAAGAGAAAATAAAGAACAGAAGGCCGTAAGCAGTGGCTTGACAGCACTAGCATGCGGGTTTTCTCCGCCGGCCGTGGCTTGACTTTGATACCACTTGTCACGGCGCTGAGTCTTTCAAGCCCACAAACTAACATTCCACTGTAGCTGAGCATGCGGAAACGGCCCTTTCTACGATACTCCCTGATATTCTTATCTTAAGATATATTTATCTAATATGATTAGATTAAAAAAGTTAGTTGATATGATATGCATTTTTTAAAATACCCTAGTCATCTTCCTTAATTCCTTCATTTCTCTCCTCTGTGATTATTGTTAAGGAAGCATCAATTAAAGGCAAATTAGAAAATGATTGATAAATGTGAAAATTATGTCTAATATTTAGGACTAAAATCAATTCCCCAAATAGGGGAGGGACCTCTCCATTTCCCTTACCGTTCACTTCCCTCCACTTCTTTATTATTACTGTTAAAATAACTCTGAACAGTTGAGATTCAATATCCTATAAAAAGGTAATATATATATATATATATATAGAATACTTTAATAAAAGTATATAAAGACTAGTTATATCAAATTTTAATGATTTAAATTTATTTATATACATTTTTTATTATTTAATATTATAATAATATTTTTATAAGATATTAAATCTCAACTATTCAAAATCTAACAATGAAGATAAAAAAGTGGAGGGAAGTGGACATTAAGAGAAATGGAGAGACCTCTCTTCTCTTCCTAAATATATCTTATATTAAATATCAGAAGGAGTATTTTATTAGTCAGGCCTAAACGCCCAATGCATCTTATTCATTTTTTACAAAAACACGGATACAACCAGCTCCATCTGGCATACTGATAAGATTTCTGGTAAATTATGCAAGAACCCTTTCTAATAGTTTTTTCACTCCAAGAGTATTTGGATTAGATTTTGGAGAATAACTTCTAAAGAAAAAGTGATAAAAGTGATTTTAGAGAATAGATCCAGAGCAAAATAGGTTCTGAAAAAAAAAAGTGATTTTGATAAAATGATAGTTTAGGTATTGTGAATAGAATTATTTTTTTCATGGTCAATTACTAAATAGATTTTATGATAATTACATATAAAAGATAAGAATATATTTTATGTATTATTTAACATTAAATTTTATAATAAATACCAAAAATAAATAATTTAACTAATTTTCTTAATATAATCAATTTAAATAAATAGGTCTTATATTAAGGATAGGAAAAAATATCAAAATTTTGAAAATTATCTTATTTAACCTATTATGATGTATTTGCCTGTATCCAAATCGGTGCTTCTTAAATACTACATAAGAAAATTTAACTATCCAAATATCATTAAGCCTTTTCTTGAAACTATAACACTTTTAATTTTAATGAAATTAAAATGTAAATTGAAATTAATTTTCAATTACCAATTTTAAAAAACTGAAAAATTCTAATATTCTGTAAATTAGAATTTATTTATTTATTTATTATTGCAGTTATGAAATGTTAGGAGTTTAAATTTATTTGTTTGTATTTATAGTAATAACTTACAAAATATTAAATATGATGAAATTCTAAAAAGAAAAAAAAGAAAAAAGAAAAATGAGACAAACCCAACGCATGGGGCCATCAACATGCAAAAAGACAAATAAGAGAGAGATATGGGGCCCATCAACTGTATATAAAGTAATATTTAATTTCTTGTAAATTTCGCGACATCTTTTATAAATTTTTGGATCCAAATGAAATATGCTCTCTAGCTAGAACTTTGTGACCGACATGATACGATGTTGTCATCGGTACTATAATAATTGCAGGTAACACTACAGCTAGAACCCATGTTTAAACGAGGAGTTACGTACGTGACAAAGAATGATTCAGATCTGGAAGAGCAATTGATTCGTTTTGGGAAAGAGCACGAGTTTGGAGATATCACGTGGTCTCCTTATCAGAAGGAGGCACTGTACAGAGCTGATAATCGAGTTCCCATGGAACAGCCTGGCAATGGTTTCTTTGATTTCTTTCCATTTCGATCTACTCCAGCTCAAGCATTAGCTTCTTTCAGATCCACAGGTATTCAGATGCTCTCTTTGATGAGTTTGATAATTAAATTACGTGATTTATTAATAAATTAGTTAGGGATATCTTCTAGTCTTTAATATAAAAATTTTTTGAAAAGATTTATGAAACCAAATAAATTATATTAAAATATTTATATTTATCATTTTTTTTAATTAATTTACCTACTTATCTTATATTAAGACCTGGAGATAGTAATTAATACGTCAAAAATAAAAGCCTAGAGCGACGGATGGTAAATGTCATAGGCATGTGACTAAGAGGTCGCATATTTAAATCTGAAAACAGCCTTTTTACCTTGTGGAACCAGTTTCACTGTTCATTGTAATGATGAGAGCCCATAGCTCACTGTTGGATGACATATATGTACACAATTCAAATAAAATAAAAAATTCAATCTGAACAATCAAAATTAGATTTAAACAGTTTGAAGAGGCCATGAACTCTTCGTACTCATATGAGCACTGAATTTGGTTCCTTTGGCTGGAGAATAGAGATAAGAGAGATTGACCAGGGACAAAAATAGCAAAGAGGACCAAGACAATATAAATTTAGGCTCTTATTATTAAAAGAAGCAAACGCAGTAACTTCAATTCAATTGAGAGAAAATTCTTCCCAAAATGATCCTTTTAAAATACGTATCTTTCCATGGAGACTAACCTAAAAGTGGACTCTGTATAACAGAGGAAGATATAGAAGCAACAAGAGACGCAAATGGCAAATGCGAAGCTGCCAAGTTTTTTACGGGAGTCCTAAAGAATTCTGCTTTTGGCCTGACCAACAATGGTAAACCACATTCTTTTTCTCATTCACGCATTTCAACAAACACCTTGGATGATTCTTGGTCCACAGTTACTCCTATAAAGCAACACTTAAAAATCATTACTTTTTTGTTCCTGCTGAAATAGGCAAACGCTTTACTGGGTACCCCGTGATTGGGCCTAGCAATCAAATGCAATCATCTGGGACTTGCCTAAGCAATAATTTAGAAGATGGAAAGGGCACAGCATGTGCTTGGGATTCTGAACTCGCACATCAGATCTTCTACCAAACAGCCTCCAGTATCTCCTTGTCTAAAGTTCCAAGCTTTATTGAAGATGTGAAGAAGCTGATTGAATTGGAGCCACAGGCACTGTGTGGATTAGAGTACAACGGTGGAATCATAATGCGTTATGTCAAAGCTTCAAGTGCTTACTTGGGCAAAACAGAGGATGCTATAGATTTTGACATCACTTACTTCAGAAGCAGAGACCCATTGACTCCGAGGCTTTTCGAGGACTTTCTTGAGGAGATTGAGCAGATGGCGTTGTTCAAATATGGAGGATTACCTCACTGGGGAAAGAACAGAAACATAGCATTCATCGAAGCCATCAAGAAATACCCAAATGCAGACAGGTTCTTGAGCGTGAAGAACAAGTATGACCCACAAGGGATTTTCTCTAACGAGTGGACTGATCAAGTTTTAAGGTTGAAAGAAGAAGGTGTGACCATATTGAAAGATGGGTGTGCTCTTGAAGGTTTGTGCATTTGCTCAGAAGATCGTCACTGTGCACCAAGCAAGAAGTATTATTGTAGGCCTGGTAAGGTTTATAAAGAGGCTAGAGTCTGCGCTCTGGAAGTTGAGACTAATTCAAAGGATGAGCTTTAATGGATACAAGGATGATTTGAATCAGTGGGCCCATCCTCTTTATACATGAAGTATATTTTTCTTCTTAAAGGCTATTGGCCTTAAAAATGCACTTGTTGTCCATTGGTGCATTGTATCGAACATGTAGACACCTAAGGGCTGCACACAGTATTCTAGATTTTTTTGTGTGAACCAACAGGTGCTAATAACGAAGCTCAGGTTCTGAAACGATATTGTGCCAGAAGATCTGAAATTGACGAATAGACTGCAATAGCAGAGGTTAGCACAGGAAAGACCAAATGCTTGAAGCTGATAGACTCGGCAATGTGATTGAATGAATACTGTAAGAAATTATAATTAACTCATTAAATATATTCCAAACTGAAAAAAAAAAAAATCACTTTTACCTTTTTAGAAATTTTGTTTAAAAATTTAATGAGTTGGTAAAATTAGAAATGAGCACTAATTACATGCTAGAAAATGAGTATTAATTATCTTACAAGTGATTTATATTTTGAAGCAAGTTATTCTTTTAGAACCATTTTATATTGTGGAGTGGAGGGAATATATAGAGAACAAGAAAAAAGCCATCTCCTATTGATGAATGTATTATATGTTTTAAAATTGGTTTAAATTTTTAACCTATGATAATATGATATGCATTAAGCTTAGATGGAATAAGTGTAGTTATGGTCTTATGGATCCTTTTCTTCCTCCCCCCCTCCCCTTTCTATATGTGTTTCTCTTTTGCCTTCCCCTTTTGTGTAGCCTGATCTCCTGGGCACTCCTAAGTTTCTTTTTGTTTCATCAAACTGTTGGTTTGAGCAAATAATCGTCCAATGATTTGATTTTGAAGGAGCAAACGACAACAAAAAGCTCATTTTTTTTACACAAGTCCAAACTTTGGATAAATTGTAAGAACCTATCAGTAACTGCACCGTCATTCTGATATAATTATAAACAGCTTGCATAAAATGTATGAATAAATAGTTTGAGCCGTCATGTGAGACCTGAAGCTGGATAAATTTCTCAAGATAAGATTATGTGAGGTTCAATATTGAATTGAAGAATAAGAAGGCATTTCTGATGTGAAAGTGCGGACAGCAAACTCTGTTTTTAAGGTTGAAGTGTCCTACACTGGAAGATAGAAAGATATTTATTGGCTATGCATGAGAAGTGCTATAAGGATTTTGATTGTTAAACCCATGATTTATTGTAGAAGTCTAAAATTGGACAAGGGATTTAGTGGAGATTAGCCCTTTTCAAATAACATGTTAAGAGATGGACATCCAAGAAGAGGTCCATGGGATTTGTTGAAAACTTGGAATTGAGAAAGTCAGAAAGATTGTTATGTTGATGAAATTACAGCTATTATTGACTACTGATGCTTTTATATATCTGGTTCTCTTCTAAGGAAAGGGATTTGTGAAATTTTTAACACTGTATTGTTTGCGTTACCGGTATTTCAGGGTGCTGTGTAGGCTAATCAGCTAAACATTTTGCCATTTCAAGTAAAATGACTTAAATGCAGTTGTTTCTGATATATGGTTGGAAACTTCTGAAGAATTTGTTGGTAGATCCACACAATATGTGAGAGCCATGATTAAAACATCACCATGTCCACTATGTTCTGTATATATAAATAAAAAGAAAGAAAACAAATTAGAAAGATAAGTGGATAAATTCTTAATTTCTTGCATCAACATGATAGGTGCGTGGGATATGAAATTTGCGCATAAACTAGAAGTTTCATTGAGCAACGTTCTCGGAATACAAAAGGCAAAGAAAATAAACCTCCTAGCTTCTCTAATTCTCTCAGTCTTTTTGCAAACTACTTCTTGTCAGACCTGTTACAATGCCTAGGAGAGCATGACTATGCTAATTAAGGTTTGTGATTTATCAGTTATGTTGTTAAAACTGTTTCTATCATGATATTCAATCATAAATAAATAAATTTTCTGCTCAATTGTTAATTATTATGCTCTTTGTGCAAGCTATTTTGGTATTTTTTGGTAGGGGTCCAATGCCAAACAAGATGCATGTATGGTCCCGATCCTATTACCGGACGATCAAATCGGCTATAGCCTGTAAGTTACAAACAGATCTTTGGCTAATTGCCTTAATTCATTTCCTTTTCTTTTCTTTTAGTAACAAAAGAAATGAATAGCTTTCCTACCTAATCAAAATCCCCTCAATCTGTACCTCGCCCACACGAAAGCAGAAGGAAAAAGAAATCATGAAAAGGTAGGTAGGATTAACAAGTGTTTGTTAATGCTAATGTTTTTCTGAAGACGCATCAACAGCAACTCTATAGTACAACTATACTTCAAAAGCTAGTCATTGAGATTGGAACCTTTGGGCCCTATAAGGCCCTTGCTTCAATGTAACTTTTCTGATGTGGAGCTCTTAGTAACAATACATAAATCCAAGTCCAATTGTTTGCATTCATTAAGTGCTTGTTTGGAATAGTTTATTTTTGGGTAATAAGTGCTTATAAATCGTGATTCACGGTATACGAAGTAAGTATGTGAGAGGAGTTTTATCTCAGCTTGCGTAATAAGGACTTATTTACCCCCAAAACGTGTTTCCAAACACAGTCTAAAAAGGTAAGTAGGATTAGCAACAGTTTTTCTTAATGCATGGAAGCTAGTGGCTAGTCAGAACGGCACTATTCTCAATGAAGGCATTGATGTAACGAATACAAACCTTTAAAAGAAAGAATAACTCCTAAAGCTAGCTCTATAAGAGCCTTGCTTCAATATACTCTCTAAGTGAGTGTTTGGTATCACTTATTTTGGGATGATAAGTTCTTATTATATAAGTTGAGATAAAACTCCTCTTACATATTTATCTCATATACCGTGAATCACAATTTATAAGTATTTATTGTCTAAAAATAAACTATCCCAGACAAACACTTTCTTAATTTGGGACTTATAGCAACTACGCATAAAAATAAGCCTAATCATTTGCATTCATGAAAAGGTCGGTAGGATTAGCCAGTGTCCTCTTTTGTTATATGAGTCAGCTGATTCAATAAAAGCCTAATTGTTTACATTATTGTCTTCATTTTACTGAGAAATGAAAAGAAAAAATAAGTTGCTACAAATCTTTAGGAGAACTACACTCTAGAAACTAGCCATTGGGATTGGAAAATCTAAGGTACTGTAAGGCTCTTGCTTGAATGTAACTTTCCTGTGGGACTCGTAACAACTGTGCATAAATCTTTTTCTGAGGTTGCATAGAAGCATGATATGTCAATGAAAGTGATTGGTAAGGTAGGTATTTCTCTCTTCTTCAATTTATCACCGGAGGCTAAAGATGGAAAAACAGGCTGAACTAGTCGAATCGGCCTTTTTAGGCCTTGAATTTATAAAGACCGGATCTAAGAATTTTACTTTAAAAGTGAAAACGGGCTTAAAATGTCTAGTCTTGTAGGGCCAAGGGCCTAAAAGGGCCGACCTTGTAGAGCCACAGGCTGACTCTTTTAGGCCCATATATATATTTTTTATATTTTAAAATTATTTATATAATAATAATATTATTGATTTTTTATATTTTGTTAATGATATTGTAAATATTTAGTTGTTATTATTTTTTTATAATTAAGTTTCATAAGAATATGTTGTATTAATAATCCTAAAAATTAAAAACTTATAAAAGATATTTCTAATTTCATAAATATTCTTACTAATTTTGTATTTTTTGAATTATTTTCTGGTGATTGTTTTATTTATATCTTGTGTTGTTTATTTTGTTGATTAGTTACACTTTTCAAGACATATTTATAAGAAGTATTTTTAATTTTGTTAAGTTTTCTCATTAATTATTTGTAATTGTGGTATGCAGACAATAGCTTACCTTTGATTATGACTTAATGACTATGTTTGTTTGTTGCATGATGCATACTGTTTACACTCTAATTTTGACAGCATTTATAAATTAAATTAGGAATTTTATTGTTATAATTTTTTTAAAAAAATTGAAAAAAAAATAAAAATTATAAAATCTTGTGAAAATGACTTCAAGCCCTACGGGCGAGCCACCAGCCCTTTGAAAAACAGCAATTTTTCTTACCGCTAGCTTAAAGCTCTTTTACGCCCTAACTCGTCAAGGGTTAACCCTGTAAAGCCGAACTAACCCTAATTCCCAACTCTATTGGAGGTCATTAACTTGAGAATATATTGCCGCGTAGCTTCTATGGTACGAAGGTGTTAATGTTGGACAAAGAGGTTAGAGAAAGTTATCATTAAAACACGCAGTTATTTCTTTAGAGGGTTAACAGTTAACGTGAAAGAATGAAAGCTCACCATCATAAGTTTGTATTACCACAAGTATTTTTTTTTTTTTTGAACCACAAGTATTAAGAATATAGATATTCGGTGAAATGATATAAAGCATATTTTATTAGGTGGATGGACCGTAACAATCTCGATAGAAACACGTTGTGGTTAAATTTATCTTATAAGTTATAACAAAAGTCAGACGACTATTTAATGGATAATGACATCATAATTAAAATGTGTATAATATGATGTGAATACTGAAGAAGTTATTAGTTAGGCCAGTTACAAAATTAGAGTGTGGTATATTTTAAACCCAAAAATATCATATCATATCTTTATTTTTTTTAGAGTTAAAGTTAAATATTGTTTCAGAAGTTTTCATCTTAAAGTCATAGGTATTTGGAAGTTTTTGTTTGATGAATTTTACCATGAAAATATTACAAAAAGAGTAAAGTTGCCTTAACCATTGAGACTAGCGTTAATCATTAAATTAACGCTAAAAACTCATAAGCAAAAACTTATGGAAAAAAATTAGACCTTAACTCTTTTTTAAAAAACTATAATGAAGTGGTGTTGAAATATATAACTTTATTTATGTTTTCTCGAAGAATAAAAGGACTTATGACCAAATATACCATAAAAATGAACTATTCATGCTAATGACAAGCAATTTTCCAAAGAATATCGGTAGGTTCCTTCCTGTAATCCATTTAACATATGGTGGCAAAAAAACCCTTCAACATAATTACATCCTACACGTATTGGTTCATATGAAACGGCAAATGCCATTAAATCCTTGTTTATAATAAGATATTAATTTTATAATAAATTTATTTAAATTCATGTAATATAAGAAGGAAAGAATACAAATGATCAATCAACATCATCAATATAAAATATGAACTCTAACCAATAAAATTCACAGTTTAGTTACATTAGAAAGATTTCAACACTTACTTATCACCAACATCCCTTCACACTTTTACCAAAAGTGACACTCAGGAAACCTAGATGTTAAGAAATAATGTTTTTAATGTAATTTGATTTGAATTTAAAAATACGCAAGTAAATACTCTTGAAATCAAGAAAAACTCAATTCAGTACCATAAATTCACAGAATTCTAGAAAGGTCCAAAGGCACTCACCAGATTCTGAACTTCAAAATGAGTGTCTTAGGACATATCCGAAATCTTGTAAACTTCGAATACTGGTTTGGATTTTCACGATTCCAGGTATTTACTTGTCTTTTTTTTTTTCTGGGATTTTTAACCCAAGTTGTCTAATAAAAATTTTAAAAAAAAATTAAGGAAAAACACTGAAATCGGCGTGAGCTGTGTCATCCAATAATAGCGTTCCACGTGGAGGAGGATTCAAGCCTTGGTGGGGACCTTAACCGGATACCGGTGAACCGAGTCGTCCCAGGGGTTCCCCCGCCAGTCACCGACCGGAATCCTCCTCACCGCCTTCCACACCGCACTGTTACACTTAAAACCCGACCCGAAAGCGATCTGCCATACCCGATCTCCCTTCCCGACCCGACCCTTCGCCTCCGTGTACGCCAGCTCGTACCACAGCGAACTACTCGACGTGTTACCGAACCGGTGAAGCGTCATCCTCGACGGCTCCAAATGCCATTCACTGAGTTCCAAATTCTTCTGCAACTCGTCTAGCACCGCCCTGCCTCCAGCGTGAATACAAAAATGTTCAAACGCCTTCTTGAAATCTGGAATATAAGGCTTCACCTTGGAATTTTTCAACACCTTTTTCCTAACCAACGACAAGAAGAACATGAATTGCTCCGAGATCGGAAGAACCAACGGCCCCAACGTTGTTATGTTCGTCTTCAGAGCTTCTCCGGCGACCGCCATTAGTTCTCTGGCCAATGAAACACCCACCGTTCCTTTCTCATCTTCTTGCTGGTAAACGCAGCGGTAATTTTTGTCGTCTGCTCCTTTGTGGGTTCGAACTGTGTGGACTAATTGGTATTTGGATCGGGCCCCGTCGGAGGATTTATTAGATAGCAGAATTGCGGCGGCGCCCATTCGGAAAATGCAGTTACAGAGAAGCATAGAGCGGTCGTTGCCGAAGTACCAATTGAGGGTTATGTTCTCGGTGCTGACGACAATGGCGTAGGAATTTGGGTTTGCTTTTAAAAGGTCTTTGGCTAAATCGATGGAGATTAAGCCTGCACTGCAACCCATTCCTCCAAGATTGAAACTTTTTATGTTGGTTCTGAGTTTGTAGTGGTTGATGATCATGGCGGAGAGAGATGGAGTAGGGTTGAACAAGCTGCAATTCACTATGAGAATATCAATATCTCTGGGTTTAACTCCGGTTTTCTCAAACAGAGCATCTAGTGATCCAAACATGACTTTCTCTGCCTCATGACGAGCCTCTTTCATGTTCAAGTTCGGCGGTTTAGACATAATCCCTCTGGGCAAGTACGTTTCGTCTCCTAAACCGGACCGAGTCGCGATTCTCCTCTGGAATTGAAGGGTTTCGTCTTCAAACCCACCGGTTTCCTCTGTCATTTTGAGGAACGAATCAACAGAGATTTTCCGTTCGTTTTCCGGTTTGTAACAAGCAAAGTCGACGAGATATACTGGTCTCGACCGGCTCAACCAATATAGGCCGAAGAAGACGAGCAAGGCGGCCGAACCGGCAAGCTGCGTGACAGAGTCGTTGCTGTTGAGATGAACCGTCTGGTCGGACCAGAGTTCGGACAAACGGTCGAGCGTTAGACCGGTGAACTGAACCAGCAAGGAGATGAACCAAGGGACGAGGACAGCGAACATGACAAGAGTGGCAGCGTTGCATGAATAGCCATAGCCTAAACCTAACTTGACGTACTTAAGCTTGACGGACTGCAAGAAATCCGGGAGGCGACGGCGGATTCTGATGACGGCGGAGGAGGAGTCCCTGAAGTTCATCTCCGCCGTGAGTCTCTCTCGGTCCATGTCAATGCTATCATGATCAGCATTATTATTAGTAGTAGGAGAAGCCATTTTCAAAGTTTAGAGCTTTTGAATATGAAAGAAATAATGGGGTTTGAGGGGTTTATAAAGAGGGAAGTGAGGATGAGATGGAAGGAAGGTGAACAAGAAAGGAAGGAGCTAGGAGACAGTTGGAGCACATGGCGCTTAAGATATTAACCGCAAGAAAGCTAGCTGCTTGTAATGAGAGGCATTTGTATCACCATTCATCACTCCACTTATGGCCTATGGATAGCTCAACCACTTTTTGGAAAGCTACATCCTCCAAAGTCCAAACCTTTTTATTTAAATCCTGAATCACTTCCTTTGTCTTTGCAGGTTTCTTAGCCCTCAAGCAGGATGAGCAAAAATCCGGTAGTTCAATCTAGTCTAATCTGACTCGAGCTGGTTTGGTCTGGTCTGATCCAATTTAAATAAGCAATATAATGAAATCAGATCAGACTGGATCAGACTGACTGGTCGGGTTGGACCGGGTTCCAGACCAAGGAATCAAACCACCTAGATTGGTCCGGTCTGGTCCAGGTCAATTTCTTAAAAAATATTTTTATAATTTAGATGTTATTTTTTTTATTTAATATTGTTAGAGTTTTTTTAAGGATTTATAATCAAGTTTTATTTCTTATGATGATTTTTATATGATTATAGGTATTTTTATTATTTTAATTATATTTATCATGTTTAAATCTTTTTTCTCAACATATTTTTTTATTGTTGTTGAATGTTGTTGGATATTCTTATAGATTTATGATGTTTTAATTTTTGGTGACATATTATTATAGGTATTTTTGTAGTCATAATTATGTTTAATAGGTTCAAATTTTGCCTTCCAAAGATGAAAAAATAAAAATAAAAAAATATTAAATTAAGGTCCTGGACTACTTGGACCAGTCCAGGTAGTCCACCAGACCCGTTCTGGTTCAGCTCGACCTCGGGCTGGTGCTGGACCAGACTAAACCACGGACTGCTTTGTGCAACCCGAGATCTTCTCAAGACTAGACCTCGGGTTGATGTCAAACCCGGTCCAGTCCAGTCCATGCTCATCCCTACCCCCAAGTGCTCTCCGCTTTCCCCCTTTTTTGTCTTATTTTCACGTATTATGAGTGAGATTTCTCTAATACCACTCAGATCTTATTTATATTTTTTATTAACAAATTTGGTCATATATTTATAAATCCAGTTTCAGAATAGTAAATATGTTTTGTACTTTTTTATCCCTATTAATTGCAATAAACAAAAGAAATTTATTCATATTAACTTTTGGAACCAATTATAGATAAGGGCGAAATTGAAAATTTAGCCCATAGTTAATGAGTTAACTAACTCTCCTTGATATATGAAAATTAGTTAAAAAGAACTTATAAATAGGATAAGAGTGGTACATTCTTACATCCTACAGTGTCACATATTTTGTCCTTATTATAAGATGTTTTCAACATTGAAACGTTATGATTTAGCCCTTGTCTTTTATAATCACAAGTATCATCTTAATTACTGGAGATAAACTTATACAAGGCATTCAATGTGATGGACACCTCTTCAGCCAGACACTAAAACTCGAAACTTGATTTTTCATGTTACAAGAAACTAGCTTCTTCCATTAAATCCACTCTTTTATTAGTGATTGTATTCTTGTAAATGAAAGGAGTGAACCTCCCTTCAGGAGGAACAAGATGTAAAACCATTAATTATATATTTTTATATAATATCTTATAATTTGGATCAAAATGAGCAATGGAATAATATCACATGAAGATGTGAATACATGATTGGACTCACCACAAATGTTTCTTGCATGATTTGTTTCTAAACACTTTCTTGGGTCTAAAATATAAATCAATTTCAATCACCTCAGTAAAATTAAGAGAAAATTGTTAACTCATTAAATGTGTTTTAAATTTCTTTTTTTTAAAAAAAGAAGCAACGCTATCCCTTTTAAGTGGGATTTTGAATGAGAGAAAAAAATTATGATTAATCACATTTAAATATTGATTACAGGGACATAATTGGCAAATAAACATTAATTATCTTTTAAGTGACTAATATTACGGACCAAATAATTTTTCTAAAAGCATGTGACAAAAAATTATTGATTAAAATGTTTATTATTATTATTATTATTAATGAACTATATGTATTTATATGTAACTTTATTACACATCAGTTTTGAAAATTCACCTTTTATGACTGACAATATGTTAGCCAGTTAAGGCATTAGTGTATATAAATATTAAATATTTCTGGTCAAGAATTGCATGAAGTTTGAAAAGTGAACCTTATGACTCATGTAAGAAGTGTTTTGTTAGAATTTTTTAGGGAGAATGACAATGAAGTCCTAAGGAAGAGGAGAAATGAAGAAATGGTCCCTATAAATTGAAAAATGAAAAAATGGTCCCATGGAGTTGTCAATACAGGCTCCTGGAGTTGTCATCAACAACTCCAGGAGCCTGTATTGACAACTCCATGGGACCATTTTTTCATTTTGCAATCTATAGGGACCATTTTTTCATTCTATTTCTTTTATGGGACCTAAGTGTAAATCTCCCAATTTTTTATCATATTTATAGACGATGCCAACATTCATGTATTTTTATCATATTATTAAAAGCATATTTGAACATTTTTTTATTATATATACATTTTATATGAATTGAAGATTTTTATTTATTATTTATTTATTTTTATTTTAAAAATGGAGGGAGCAGTGAGGGCGGGACGGAAAAAGAGGAAGGGTGGGCCCAGAAGAGGGCAGGAACTGGTGGTCGTTGGCGGCCATAAAGGAACATTTAATGATCCAATCACTTTGCCCATTGCTCATCCACCATCCACGCTTTTAAACTTTATAAAATGAATCCCCACACAAAACCTCATCTTTTATTATTATTTAATATTCATAACTGATAGAGTAATTAGAAAAGTTTATAATTTATAATAATTAGTCTGAATCTGCTATAATTATGGATTGTAATTAAAGTTGTTTAAAGTGTGGCAAAATAATGACACAGAAGAGTGAGATTTTTGTTATCCTTGATCAACCATCGCCTTTCTTTTAGGAGGCGGACTCTGATTACAGTTGATTGTTTGTTTTGTCGTTCCCTCTGTGGAATGGTTTCCTATGTAACCTAGGTATAGGTTTGTACTCCAATTTTTCATTCAAAAAAAAAACAAGAAGAAGAAGAGTGGAAATGCATGCAATGCTTAGTTACTCCTAAAACGAGCAAATCTGATCATTACAAGATTATCCACAAAAGTAACTACGCGTAAGAGAAGATGTAACCACTTATTTTTTACACTTATTGTTTAAAAATAAACTATTTTAAACGAGTACGTAATAATGTGGACTAAATTTCATATTGAGGTTATCTAAATTTCTTTTTTCTTTTTTTCTTTTTTGCCTTAAGGTTTTCTAAATTTCTATATATCCATCTATTTCATCTCATCTCTGTTTTAAGACACTTTTTAGAGTAAATGAACATGGTCATTATTATAGGTTATTAAGTAATTTAACCACCACATATCCTTAATTCGGATTAAGTAGTTGGAGGTGCCTTATAATAACAAGTAGGGAGTAGATTATCTATCTATCACTCTGTCCGCGTACCAAATATATAAAAGAACTTCTTGTTCCCTTTGAATTCTCATAAGTTGTTTGATAATATTCTAATTTAACGACAAAAGTGTGGAATAAAGTCATTTGGACACAGGCATCTCAACAATTGTTTCATACGCATCAACAATTTCCCCTCTTTGTATATTGTTTTATTTTCTGTCTTTATTAGTACTTTATTTGATTTCTAAAATTAATAGAGTAGTTATTCATTCATCCTTATCAAAAAAATTTAAATATACTTTATAATACGTATGTATGAGGGAACAAAGTCAACGGTAATCTTGGCCGCACTTTGTAGTGATGATAGATATCCTATTTTTCTGTGTTCTTTGAAGTAGCACATGCATATGCAATAATGTAATATACGTGGTTTAATATCATCTCAAAACAATCAAATATGGATTGGCTTGTATTAGAACAGTTTTGGGACAAAGAGGAAAAATTGTTGGCTGCATAGGTAAACAAATACACACGAACAAATACACACATGTTTCATATATACTATGTGCATCCGGATTAAACTTGAATAATACAAGTTTATATATGCTGTTCTGACATTAAACATTGTTTTGGCTGGAGATTGGGTCCGATGAAGGTGTAACTGCTCATCACATAATAAATTAATGTTTAAATTTTCACAAGAAAATATGTCCACATTTAGTGCTGATATATATTTCAAATACTTAGGGTTTGTTTGGCATAAGGGAAATGGAGGGAAGAGAAAATTTTTATGAGTTGAATTTAAAAAAATCAGAGAAATGGGGTTATAAAATTTTAATAAAGATAAGATATAAAATAAAAGAATAAGAAAATTTAATTAAAAACCTTCCACTTCTCTAATGTTTTAAAATCCAGGTCATAAAAAGATTCCTTCCCCCCTCTTCCCTTTCAAATCCCTCATACCAAACAATCCCTTAATTCCCGATTTCCTTCTCCTCCATCATCATCAAACTTTTCATTAATTTAAATCTTTCAAAACATAAAAAAGAGGATAATAATAAAAATAATTAAGATGGGGCTATATTGAGTTGTACCACTCTAACGTATCTTACCAGAATGAAAAAAAGAAAATCTTAAAACTCATTAACTATGCTTAAAAATTTATTAAGTTTTCAACTTTAATTGACTTTTTTAAAAAATGTACTCTACATTACTTTAAATAAATAACATAGTAGTACATAAACGTTTCTTCTCTTTATTCCTTATAAATTGAACCTGAGTGGCATCTTTTATATATATATTGGTCATAGAATTGAAGTCAAGATGGATTTCGAGCAAAAAAAAAAAAAAAAGTCAAGAATGATTGGCCAGAAAAATAGATTATAGAAGCGGAGAGATGGCTTTAGATCAACCAATTGATGAAGCGTCGACATCCACGAGAAGGTTTAATTTAGATCACATTTTTTTCATTTAATCACAATTAATTAATGGGTATAAACCTTTTCTTTGGGCACAAAATATGTATTATTACCTCCGATCCTAAATATATGACACAATTGATTTTTTTTTTAAAGAGATTAAAAAAACTAAATAAGTTATTTAATCATATCATATGTTGTATGTAATTAAATTATATGTTAATTTATGAGTCAGAAAAATTAATTTAAAGAAAAAATGATAAATATAAATACTTTGAGGTAATTTAATTAATTTTCTTAATCTCTTTAAAAATATTAACTGAGTCTTATATTTAAGACCGGAGGTAATAACTTTTATCTCCAAAAGGTTTCAAAACAAGTAAATAAATTGTGCTTGAGATGAGAATATAGCGTTGGCAAAAAAAAAAAAAAAGATGATAATATAGCAAATCAAGATTCAATCCTCCTCTCAATGGTTCAAAAGTGAAAAACAGCTAAACTCAAAGAAGGTAAACGAAAAAGGGAAAAGAAATCAAATTGGGTTTGAAGAGTTGAAGGAGGAGGCACATAGTCAAGGGCATTCAATGTAAATGCGGAGAGTCAAAATCATTCCAATTTTATGGGTACAAAGCACCAAACCTAATACTCTGTGTCAGTGAAGATTGCCTACGATGTTGAGTATGGCATGAATGTACGAGGTGAGTTCAGAATTCATTTCATTTCTCTGACTTGGAGTAGTTCAAATTTTACTCGTGACCTAACCTAAACCGACCATTTCAACAAATTCAATTGCTCGTACTATTAAAAAATTATTTTAAAATTCTCACTTCAAAGGGCTCACATTTGATCTCATCATATAAGCAATATAGATATATATAGTTTCACTGTTTTTAATTTTTTCCCTGCGTCTTATAGTACAGTAATACCAAAAACAATCATTTAGTGCAACAATTCTAGTTAGCCATATTTTCTAATTTCAATGAAGGCACATTTGAGAACCGCCATTAGTTGAACTTAAAATTGGGCAATTCTTGCGTATAATTAAAACAAAAAAATTGGATAGTTTTTGCTTACAATTTAAACCTAATAGACACACATACTCATACAGTCATACTTCAGAATTTGGAGACTCATCCTAACTCATTGCCCATGATCCATTTTTATCCACTCCCTCATTCATAATCATAAAATGAATTTACTGGTTTTATTTTAACCTTGTTGGAATAAATACAAAAACAATTCTTAAATACATAATATAAAAACATTAAAATTAAGAGCAACAACGGAAAACTTTATTAGTAGTACTTATAGCTATAATAACTCTGCACGTTATATCTCACAATCTGAGAACTGAAAAAGGGAAAAAGGAGATTAGAAGAAAATAATTCAGAATTCTTCTAACGGGAAGATGGGGCATAACGATGATACGAGAATAGCCGTCATCCGTTAGGAAACCCTTAAAGAGCAAGTAAGTATATTTCAATGTTACTACTCTAAGACATTCAATGTTACTACTGTAAGACCTAACCTACACTATTGATAACCTTCTATCAAACTTGTAATTGCATATTAGCCATGTGTGTAACTCTAAACCAAATCTCTATTCAAATCACATAAGGGCCACAATTGGGAGATATTTTATTAAAAAACAATAATAAGATAATATCTAGATATAATCTATCAACACCCGTTTTCATTTCAATAATCGAAGAGTAATAAAGACGAAATTCCATGGGCATATAGAAAAGTACAATTATACTGATAAAAATATTTGTTTACAATCCCATCGTTGTTCTTCAATAGAATAAAAAAAATACAGCGGAAACTTAATAAATACAGAATGACCCAAAATATCTAAGACATAAACTAATTATAACCACGATCATGTCTTTGCCTCGCGACATGTGCCAATTAATTCCCGACATCTACGCCTTTGCCTTTTGACCCACTGGCACCCGCTGATATGTTTATTTAAAAATAGGTTGAGATTCTGAAGAATCCCAGTAGAAACATGCTATCATTAATAGAAAATGCGAAAAGTAAATATGATATACGCCATGTATGCACCAATTAATGAACAATATAAATACATCATTTGCATGTATACATGAGTAGTGCCCAGCCCCACTATTTTGCACTGGTTGGGTTCTCACCAACTCTAGTGTAAGTGCCTCTGACACTACTGGCCCCTTTCTGGGCAAAACATGTTGATTAATAAAGTACATTTACAACAATTGCAACCACACAATCATATAACTATGACATGATGTATGAAGGATAATGTTCCTACCTCAAAGTTTTATAAACCCCTTTTTAGATGTGCCTTAAAACGTGTCGTGTCCGGCCTCCGACTCGATCCTAAAATATTAAATATACAATAAATAGGTCATAACTTATCCGAGTATCATTTTAGAATCTTCCATAGTGTTTCTCACTTCTTGTGGTTATATTAGTCTATGGCAGAAATTTGCCAAAATGCCCCCGAGACTCCGGCCCGGCCTCGCCGTACCCAACCCGATGGCACATTTTCCCAAAATTTTGACTAGGGCTATTCTGACGTATTTTCACCCAAGGAATCCATTTCCAGGCTCGAAATTACCAAATTCACCATCAAATTATGAAAATACCCTTGACAGCCCTAATTTAGGGATTTTAGGGGTGTTTTCGTAATTATGCTTTTTGGGTCTTTTCCAAAAAAGTGACCAACTGTAACACCACCTATTTTTGCCCACTGAATCCATTGAAACCATTTATTTCATAAAAATTCAGCTCCTACCTCCTGAAACAGTACTGGCCGAAATATTCAAGAAAAATGGAAAATTTGGGGTTTTGTGTTTTAGATTCAAAAATTTGTACTTTTCTACTTTTAATCCTTTATTAACTTATTTAAACACATCTCAACCATGATTTAAGGAAATTTGGGCAGTATAGCCCCTTAGGGTTATGGCTTTTCAAATTCACAAACCAACCATGAAACTTGGAAAAATCAAAAAACAATACAACAACCACAAGAGAGCAAGTTCATAGAGTTATCCTCTTGCTTCCAATCTTAGCACCTTAACTCCTTCTCTTCCTTGAAGACTTGAATTGCTAAACACATGTATATATGAAGAAGAAAATCTTAGAGGAAGTGTTACACAAGAATAGGAAACCAAATCACTAAATCAACACTTACTTACCTTAATATTCTTTCTCCTTTTCTCCAAGTCTTCAAGAACTCTTCAAAGCTATATCTCTCTCTTCTCTTGGAGTGTTGGCCGAAATGTTGCATGAAGAGGGAAGAGAATGTGCTTTATTTAATTCCTCTGCTTTCCTCTTAGCCATTGATTTAATAAAGGAACCATAATATGACACTTGTCACAATCCTCCTTTCTTTCATGATTACTCCATTAGCTTCCCATTATGTTTGAACCAATTTTCTTTCCTTGTTTGGCTTCTCAAAACTGTCGCCCCCCCCCAAATTTTTGCTTCAACTAACCAATTTCTCTTCCAACTAAGTCTAGGTTTACACTCCTCCATACACTCAAATTCTTTCATTCCTTCACTCAAGTTTATCCTCCCATCATGCACTCACCATACCTTGATGTAAGGACACTCCACCATTGTCATCATTACTCTCTTCATGTAGCATTTTTTACATGTGCTGATGAAATTAAATTTTTCCCTTCATTTTGTGTTTGAACGAAAATTAAGGAGGAGAAGGGAAGGAAAAATGTGTTTCACTAATCCCATAATTCCTTTAATTGATATATGCCCAAGTCCCTCTAATTCTACAATTCTTGATTTATTCCATCAAGAATAATCAATTTATACATTTTCCTTTATTTTTCCTGGTTAATTGAAATTAACTCCAATTAACTGGAAAATAATTAATCTTAGGCTAAATTGGCAAAATTATAATTTTGCTATCACCTTTATAATTTAATTCCTTTCTTGAATTAATTTGCTCATTTCCTTATGAACATGAATATTTCAAAATTCATAAGATCCAAATTTCATGAATATTCACCATTTTATTGAATTTTTCAATTAATTACAATATATTTTTGGTGAATATAAAATTTGGGGTGTTACATAATCTATATTAAATAATAAAATATGTAATTATAGATAATAAAATATCTAACAGTCTTTCACTTGGCCCGCAACCTAATGTTCTTTGGTGAGGAAAGTTCATTTAAGCAATACTACAGGAATCATGGCGGTAAATCCTTTTTGATCAAGTATTACCTTCTATGTGTCATATTCTTATCTTATTTTCACCTTTTTTCAAAGTATTTATGGAAAACGAAAAGCAGTTCGGTGGGCAACATAGGAATCGTATAAATATACTGATAATATGTCTATGATTACAGAAAATTTCTCGTAGGGGTTCGTATATGATAGTTACCATCAATGTAGCCGCACAGGGCTACTAGGATTTCTAAACTCGCTCGAGTGAAATGGAGGCATCTTCCTATCTTTGTTCCACCACTGCTTCCTCCCATGTAGTTCTCTTCTCTGCTTTCAATACACTTCATGTTTTCACCAGTCTAAATTATTGGTAGGGGAGGATGAGATTCGAGAGAATCTCAGTAGAAAAAAGATACAATAACGCATGAATGATATATACTATGTATATAACATGTTAGCTTTAACTATATGCATGCCCCATATTGATATTTCTGCATGTTCAATGTTTTATGCAATATAACTATAACCACAGTATAAACAGAAATAGAGTTTCATTATTCAAATATGCTCTACACAATGAAGAAAAGCAATCATATACATCACTACACAAGCAGAGATATCAAATACATGCAAATAAGGTAAATTCCCTACCTTAACCCTTTTCCGCCTCAAAACATGTGCCTCGTAAAGCATGCCAAAGATTAGGCTCTCTACTCAGTCCTAAAATGTCAAATGTACAATTTAGACACTTCCATAGTATTTCTGGTGGTTATGTGAGTCTATAGTGAAAATTTACCAATATACCCATGTGGAACCGGCCTAACCATACTTTTCCCCAAAATTTTGACCCGGGCTATTCTAACTTATTTTCGCCCAAGGAATCTATTTTCAGACTCGAAATTACCAAATTCACTGCCAAAAAACCATCATGCCCTTGGCAGCTCCTATTTTAAGATTTCAGGGGTGTTTTCTTAATTATGATTTTTAAGGCTTTTTCTGAAAAAGTATTAACAGTAACCCCACCTAATTTTCCCTCTTGAACACAATAGAATCATCAAATTATCAAAATCCAACTTTAAACTCTCCATCCAGCTCTGGCCAAAACCCAGATATTCTTCGGGAAAAGTTGGTTTTTTTTAATTCTAACTTCGCAGACTTGCTCCTTTCTACTCTTAACCACCTTATTAACTATTTAATTACATTAAAACCACCATTTAGACTCAATTTTAGTAGCATAACGCCTAGGGTTCAACGTTTCCAAAACTTTACATTCATAGCAAAACAATCACAATTTCACCGATTAAATTAACCTTAACAACAATATCAACAAGAAATTGAAGCTTAGGAAGTCACCTTTTGCTCCTTCTTGTTGTTCCCTCTTGGCCGAACCCTAGCCTTACCGAACACTGAATTTTATTGCTTCAAACACCTTAAATCACTTGGAAGAGAAACTTAGGAGAATAACTATACATGTTAGAAGCCAAATCATCGAAGAAATCGACTTACCATGAGAGTTTTTCCTCCTTCTTTTTCTAGAACTTCAGATAAACTCTCTCTCTTCTTTAGACCTGCTGGTAGATAGAAATGAGAAGGAATGGGAAAGATGAAGTTTTTTATAATATTTTGCTTTTATCCCATAATTAATTAAATTCCAAAAATCCACTTTTTATAACACCTTGCACTTTGACTTTTCAACATGCAAAGCCCATTACAATGAGACTAACATCTTCCTTCTTATTTAGTCAGATCTCAATCACGTCTAGGGTCCAAATTAGAGCCAAAATAGGCTGATATGAATTTATCCCATAATTTTCCTTCATTTTTGGATTTATTGGCAATTCTGGCAAGTTTACTGCCCAAACTTTGAAAAATCATAACTAAATTTGTAGACATCAAATCAAAGTAATTTCAAAGGCTATAGAACTCTTATTTAGTCTAGTTTCAAGAAAAAATATAGTAATTTACCAATTGAAGGAAAAAAAATTCCCAAAAATTCTATCTTTAGATGCTGCTCTAGAAATTTTCCAGTTTCACTGGGTAAACTTTAAAAATACATAATTTTTTGTATACAACTTCAAAGATTTCCCATCACCTATCAAATTAAAGCTTATAATATCTACTTTCATCCTATAAAATTTCATAATTTTTTCTCATCATTTGGTTATATAAAATCACATGACGAGCTTACTGCCTCACAGAAAATTTCACTGGCCACAAAATCACATTCTCCAAAATTTACCCTTCCATTTATTGAACATTTCCAAATATTATTTCCACATATTTACAATGTATATTGGTGAATAGAATTTGGAGCGTTCTACTATGCATCACCAGTAGTATCCTACTTAATGGGTGAAAAAACTTAATAAATAAACCCAAAATGTTTATTCGATTCCAACTTAAATGTTTGTTAAGATCTCATAATTTAAGTACCAATAATTGAGATAATAAACTTCAACTTGAATTTCATCACTTAAATAATGCCTCATCTAGATCACTAAATGTGATATATTCCTGATGAGATATTTGATCCTTTTTATTTCTCTAAAAGCATGCGCTTCATTAAAAGATCTATGCTTTATGTATTTATGACCCATTGGCTCTATGGTCATATAACACCCTTAATTGGTTTGAATTAATTAATAATTCCAAAAACCCTAAAATAAAATTCCTTAATCGGCAATCTTGTAACTTACTCCAAGAATGACTAGGTCAAGCGATCTATGGTGAAACTAAGCAATTAATGACTGCTTATCAATATTATACCCCTTCATGATACAACTTGTTTAGCAAGTGTAAAGATGTATCGTAATATTAAATTTTCTATAGTTAACCCATCTTACAAAACTAAACAAGTTAATCATTCTATTATATATAAACCCTGAAACTTAATATACATTTGGTAATGTATCACATGACTTGTAGCTTTTTAGTTGTTTTTCAAGCAAGAATATGCTTGACAATCCTCCTAAAATTCCTTTGCAACGGCATTGTCCGTTTGTGCACATATTTAAGCAAGCCTACGCCTTGAAAATTAAATTAAAAGGAATAAGATGATATTAGAGATAAATGGACAGTCTAATCATACTCTCATAAAAGATGTTACTCACAACAACTACCATTATCCATGAATGTTCAAATGTTTGTGATCGTAAGTTATTTATGATATTCTTAAATATTTTTTAGAATAATCTCTTTATGTATTCTAAAATAATAATACTCCTAAGCTAGTGATGTTAGATCTCATGTTTTGATGATAACAAAAGAATGGTTTGAAAAGGAAATGATTAATAAACAAGTTTGAACAAAGGAATAACAGGGATAAGCATCACTTGAAGTTAGCATTGGAGTAATGAAGAAAGACGAAGAGAAAAAGCTGAGAAACTTGATCAGAAGCAGTTTTTCTAAGGCATTACTCGAGGAGGTACTCGAGTAATAAGCCAAAACTTGAAGTAACCAGAGGCACCTTCCAGTAACCTGCCAACGTTACTCGAGTAAGTACTCGAGTAATAGTGTAAGTATTTTCAAGTTGCTCTCGGCCTGCCAATGTTACTTGAGGAACTACTCGAGTAACCAAGTAAAAACTTGGAGTTGCTCTCGGCCTGCCAATGTTACTCGAGGAGCTACTCGAGTAACCATATGAAAAACTTCCAGTTGCTCTCGCACTGCCAATGATACTCGAGTAAGTACTCGAGTAACCCTGTTTCTGAAAATGTGTTGCTCTCGGCACTTTGTACCACTGCCAATGTTACTCGAGTAGCACATTAGAGTCAGTGAAAACTAGAAGGTGGTACCCGATTAACTTGATATCATTCTATCTCATTTTCCTCGAGTTATTCCTCTAGTATACTAGTATTTAATGTTCTATTTTAAGTGGATTCCTCGAGTAGGTACCCGAGCATGCAAAGATATTTTCAAGGAAAACCTCAAGTCATTACCCGAGTAAGTGGTGCACAAAAAGTAAGTTTACTCGAGTAGGAACTCGAGTAATAAGGTAAGTGCTCTCGGCCTTGAAATCCTGCCAACATTACTAGAGTAGAGCATCGAGTAATCAAAAGATATTTGAAGATTTACTCGAGTTGGTACCCGAGTAACCTATGAAGTTGTGAATGTATTACTCGAGTAGGTACCCGAGTAAATAACTATTTTCAAGAACTTAGATTTAGTTTATTCCATGCACTACCCGAGTATTCTTGTATTTGTTCATTGACTTGAAGTTAATTTAAGATTTTCCGATGATACTCGAGTAAGTACTCGAGTAAACTTCATGTGATACTCGAGTAGCTACTCGAGTAAGCAAACCCAGAAAGTTTGAAATCATTCCAACGGTCATTGTTTTGTTTCCTATTTGATTAAATTTTCATTATATTAGTATTCTTAGCATTTCAACAGATAAACAATGAAGATATCTTACCAAATAAGGAAAGTCAAAAGCAACGCTCAAATGTCACCAACCGTCACCTACCGCAACGTATGTTTTTCAAAAACTGGAAAAGTCAATAGTGGCTGCGCACGCTCCAACGGACATGAAGAAATATGTTCCATCAATCATTACCAACGTATCTATATATATGGGAACATCTGAACAGAGAGAGACACAAGAACACACTTACGAACGTATCATCAAGTTCATTACTCTGCTTTTCATTGTACTTGTGATTCTATGCTTCAGTGATTCTTATTTACTCTGTGAGAGAGATATTTCATTCAAACTCAATATTTGTTATTGAGGTAACTTAAGGTTGTGGAACCTTGAGTTGGGATTGAATTACAACTTGTAAGGGGGAGCGAGTGTCCAGGTGTAGGAACTTGCTTGTACTGAGGTGCCAAGAACCCACTGAATCTTGGAAGTTATAGTGAAACTCTCAGAGAAGCTCTGAGGACTGGACGTAGGTCAAAGTGGTTGTGGCCGAACCAGTATAAATCCTGGTGTACACTTCGGTGATATTTCTCCTTACTCTTCCCTGTTTTAATTTCAACGTCAAATTTTATATTTGCAACGAAATTTTTAAGGTCACCCAATTCACCCCCCCTCTTGGGTGAAACGCTTGCTCTAACAAGTGATATATCACATTCTTTAACAATAGTGACTTAGTCATTTGTAGCACTTTAAGTCAAAATGCACAAGCTATAAATGAGTCATCATTATGTACAATATAGATGATTCAACTCCCACTAATTCAATGATATAATAAAACTTATGATATTCTCAGCATGGTTTTGTATGTAATCACATCATTATACCTTAACTGTTACTATTGTGAGGCTTGCTTATGACAAAATGAGCTTCTAATTTTTGCTGACTAATCCCTCTTTATTATTTATGTGACCATCTCTACTAATTCACATATATATCTCTCCTTATATCCAAAATGGAAAGATATCAATGACATCCCAAATCAAGATAGACACTTAATTAACATGAAAATATGGAAGGAATTATATATGAATATAGAAGAAGATACCTCACTAAGTTAATTCATTCTTTATAGAAAAGTTATAGCAAAGAATTTCATTTGTGTTACTTAATGTAGCATCCTAACAATTTTACAAATAAACTTATGTTTTTGCTTACCTCACATCTATCATGAATTAATGCCTTCATTTGGAATTTACGGTCACTCTCAATATTTATGTTCTAGTCAAATTTCCTGAAGTAGATCATGTAGTTACCATGAATTGCCACACTTTAATACCATTGGTCTGAATTCAATCTGTTGATAGATTGAAGCTCAACAAGGTGAGTGCCACGTTGATCCAATGTCCTACTATAACTAGAGGTGGTGATCTTCCATATGTGATCACTCTCAATGAGTTTGATCATTCCCACTAATTATGTCATTCCTAAATAATTTGACATTTCAAAATACTACACAAATTGTAAAATAAAATGGACAACTCACTTAAATTCCTAAGACCTCTATGCATCTTCACCAAAATATGTAGTCTCGGTCTCTTAGAATACTTTCCTTTCACACTCTTTCTTTTATAAGACAATTTTATGCAAGAGTATATTTTAAAACAAGCTTCCAACCTTTGAGATTTCAAAAGGATTTAAACATAAATTTTGTTGGAATCTCATAAAAAATATACATAAATGTCTTTAGTGTGTCCTTTAAGAGGAAAACTATATCATTCAACATGTCTATTAACATCATGTTTCTTCTAGCAACAATACTACCTATATTAGGTGAGTTCAAGTATGAGAAAACTTAACATATAGACTAAGTTTCGTCCAATAATGATGTACTTATCATATCTCACTTCTCTTCCAACTAATTTCATTACATTAATCTGTTCATCAGATTAACCATCCAATTTTACATCGATAAAACATAATATCATGTTATCCTTCTAGAAAATAAAAGAACATATAACATGCATAAGATACTAGGCAAAGGACAATCGATCTAGCTCTGATGCCACATGTTGGAATAAATGCAGAAATAATTCCTAAATACGTAATATATAAACTCTAAATTAAGAGTAATAGCATAAGACTTTATCAATAGTACCTCTAACCATAGTAACTTTACACTTTATGTCTCACAGCCTGATATCTAAAAAAAGGGAAAAAGGAGATTATCAGAAAATAACTCAGAATTCTTTTAAAGGGAAGATGAGGCAACATTGATGGTTTGGAAATAGTCATCACCTGTCATGGAACCCTTAAGAAGCAAGTAAGTGTATTTCAACGCTACTACTCAAAGACCTGGCCTACGCTATTTATAACCTCCCATCAAAGCTTGTAATAGCTTACCAGCCAGGCAAATAACCCTAAACCAAATCTTTATCTAAATTACATGTGGTCCACAATCAAAATATTTTATATTCAAAAAAAAATTATAAGATAATATCTAGATATAATCTATATTAAACACGACCACAACAACAATTATCCCCTCTATAATTAATCATATAAGGTATAAGCCTATGGCAACAATAAATAAATAAATAAGGCTTACATATATTGATACACATAAATCAATAAATATTTTCTTTTTATAAGAAATAACTACTAAAATCATGTAATTCAAAATATTAGTTAAAAGCAATAAATATATAATTTATGTGCATTTCTTTTCAATTATACCCTAAGTTAGAAAGAGTGTACATGTATAAGAAATAATAGGTAAAAATTTATTGCAGAAAGGAGAAGCCATCACTATTACAAACTAGACATTTAACGACCCTAAATAACGTCCCTTTTTAAATTAGGGACGCTCAAAGTTTAATATTTAGCGGGAAATATTGGCGCTGGTTGAATTTAAAAAAACAAATTTATACCACTTTAGACGTCTCAATTTTGATTGCGGACGCGGAAAAGCCTGTCAGACTCCCATTCCATCAGCAGCAGGCCAGCAGCTTTATTTTCCTTCCCCAAGCTTCATTCTGTCTTCCCCCATGAGCGTCGTTCCCAGCTGTCTTCCTCTTTCCCCTTTCTCTTGCTTCCTTTCCCGTCTTCCTTCCTCTTTCTCAGTTCGTTGCTGCAACTTTCTTTCCCGTGCTTCCTTCCCTGTCTGCCTTCCTCTTTCTCATAATCATATTTTTATTTTTCCCTTTCTCTTCTTTGACGAGAGCACCGTCGTTTGTCTCCCTCTCACAACTATCGTCTTCCCAGCTGGTGGCACCGTGAGTCGTCTCCATTTCCGTCATCCACAGGTTTGCCTCTCACTCCCACAACTTTGAATACAAATGCTTGTAACTGTTAATTTAAATCAGATTATGAAATTGGAAAAATAGAGTAACTTGTATATGCATACTTTTAATCTGCTTCTAATTTGCTTGATATGGAAATGGACTGTCATTATTGCATACTTATTTTTTTCGTCAGCAGACTTCAACACGGTGATGTATATATATATAGACATGAGTTAAAAAAATGACAATGATACTTAGGAATGAATTTGGTTTGGCTTAGGTTAGTCTAGTTTAACATTATTCAAAAGTCAACTAAATTACAAAAATATGTCAGAGTTTTGCCTCAAATGAGTGTATGGTTCTGGAATGATGATGAGGTACAATATAATACAACTAGATAGTGCTGAACTGCTGTTGTTTCCATTCTGGTTTATGCAATATTTCTTCAGTTTAAATTTGCCGGACAGTGATGTATATATAAAAGCAAATAAAAAAAACTTTAAATGTCCCCAGTGCAAACTGGGGACATCTAAAGTGTTTATAAACCACTTTAGATGTCCCTAGTTTAAACTGGAGACGTCTAAAGCCTGACTTTAGACGTCCCCAATGCAAACTGGGGACATCTAAAGTGTTTATAAACCACTTTAGACGTCCTCAGTTTAAACTGGGGACGTCTAAAGCCAAAGCAAACTGGGGACGTATAAAGTGTTTCTAAACCACTTTAGACGTCCCCACTTTTCACTGGGGACGTCTAAAGTCTGGACTTTAGAAGTCCCCAGTGCAAACTGGGGACGTCTAAAGTGGTTCAGAAACACTTTAGACGTTCCCAGTAACGACTGGGGACATCTAAAGTCTGACCTAAAGACGTTCCCTATTTTAGGGACGTTATTGACAGTTTTTTCTACGTCGCTCAGATAGACGTTTCCCTATTTTCAAATTTTAAAATGCTCAAAAAAGGAATATTAAAAGTGTTTTTTGTAATTGTGCATCCTTGATCAGCAGTGTTATACATTTGACACCTTATCACAAAAGGGGAAAAATAATGTACCATTAGCACATGCTGCCAAGTTACTTAGATCTCGAAATAGCTGGCTCACCAACCCTTGATGACTGAGCTTAAGATCTTGGCTAACTCAAACAAACAAGAAGTTAAACAATTATTACTTCCAATTCTTAATATAAGAGTTAGATAATTAATTTAAGGGTAGTACATTAGTTATGACATTACTGTAATGTTTGATCATCGTCTTTACCCATTTGATATTCTAAAAAGGGGGAGAAATAAATATTAATGACCAACCTTCACTTCAGTAAACCCAGTTCGACTAATGAGAGTGAAAGTATATAAATAAAACTATATAATTAATTTCCACTTACGAGAAAATGCTATAGGAATATAATGTTGGACCCCAAGAATTGAAAACTGTGTTTATTTTATAAACGTTTAATGACATCATGAACTCTTAATTAAAAAGATAAAAAAGATCATGAACGTATTTTTTTAGACATATTACTCAATATAAAGTAATATATTCATCTTGTTTAGCTTTACCACATGTTTGTTAATTATATACTGCGCTTTTGATAAATATATGTGAATCGAGTTATTATGTCGTAATTGTTGCTAAAGTTAATGCAATAAAATGATTAAATGACATGGCGTATTGACTGTATATATATATAAGGGTTAGCTGATAATTAAGTAGAGAAAGTAGAACGGCGATGTTTAGCAAAGTAGTAATAATGCAAATCACGCATCATTATCAGATCACAGCTAACTACTACTAGCTACGTAGCACTTAGTATATGCCTGGCTCTTATAAGGTTTGAAAGCAACAGCTCTTTTTGAACAAGTTGGTTTTTTGCCACAATAATTAAGAGTGAGACCTTATTTGACTAGAACAACGTGGGCTGCTCCTTCGTTAAAATGATATATTCTGGGATTTTAAGGGTCCCAATATATTTTGAGGTAATTAATTAATAAGGTCGATATACCGTTATCATTATCCATTACCAGCTAGTCGGCAACAGTTTGGATGATTATATAATACTCCTTCCAGTCCTAATTATAAGACAGAGTTGATTTTTTTGGAGAAATTAAGGAAGCCAATTAAATTATTTTAAAGTGTTTATATTTTTAGTATCTTTAGATTATTTATTAGTTTATTAGTCAAATTAATTAGTTTGGAGAAAAAAATAAAAAAAAATACTCTAAAGTAATTTAATTGGCTTCCTTAATTTCTCCAAAAAAATCAACTTTATCTTATAATTAGGATCGGAAGGAGTAATGAATAATGTAGAAGCGATTAATGACGTGGTTAAATAGCAGCTTCATGCATATATATATGCAGGGCTGCATTATTCCCACTGGGCCATATATTCCAAAAGAACAATTAAATTCCAAGTTTCTCAACAACAAACTGATTCATTCAATGTCATCCTCATTATATTAGTACCAATGATCCTTCTTCCATATATAACCTACACCTGATCATGTCGTGTGGATCAAACAACGTTAGTAATTGATAATTATATTTATCGGTGTCTCACTACGTACTGATGTAATTCTTTAACTGGAACATTCACGTACGTACTAATAATTTTGTGTGGCTTAATTTCAGTTGATGAGGGTACTTCCGCCACGACACTATTCTTAAGAAATAGTACTTAAAGAGTTAACTGTCATTTCTTGATTCCGATGAATTAGTTGAAGTGATTTATACTATAGATAAGAAAAAGAATATATATCACTCTGGTCCAATTTATAAGTGATTATTATATTCAAATATATATATATATATATATATATATATATATATTTTTTTTCAATTTAAGAAACATTTAATGAGTTAACTGTTATTTCTTAATTAGTTCCAATGAATCAGTCGAAATGACTTATATTATGGGCCGGAGAATATGCTGAATGAGAGGGTATTTTTGCCATGGCACTATTCTTAATTTGGCTGGATATGATCAATCAATTCCTTCAAATCATGGAGGCTAGGGTGGATTTTTCATCACATGAGGCATCAAGCTTTTGATAAAAGAATGAAGTTACTCAGGTTAATTAATATACCAACCAAAATACGCATAACCCTGGGTATAATAATAAGGCCAAGTAAGGCTTGCTAGCTTTGCCAATACACAAAAATATGGTTAGAACTCTTTTTCTCTTAGAATAATTAAGAATTCTAGTCTTAGCATGAAACATGATTAAGGAACATCTTAAATATTCAAATAGCTAGATGGAGAGTGACACAATTAAGAGCGTGCACTCTTCTGGTTTTTGAAATAATTCATATTTAATTAATTTGATTATATTAAAAAAAATAATTAAGTTATATAATAAGATAATATGTATTTTCTAGAACACTCTAGTTATCTTCCATAATTTCCTCACCTTTTCTCCTTCTTGATTATTGTTGAGGGAGTATCCATAAAGGTAGATTGAGAAAGGAATGACAAATATAAAAGTTATACCTTATATTTAATATTATTATACTAAAATTAACTCCTCAAATATTTCTTATATTAAAGTACAGAGGGAGTATATAACTTATCATATGTTCTAATTTTAAACTGTTCAAGAGTCACTCTCAGCCTTAAACCCAGGGCAACTTTCAAGCCTAATAGCGCACCACGATGGACCTCTACTTAAACGCAGAACCACATACCTGTTATCTCCACAACTTCCACACACACGCGCATATGGTTTCGAAATCTTTAATTCTTTTGATAGGAATTAAAAATTTTAGATAGAAATGAACAATAATTAATAGGCTTTTAATTATGTGGGTCTATCTATTTCTTGTTTCTGTTAAACAGCAAAGCTGATATATCTTCCAACCAACCGATGGCGATGGCTTAGCCATGATGATTCGGGTGAATTATATTCCACAAACCCACACGATTAATTAATTAAGTGGACAAATGGACTCAACAAGATATTATCAGCCGCAGTATATATAATGGACAAAGTTAATCACAAAATTTCAAGTATAACTTTGACTGCTCATAAATATGCTTTGTAGAGAAAAGATTCAGATAATATGACCCATATATGATGTCCTCATCAAGCTCCACTAACAGAGATTGAAACCAGTTATATATCTTCGTATTGACTTGCTTTTTCTGATCTTTGTCTAATGTCACGATCCAAGTCACTAGGAGACATAATTAACTAAGATGACACAATTATTTGAGTAGAATTTTTATATCAATAAAAATAAAAACTTATAATAAATACCTCATTTCATATATATATATATCACAGTTTATTTGAGCGGGTATACCCCAAAAGTAACGTAAGGGAGCACATCACGGAGTATAAAAGTAATTAAAAGGATTGAATTTTACATAAATAAATAAATATATAATATATAAAAAAATTACGGGAAGAGAGACTTTGCGGTAGGAACAAGACCCACATCGTTGGTTTTAATTTGATCGTTTTCTTTCTTATAACCAGTATACATTTTATTGGTTTAAATCTGTACGATCATGTAAAAAGCAGTAGTGATTGTAATTGTGCATGTCATGAAAATATAGCCATTTTTATCCATGCTATATATTAGTATATACTCTTATAATAAACCATAAACCCTGAGCCAATCCCATCATATCATTATTGTGACTATGGGTTTAAGTATTAAAAAAATCATTTTTTGAAAAATAATAAAACTTCGGAGCTGAAATCTTGTAAATATTTTGTCCAAAAAAAGAAATCTTGTAAATATAAATAGTATCAAAGCAATGTTATCTCCTTAATACATTACTTAATTCAACTCGGATCCATGGATGTTGGATCATTGAATGTGGTTGGCAGAAAGAAAAAGAATCCCTGTATGTGATTTTAAATATTACGGCACTTAATTAAAGAAACGATTAATTATATGAAATTTCATCAATAAATGCCTTGAAGATTCCTTTTAATTCATTAACTAACTCAAAATCATATAATAGGTCATTTGCCAAATCACAAGGAATATATTTCTTACCAATCAGCTGGCTCATGGCTTGAGAAATACTCCCTCCGGTCCTAATTATAAGACAAAGTTGATTTTTTTGGAGAAATTAAGGAAGCCAATTAAATTAATTTAGAATATTTATATTTAAATTTTTTTCTCCAAACTAATTAATTTGACTAATAAACTAATATATAATCTAAGGATACTAAAAATATAAACACTCTAAAGTAATTTAATTGGCTTCCTTAATTTCTTCAAAAAAGTCAACTTTATCTTATAATTAGGACCGGAGGGAGTACAGTTTATTACAAAAGGAGAATTGGATACCAAAGCGATGGTAACAAAATGAATTGGTTTGTGTTGATGGGCTAGCCCAAGTTCACAAGCCCATATAGTGATCCATTAATCACTGTAAGTTGAAAATGAAGTAAGGATTTTATGACGCATGCTCTAATCTTGATAAGCCTGAAGGTTTAATTCACCTAAATTTTTTTATATTAAAAAAAACAAAATAAGAGGAGGATTAAGATGAAACGCACATTTTGAGAAGGATGTGTTTGATACGTAAGTTGACAAACGTGAGTGCATTTTTGTGAACACTAGGATGAGATTTGTGGTCAATGGGCTTAGTGCGTTTTCCAAGTTCCACATTACGTGCGAGCCCTGCCTCAATCATACTCTCCAATACATTCCACTCCCTCATTGTATGAACTAGATATAAAGTTTATTTTGGTTTTAAATATAATACTTCATGCGATCCTTAATATAAGATAAATTTAAGGAATTAATTCTAATCTTAAATATAAGACATAATTTTCATATTTATTAATATTTTCCTAATTTATCCCATTGATGCTCCCTTAACAAAAGTTAAAGAGGAGCGAGAATGAGAGAATTAAGAAAGATGAATAGGCTGTTTTAGAAAATATATATCATATTAACTAACTTCTTTAATCTAATTAAATAAAAGGGTTAAGGGGCAAATCTACCAATGATCTTTTAAGAAAAGAGCATATGGCACAATTATTTTTTAGAAGGGGCAAAAATACACATGAACAATTAAAAAGGGGACAAAATACACATGAACAATTAAATATGTCTTATATTAAAAACTGAAAGAATACCTCCATTTACGTGAATTCGAATTGGAAACTTCGTGATTATGGCAACAAAATCCCCTCCACTAGAATTAATGCCTGTTGGTAAATGAATATACATGTATTACAAATAACTAGTCCAACTAACTTTTTTAATATATATAAATTAGTTATCTAATTCCTCTGTTAAAATAAAAGATTGGAGCGAGCGCTGTTTCGCCTCCTCAATTCGACAAATGTCATGGATCTCCATTTTGAAGAGATGAGCCGAAATGCTGGCCCCCACATTATACCAACAAAGTAGCTGTCAAAACACACACAAGACTCTGCTCCTTGATTCTCACATAAACAAATACTTAAATCCTTATTCTAATCTACACCAGATAAGTCCCACCCATATGCAATCTGAAAACGTTGTGTATAAACCTTGGAGATTTTTAATTGTTTTACTTTAGTTTTCCTTTTCACATAACCCTCTCTCAAATAACAACTTTGATCAAAAGGCACGTCATTTGTGTGTTATTCCTCAATAAGAACTTCCTTGTATATGACTTGCCCCCACAAAACCTCATTCTTCTACTGTATTTTTTCTCTCTTCTTTAATTTTTTGCATACTTCTCATCGCCCACCACCTGTTTGATAAAATTCCCCAGCCATAATACTTGCAGGTAAGTTCCTTAGTTTTCTTTCCTATAGAGAGTGAGTCATTTGAGTATTTCTCAATAAGAACTTTGTTGTATTTCAGGGATAGTTTCTGTGATTCCGCAATTAGATGGGATCTAGTTATGAAGACGAAGAGAATGAAGGTTACAGAGAAAAGCAGAGGAAGTTGAAGCCAAGCTCAGTGACAATCCTCTTCGTGCTTTCGGTTTTGATCAGTGTTGCAGGAGGCTCTGTGCTTGTGTGGTGGATCCACAAATATCGTTCAGAAAATAGGGAGCTCTGGATGGTGCCTTTTGGCCTCATTTTGTTTCTTACACCGATGGTGATTTGGTTTTCTCTCATAGTTTCAGACCTGTGTGTTTCTAGCAGCAAGGAAGACGAAAAATTTACACCAAGAAGTAATAAGCTTGTTCATCCAATAGATGACTCTGTTTGGGACCCAAATAGATGGTCTGAAAAGGTGAGCTTTAGTTCACAATTAGATGTTTCATGAAAGTTTCTCTGGTTTAATCGGTCAGGTTTTGATCTGTGTATTGTTGGTATTATTCAGAAGAATACCTTTTTGGCAATTTTGCCTCTAATAGTTTCAAATTTTACTTGAGCTTGTACTCTGGTTTATGGTGATCTTGTGTATCAAACTGATCTTCTGTGATCTTGAAACTTACTTCCCTGTGTTCGGTTTATAAACCAACTTGAAGCTTGTGTAGATCAATTTCACTGCCTAGATCTTTATGATTTTGTTTAGATTTTGTGTTTTTAAAATTCCTGATTGAGACTCTTTTTTCCCCATTTAGTCATTGTCATTAACCATGCATGATTCTTGGCGATTTACCAAATCGTTTAACATATTTAGTATTAGCTCGGCCTGCATGATGGCGAGCTCCTCACCTTCATTTTATCCATCTATGCGACATTTATAATATTAAAATTAAAATAGCATAAAATCTGTCACGTCAATGGTATATAAGTTAAATTAAAGAACACTTGATTATTAATTTATAAATTAATTTCTAATGATGTTATATTATATGTAGATGATGTCTACTTGCTCATTTATTTACATATTCTTAATTGGAACAACACATAATGCTCTGTTTGATATCATGGGAGTGTTTTTTTATAGAAATGGAAGTGGAATTGAATGTAGAACTGGAAATGAAAATGAAGGTGAAACTGAGTTTTAAAACATATTTGGTAGGAAGATAGAAATGAGATATAATTTTTAATTAAAATATGTGTTTATATTGTGAAAATACCAAAATACCCATATTGGCAACAAAAAAAAAACTCCATCTTCCCAATAAAACCACGGCCATGGTCAAACCATCTTAGCCACCGTCGCATTGAACATTATTGATCAGCTTGAGCAATGGAAATCATAAAAAAAAAAAAAGATTGCTTCAAAGGCTCAAGATACTGTGAAAATCATGAAATAAAATCAAAGAAACCACAAGCAAGAACTACTAGAACAAGGCAAGAAGGAGCAGACAAAGCAAGAACGGAGGACACAAAGAAGATCTTGCATTGAAGGGCCATCCTCCGTATCAATCTGAAGATTTCAAACAATGCAAGAATTCAATAGATTATTTAAAACAAAATACTCCTACTCCCACTTAAAAAAATAGAGAACATGAATCCCCACTCGCAAAATGGTCGAAGTTTGGTTTTGCAGGAGAAGACCAAATGTGGCGTCCTCCGCCGCGGATATGAAGTCGAAGTTTCATCCTCCGTCACCTTCACCATCGTCCTGCTTTGTTAGCGTCAGGTATGAGTTTGATTCCAGCAAAAGAGGACAGGGAGGTTTGCATCTCAAGAAGAGAAGAGAAGAGGAGGACGATGAGCACGAGATCGTTGAAAACAAAATCGCGAGTGGATGTGCCTCAACGTTGCTGTCCTCGCCGTCATTATGCACCGTCGCTACCGTCGTCCTTACCGTTGCAGTAAGAGAGGGAAGGGGGCTGTTAGAGTCAGGGTGAACAAGAGGAGGGTCATGTGGTAAAGTTGTAAATTGAACAAATGGACGAGTGTATAATGACCATAAATTTCATTTCCATGGAACTTATTTCAGTTCTATAAGTCCATTTAAGGAAGTGACTTCTATTATATTTTATGGAAATGACTTCTATGTGAAAGTGGGCTCCCACTAACCAAACAATTCAACTTGTGGAATCCACTCCCTCTTCTCTCATGTATTCCAAACAGGGCATAATTCTTTTACACATTGTAATAATGAAGAAGAAACGAAGCATTTCTTTTTTCAGAACACAACAAGGGAATAGAATATCTGAGACAAATTCAAACAGTGTAGTGAGAACCAAGGGAATAGAATATCTGAGACAAATTCAAACATTGTAGCGAGAACTATTGTGATGCCTGTTTTAATTTATTATTAACAAAAAAAAAATGAGGCTTTATGCTTTTAGGTTATAACTAGGTGAGTGTTGCACGTCATGCAACAGTTTTATTTGAATTAGAGTATCACATCTTCTGAGGATTTTTTTTTAAAAAAAAACAAGTGACTAAAAATGGCGACAAATATATGAGGTTCTAAGGTTTATTTTATTTCGAGTGCCAATATAAATTGGACGGCAAGACAAGATATATAGAAAATGAGAGATGAGGGATGAGAGATGTGACCTTCCCCGGTCAAGTTTAAAGGATCGAAAAAGTAATATTTGATGACTGGTTTGACTTTTATAGAAATCAATTAATTATCTAAAAGAAATAATGCCTTGCTGCTTTCCAATTGGAGAATGCAAAATTTTCAATTGGACAAAATAAATTCAAATGGTTTCATAAAACCAACCTACGCAATCTGTGGAAGCTTAGTGTTCACTGAATCCAAATTTTCAAGCAATTAATTAAGGCTGCTAAAGTGGAGTGCAACTTTGATTCTATTTATAAATTTTTTTTGATAAAAAATGTTGGCCCTATTTATAAGTCCATTTTCAGGGTAATAAATACATTTTGTTCTTTTTTACCCTTATTAATTGTAATAAAAAAATGGAATTTATTCATGTTGATTTTTGAAATCAATCATAGATAAGGGCGAAATTGGAAATTTAGTCCATAGTTAATGAGCTAACTAACTCTCCTTGGTATGTGAAAATTAGTTAAAAGAGACTTATAAATAGAACCAGAGTAGTATATGTTAAGGGTGTCATTGGAAGCCACCTAATTATGTTGAACCAAACTGGGCCTTACTGTTCACTCACTATTCCAGTCCCAATTGTTCAATGCTTTTCAGTCATGTTCAGCCCTTTTTTCTTTTGAAAATGTACAGCCCATTACGGTTAAAATTCTGTCACAAAAATAAAATAATGGGCTCAGGTCCAGAAAAAAAAGACTAATATCTCGTAACGTGGAGAATCAAATATTTAAATTATTAATAAGAGAGGTGTTCATATTTAATGATAATAATGCCTCAGTTAGGACTACATCTCAAAGAATAATACTGTGTACCTAGGAAAAAAATAGAAGTCTATACATCTTCAAACCATACAACATATGGTCCATGATATATTAGGTGTAACGAAAGTTTATTTATACACAAAAAGAAAAAGGGGGCACTGTATATTATGCAGGCGATTTAGCCACCCAACAACACCAAACTTAATATTCCATAACGTCTCAAAGTAACCTAAGCTAAGACTCCATAAATCAACCAAGCCAAAAATATCAAAGATGGACATAATGTTGAAATAATCATACGTCAATTGCAGCATGGTTGATCCCATCCGCTCAACAATTCCCAAGCCATCCTTTTTTGACAGGTCTTTATGTGTTGACAAAGTTTTAAGCTTTAGATGGCCCAAAAAAAAAAAAAAGATAAAGTTTTAAGCTTTAGCAATTATGTAAATGTTTACTAAGATAATTATCTCATTCTATTTAGAAGAAGTCATTTTCAATTCGTTTCATCAGAACTAGTAAAAATATTAAATCTCATTAATTTTATTTTAAAATTTAACAGTTTTTAAATTTTGCCCTTATTTGATATGCATTATTTCTTATAAGAACAAAGTTTAATAATAATAAATGAATAATAAAATTGTACATTCATATTTAAAAATTAATGATGTGCATAAATACGACTAAGAATCTTCCACTCTTGACCTTATTAATAGGATTAGAGGAGTAATCCAATCAGTTATTATTTTAACAATGAAGCAAATTGATAACAAGCTTGCAAGCCACATGGTCTCAAATTGCTTAAGCGAAAAAAACCAATATGATCATGAAAAATTAAAATTCAGATTCCACCCCTTTAACCATAAATATAGGACAACTTCTGAATACTTTAATTAGTCTAAAATATAAAGAAACATGTAAACGGTTTATTTTCTCCTATTCATAATATAAGATACTTCAACTATATTACACGAAATAAGAAATAACAATTAAGTCATCTAATATATCATAAAATGCAAAGTTTTTTCACTTTTACCCTTATTGAGAAATATATTTAATTGTATTGAGAATATTATTATAGAGAAAGGGAGGGAATATAATGAGTGGGCAAAGTTGAAAAGTGAGTATTAATCACATGGGTAAAATAGAAAAAAAAAAAAGAGTGCTCCCTCCAATCCACAATATAGGGCACTTTAACTATATCACAGGAAACAAAAAATAATAGTTATGTCATTTAATATGTCTTAAAATGCAACTTTTTTCCACTCTTACCTTTCTTGAGAAATGTGTTTAATTGTATTAGGAGTGTTATTTTAGAGAGGGGGAATATAATAAATGAGGCAAAGTTGAAAAATTGGTATTAATTACAGGGCAAAACAGGAAAAAGAGTATTAATCAAAACAGGAGGTGACTTATATTTTAGATCATACATTTCTTGTAGAAGTGCCCTATATTATAGATCGGATGGAGTAATATTAATTAAACTGAATATGACATATATTCTGTATTATATCTTTTTTCTAAAAATATCTTATATTGTGAACAGGTGGGGATACATTTTTGTCCAAATCCTTCCCAGCCCTCATTTATTGCTGGTTTAGATTTACAACTTTTAGTGCATTGTGTTATTATATTGTTTTTAATTCCAAAACAGTATTTAATTATGATAGTTTATTGCATTTAATTATGATCGCTGTCTCCTCTACCTACAATAAATACTCCATAACCTCCCCCCTTTTTTTTATAAGACATATTTATCTGAATAACATGGATAAAAAGGTTGATTAAAGATAATAAATATTCCATTTGATTCTTAATATAAAATATATATTTACTTAATTTGATTAAATTAAAAGAGTTAATAAATTTATATATTTTTCAAAACACCATAATTTTCTTCCTTATTTAAGGTTAAGATCAACTTTCTAATTATGTTTTATATTAAAGTGTGAAGAGAGTAAGTAAAAATTGTATCATTTTTCTCAAAAAATACTCTCATTTATGAGAAGATAGGGAATAAGAGATTGGATGAAGAAATTGTGATAACAAAAAAAAATTCATTTAAATTAAAAATTTACCCAACATTAATTTTTTGACCTCAAACACACCGCATCAATTTGAGTCATTTAAGGATTGCGGATAATACATATATTCAGTCATAAAAGGTTTGGATTTGGAAATAAATGTCTGTGCTATATAGACAACAATCTCGGAGGCAGGCTCCAAGGAAGCCCCAGTCAGATTTAGACATATAAATAGTGATAGTTGGATTGAGCTTGAAACCATCCAAAGCAGACCTTAACTTGTAAGCTTTTTGGTTAGGTTTAATGGTCAATTAGAGCAGCAAAGTACTTCATTACTCTGATTTCCCTTTTTGTTTCCGTTTTTAAGCTCTCTTGTCTTAAAAATTGCAGAGAAATCGTCGACCGTCGGAAGATCTCGCAGAATCCAATACCATTAGTCTCACTTGCGCTCCCCTACTCCTAACCTAGGACACAGGTTCTCTCTCTCTTGCTCCCACTGTTACCTTCTTTTCCTTCTGAATTTAGTTTTCCTGAAGGGTTTTCGTAGGTTATTTGCATTTTGGTTAGGGTTTTATTTGCTGTGGGTTTTCGAATTAGGGTTTTTTTCCCTAACTGATTTCAGTGAAAATAACGAGCCTAGAAGATGCAGCAGCCACCGCCAATGATTCCTGTGGTGTCTTCGTTTCCACCCAGTAACATAACCACCGAGCAGATTCAGAAGGTATTGCTTTTTAAATCCCACTATCTATTTCACAGGTAGCCTGCCATGAAAGCCGGAGACGTATCTCTAACTTGGCTGATTTATAACTTTATTAGCTTAGAATCCTTCGGTGGCTCGTTTTGGGTTGGCATATTTTCGGGCTATTGTTTAACTGAGATGGAAGCGAATCGCTTCTTGAAGATCTCTGATACATTAACTGTGTGATGTTTTCCTAAAACAGTGGAGAAAACTTCTTCGCGAACCTTTTATTATAAAGCGGATAGCTGCTATGTAAGGGCGTCGACAATTAATTTCACTTGAGAGTTTCATGATAGAAGTAGCATCTGTCATGTTACAGTTTTATACACCCTGGAGAATTGAAAACGGAAGATGGGACAAGAGCTCCATCTAGTTGACAAGGCAGATGGCAGTTTCAATCTGTTGTCTCTTTGAGCGTGGCTTTACCATCTATTAATATATTTAATTATCTCTCCATCACCTCCCTGGTCTTCTACCAATCTAAATATATTCTGTATCATTAATGCAATATGCCATGGCACACAACTAGTAACATTTTTTAGTCTTCTAATTCTCCAATGAATAGAATGAGCTTATTGGTATGCATTCAAATTGAGTGACTACTGTGTTTCATCTCATGTGTTGAGTTCTTTGCCATTACTTATTGGGAAATCCATGTTCTGAGTTGCAGCTTGACTGTTGCTTCCCTTGGGTAGGAACCTCTTAATTGATGACTTCATTTCAACCCATCTGTTTAGCTCTGTTGCGGCTACAATCCGTCTAGAACAGTCACAAACTAAGACTTATTCTTGGATATAATCCATTATTAAGGAAAGCGTCATGAGAGCCTCTTATTATTAGGTGAATTATGTAATCTTGCTGTGGGCCCTAAGAATCTTCTTTATTTTATGGCACTTTAAGGATATGGAGTATCTACATATATGTTTCTCCCAGTGGAGTATAATGGAGGTAAAGGATGCTATAAATCTAGCTGTAACTGGTGGATTGAATTGATTTAGCCTCTTTTGTAGAGTGAAGGGTTTGAAACTAGTGTTCTTTAGATCTTCAACTCTCCCATCAAAATGGCCACATGAAATGTTACTGTCAATATATGTAGCATCAATTTTTTTCTTTTCTCTGTTGCAGGAATCTTCATTTTCATGCTGGGAAAATATACTTCTTATTGTGGCAGAACCCCATTATGGGAAATGATATTTGTTTTACATAAATATCAGCCTAAATAGTTTTCCTTTTTTTACCATCCATCTATTTCTTCTCAATGCCGGCTTCTTCTGCCCAGACAAGCAATAAGAATTTGAATTATTTTATTTGAAATTTTCAATGCCCTTTTATGATGCATGATGCAGTATCTTGATGAAAATAAGAAGTTGATCCTAGCAATACTGGACAATCAGAATCTTGGAAAACTTGCTGAATGTGCCCAGTAAGTCGCTTCTTATTCCTGTCTGTGCCTCTAATTAGTTCTGTGCCAACTTGTAGTCTGATTTTTTGTGCTTACCATTAGTGGAGTGTAATTGGCACATATATTTTCTCATTATCACCTGCCATGTTGTGCCTGTGTAAAATGCATTAACTCCTGAATCCTAAGCTGATAGGAATTCTAGTGTAAACCTTCTGCTTACTTGGTTTTGATGCATTTGAAATCACAGACATGTCATATAATGTTTGATTGAAATGAAATGATATATGGAATTGAGTTCTCTGTACTGATACCAGTAATCAATGAAACATACATTACCTTCTTTCCTATTAACGATAACTATATTACTTGCAATATCTATTTTCTGCTT